>CM065661.1:16691298-16891298 GCA_033220385.1 Triplophysa yarkandensis | reverse complement strand
CTGGTCTCTCTCTCTCTCTGGTCTCTCTCTCTCTCTCTCTCTCTGGTCTCTCTCTCTCTCTGGTCTCTCTCTCTCTCTCTCTCTCTGGTCTCTCTCTCTCTCTGGTCTCTCTCTCTCTCTCTCTCTCTCTCTCTCTCTCTCTCTCTCTCTCTCTCTCTCTCTCTCTCTCTCTCTCTCTCTCTCTGGTCTCTCTCTCTCTGGTCTCTCTCTCTCTCTCTGGTCTCTCTCTCTCTCTCTGGTCTCTCTCTCTCTGGTCTCTCTCTCTCTCTGGTCTCTCTCTCTCTCTGGTCTCTCTCTCTCTCTCTCTCTCTGGTCTCTCTCTCTCTCTGGTCTCTCTCTGGTCTCTCCCTCTCTGGTCTCTCTCTCTCTCTCTCTCTGGTCTCTCTCTCTCTCTGGTCTCTCTCTCTCTGGTCTCTCCCTCTCTGGTCTCTCCCTCTCTGGTCTCTCCCTCTCTGGTCTCTCTCTCTCTCTCTGGTCTCTCTCTCTCTGGTCTCTCTCTCTCTGGTCTCTCTCTGGTCTCTCCCTCTCTGGTCTCTCTCTCTCTCTGGTCTCTCCCTCTCTGGTCTCTCTCTCTCTCTCTCTCTCTGGTCTCTCTCTCTCTGGTCTCTCCCTCTCTGGTCTCTCTCTCTCTCTCTCTGGTCTCTCTCTCTCTGGTCTCTCTCTCTCTGGTCTCTCTTTAGTCTCTCCCTCTCTGGTCTCTCTCTCTCTCTGGTCTCTCTCTCTCTGGTCTCTCCCTCTCTGGTCTCTCTCTCTCTCTCTCTCTCTGGTCTCTCTCTCTCTGGTCTCTCCCTCTCTGGTCTCTCTCTCTCTCTCTCTCTCTCTGGTCTCTCTCTCTCTGGTCTCTCTCTCTCTGGTCTCTCTCTCTCTGGTCTCTCTCTGGTCTCTCTCTGGTCTCTCTGGTCTCTCTCTCTGGTCTCTCTCTCTGGTCTCTCTCTCTGGTCTCTCCCTCTCTGGTCTCTCTCTCTCGTCTCTGGTCTCTCTCTCTCTCTGGTCTCTCTGGTCTCTCTGGTCTCTCTGGTCTCTCTCTCTCTCTCTCTCTCTCTGGTCTCTCTCTCTGGTCTCTCTCTCTGGTCTCTCTGGTCTCTCTCTCTGGTCTCTCTCTCTCTGGTCTCTCTCTGGTCTCTCTCTCTCTGGTCTCTCTCTCTCTCTCTCTGGTCTCTCTCTGGTCTCTCTCTCTGGTCTCCCACTCTCTGGTCTCTCTCTCTCTGGTCTCTCTGGTCTCTCTCTCTCTGGTCTCTCTCTCTGGTCTCTCTCTCTGGTCTCTCTCTCTGGTCTCTCTCTCTGGTCTCTCTCTCTGGTCTCTCTCTCTCTTTCTCTTTCTCTGGTCTCTCTCTCTCTCTCTCTCTGGTCTCTCTGGTCTCTCTCTCTGGTCTCTCTCTCTCTGGTCTCTCTCTGGTCTCTCTCTGGTCTCTCTCTGGTCTCTCTCTCTCTGGTCTCTCTCTCTCTCTCTCTGGTCTCTCTCTGGTCTCTCTCTCTCTCTGTTCTCTCTGGTCTCTCTGGTCTCTCTGGTCTCTCTGGTCTCTCTGGTCTCTCTGGTCTCTGGTCTCTCTCTCTCTCTCTCTGGTCTCTCTCTCTCTCTGGTCTCTCTGGTCTCTCTGGTCTCTCTGGTCTCTCTGGTCTCTCTCTCTCTGGTCTCTCTCTCTCTCTCTCTGGTCTCTCTCTCTCTCTCTGGTCTCTCTCTCTGGTCTCTCTGGTCTCTCTCTCTGGTCTCTCTGGTCTCTCTCTCTGGTCTCTCTATTCTCTCTCTCTGGTCTCTCTCTCTCTGGTCTCTCTCTGGTCTCTCTCTCTCTGGTCTCTCTCTGGTCTCTCTCTCTCTGGTCTCTCTCTCTCTCTCTGGTCTCTCTCTCTCTCTCTGGTCTCTCTCTGGTCTCTCTCTGGTCTCTCTCTCTCTGGTCTCTCTCTCTCTCTCTCTGGTCTCTCTCTTGCTCTCACTTTACACACACATCCCTGCGTTCAAATCTCTGATCATTTACACACCTGATGAGAAAGTGTGTTACACAAACAGTTGTAACATCAGTATGCTCTTCTGTGTGATCATATATTTAGGAAGAGATGAAAGTGAGTTTGAGTGGCATGAAATGAAGCTGGTGTTGTTGCTCATGTGCTTTCTCTTGAACTTAAACCATCTGACGTCATATGATGTTTGATCGCGTGTCTTCATTCATGAAGGATCTCAGACACTGGCTCTTTTAAAGGAGCCATGATGGAGCCAAGGAAAATGAAGGAGGAGTCAAGCCATTTTTACTTTTCATAAATTCTTTGGTTAAGAGAATTTATGATTTAAATGCATTTCAAACATATTCTCAAACTATCTAAAATGATCAATATAATACTTCTTAGTTTACTAACTGAGCATCACTGTTATTCTCTTAAGAGGATTTTCTTCTTCTTTTACCCAAAACTTTTGTGTGTTACTTATCTTGCAGGGTTTGACATCGACTCATGATTTAGCGCTCAAATCGACTATATAGAGGAAAGGTGTGCCGTGACTTTTATTAGCAATTTGGGTATGTCGTTCGAACGGGGGCCGAAAAATGACATGCGATTTATTGTGCGATATAACCTGTGTTAATCTTCATAAAAATAGCTGGTAATTTCCTTGTTTAATGAAGTCCCGCCTTCAGAAATACGTAATGAATTCTGATTGGGCCAATTAGCACACGTTTCCCGAGAGGTCACGCCTCTTACAATAGCGTGGAGATGCACGTGCTCGAGTAGAGGATCGAGTAGAACCTGTGCAAGCACGACTTTTACATTCGCCTAAACATAGAACAATGATCCGAGTGTCTGCAGCTAAACTTTACTCCGATCCTGACCAGCATGTGTTTAACAGTAAACAACAAATATAATCGATAAATAATTTAAACTGATCATTATAAACACAAACAATCAATGGTGCCCGGATGAATTACTACACTTTTTGTCAGATTAGTTTCATTCTCATCTAGTTAACAAAGTAAAACAGTGTTGCAACTCTTCCTCTTCTCCGTGGGAGCGTAACAAGACCACGCCCCCTTTTTGTGTGTTCCTGTGGGCGGAGGTTAACTGTGATAGTGATGTCACTAAAGCAGGAACTAGACGGATATAAAACCTAAAAACTCTGCCTGCAACAACTTAGAAAAATGTCTAAGATTTGATGGATGCCCTGTAAACTCTTCGTCATCGGTTAGGAACTTGGGTGTGTAAAAATCTCTCCTTAGAAAGCCACGTATCGAGCATTTGTAAAACCGCATATTTTCACCTCAAAAATATTTCTAAATTACGGCCTATGCTCTCAATATCAAATGCAGAAATGTTAATCCATGCATTTATCACCTCAAGGTTGGATTATTGCAATGCTTCATTAGGTGGTTGTTCTGCCCACTTATTAAACAAATTACAGTTAGTCCAAAATGCTGCAGCAAGAGTTCTTACAAGAACCAGGAAGTACGACCAGATTACTCCGGTCCTGTCAACATTGCACTGGCTCCCTATCAAACATCGTATAGATTTTAAAATCTTGCTTATTACCTACAAAGCCTTGAATGGTTTAGCACCTCAATATTTGAAAGAGCTCCTGTTACATTATAATACCATGCGTTCGCTACGCTCTCAAAACTCAGGAAATTTGATAATACCTAGATTGTTAAAATCAACTGCCGGCGGCAGATCCTTTTCCTACTTGGCGCCTAAACTATGGAATAACTTACATAATAATGTTCGGGAGGCAGATACACCCTTGCAGTTTAAATCTAGATTAAAAACCCAACTCTTTAACCTGGCCTACACATAAATACTAACATGCTTCTAATATTCAAATCCGTTAAAGGTTTTTTAGGCTGCATTTATTTTAGGAATCCAGAACCGAGAACACTCTCCACAACACCCAATATATTTGCTATAATTTTAGAAGAATGGCATCTACGCTAATATTGGTCTGTTTCTCCTTCCGAGCTCTTCAGGGCCACCGGATCCAGATCAGATGGCATTGCAGTCACCAGGATCAAGTGCGTATCCAGACCAGATTTGGGAGAAAGGACCCCTAGGGCCCGGAAGGACAGAGGAGACCAGGACGACTAGAAAACCAGATGCAGATCCCTCGCAAGACCTTGCCTCAGATGACCATCAGGATGTGACCACAGGAGACAGATGGTTCTTCTCTGGACCAGATGGTGGGTCCGGAACTAGAAAAGCCCTCTAAAGCCCTCGAACAAAGCGAAGTCCGGTACAAGAACACCACGGATACCAATCCCCTGCAAAGACCTCGTCTGTGACGATCATCAGTATACGAACACAGCACACAGATGTTTCTTCTTCATTCTGCTGCAGGCTGGAATTGAACTGATGGAATCGTCTGGTCAGAGGAGAACTGGCCCTCCAACTGAGCCTGGTTTCTCCCAAGGTTTTTTTCTCCATTCCGTCACCAATGGAGTTATGGTTTCCTTGCCACTGTCGCCTCTGGCTTGCTTAGTTGGGGTCCCCTCATTTATATATATCGTTGATTTGATTGAATTTGAACGCACAGACATTTTTCTAAAATGAACACAGACACCAACGATTTGAAAATGAATGCACAGACACCATTAAACTGAACAGCGATAACATCCCCTTATTCAGTAATGTTTTAACTTTTAACATCTAGAATTATGACGCACTGTTACTAATTATTGTTGTTAAGCTGCTTTGATGCAATGTATTTTGTCTTAAGCGCTATATAAATAAAGGTGACATTGACATGTAGTCCAAGCCGGCCGTTTTCTTTTTTGGCGATTTGTGTTTAATAAAATTTACCGCTCATCATTGAACTTTAAGCTATATAATTTTTAAGATATTACTTAT
Source organism: Triplophysa yarkandensis (assembly GCA_033220385.1). Lineage (NCBI taxonomy): Eukaryota > Metazoa > Chordata > Actinopteri > Cypriniformes > Nemacheilidae > Triplophysa > Triplophysa yarkandensis. The sequence goes on along the minus strand of CM065661.1, from coordinate 16,886,480 downwards.
ACTCTTACAACATCCTTATCAACTAGTTGAAGTTTTAACCATGAAACCAGGAACAACGGGACCTATAACATTCCCAAATTTGACTGCTCATAGCTCTGATTGAGTATTTTGTGAAATAATGTGGATTACCACATTTGAAGAGACCTACAGGCTCTGTAAATACATAGCACAACAATAACAAAAGCTGAAAAAGTACTAAAGGCGATACCTATTAAGAAAGTAATAGGATTAGATTACATTGTATCAAAGTTAACTTTTTTCTGTCAACTGTTGTAGGAAAATGCATGTTTTTAGCTGATAGAATTGAAAATGTTTCACTAGCAGGGGGCAGCGAAGAAGACCGGGAGACATTTCCTGCTGGGACTAATAGGGTACCTAATTGGGCAGAGGGCGGGAGTGAAAGTATGTGGGTGATGGTGGTTTTAAAAGCTAGCGTGAGTCTTGAATTTGATGCGAGCAGGTACTGGTAACCAATGGATGGAGATGAACAAAATGGCTAAATCACAATACTGCAACCAAATTCGCCGGCATCTTAAACCACGGGAGTCAGGTAAGTGTACACCCCCTTTCCCAAGCCACTTCACAACCGTCTTCATGATCCAAGTATCGCTCAAGTTTTTCTTTTTGAATATTTGAAAGAACCCTTCCAAAGCCTTTGGCCGTATCGGGGGAGTGTGTTTAGAATAGAAATACTTTGTCAAGTGTCAGACTCGTTTTTTAACAAATCACATTGAAATGACGTTGAACATGATAACACAACATATGTGTCAGTCCAAAGCAATCCTAGGGGGTCTCCACGACAGGATTGAGAAGCATTGGTCTAAAGCACTTATAATGCATAAATCAGTGTGATACCAATCCTTTAAAGGATTCTTAAACAGGCAGACTACATCCCTCTAGTTCCTGCTTAAGTGACATCACACCCACGGTTCACCTCCGACCACAGGAACGGACAAAAAGGGGGCGTGGCTGCGCTCCCGTGAAGAAGGTGAAGAGTTGTGTTTGTAAAGTTTGTTCGCCATGTCATCGAAACGGTTATTTCTATCCAGGAGTCCAATCATCTTTGTTTGGCTTTCCAAGGGACGCTGAACTAAGTGATCAATGATTACAATTTTTGTTTGACTCGGTGCCAACTTTGGTGCTGGCCTACTTGAAGGACATCTGTGTCTGTGGATGATGCAGTCAACATGGAGCTGCACTTCATCCTCCGACATCTGGACCAACCAGGACTTATGCAAAAGTCCTGTTTGTGGACTTAAGCTCTGCTTCCAACACCATCATTCTGGTTACCCATCATGCATTGATTTTAAAGCTCTCAGCAACCAGCTCAACTGTCAGTGGATCATGAGCTTCCTCATAAACAGACAGCAGTCAGTGAGACTGGGAAAACTCACATCCGTCATCTGAAGAGCCAGCACAGGAGCCCCTTAAAGATGTGTGCTCTTCTCACTGCTTTTCTCTCGGTCTTCAAATGATTGTACCTTTTGCCAAAAAAGCAAGGCTCAATTCATGTCTATTAAAATATCCATTAAAAAACAAATTTAACTGGAATTGCACAATAGCAGCTTTTATTCGATGTAATAGGCATCATTGCATATCAGTGCATGTCTTTTTAAAGTACAAATATATACTGAAAGTTATAAAAAACTAGACATTATAAAAGCTCTGTGTGGAATGTGTAAATTCAACCGCATTGTTTTATGTAAAATGCTGAATAAAAATAACTGCACTGGTTTGTTTTGCAGTTTCTCACAAACTTCCCCCCCAAAAAATATTCTGAAGTAATGCTAAAATAATCTCAGTAAAATCACATGAAACACAAACCAATTTCGTCACCCAGAGAAATGAATTATCTTCAGTGAAATATTGTTGAAAATAAAGTAGAACAAGTTATAAAGTGCACGACTGAGATTAAAAGCGTAATGCAGGGACATGTAGTCATGAAAGTATATCCAGAGCTTTTAGAAAGCGTATCATAATTACTGTAATGTTATACAGTTAATTCAGACATATATTCAGCAGCAATAGAAGGAGGCAAAACCATAAACAACAGCCTCATCTTACCTTCAAGACATAAACACAGTGTCATTCAAGGCACTTCAATTATTAATGGACAAAATAGTCACAAAAATGTAATTGTCTGAGCACTTCTGCATTTCACATCATGATGGAATTACTCTATATACAGTTTTATTTGGGTAAGATCACACTCATGAAAGTATATGCCCTTGCAAAATATAAAACCGAAAAGTAAACCAGGACCAATAAAACACGAACGTATAATGCTAAAATTCATAAATATCCCCAAAAACCTTTTCAAGACATCCCAATGAACATGTCAAAGATGTCAGAGCTTCCACGAAACAAGTGTGCAATTGCAGAAATTCGGACAAAACTCTTGGGTCCCCTTTAAGTGTGAAAATATCAAACTTCACAAGTCTTTTAAAATCTGAAAAAGGAATAACTCCATAAGTTTTTGTTTTCCATGATCATCTTCACAAACAACCTTCAGGTCACCAGGACGGCAGTGTCGTCTGAAAATAAAGCACTACAAGGCACTTGAGGACGGGATGGTGGCTTCTAAGGCGACGCAGTCCAGGCACTGCAGGCCCAGATCACATCCACACAAAGAACATGATAATCCCAGGAATGTGCCCGTTCATATTCATCCATAAGTAGACTGTGCTAAGATGGGCTGCTTTTGCTCTGTGGTGTGCTCAGGTAAGACTGTCAAATCAGAAAGTGTGTTTAGTGACTCTGTTCTCTGATTGGATGATGACAAGTCTGGTTTCACTGACGGGTTGATATGCCTGTCGGATGGAGTCTGAGACACAGTTTGTGTTTGTGTGCTGGGTATAAGCAGCTCAGAGCTGTGATAGTAGGGCAAGAAAGGTCTTTCCACAGCACAGGAGCGCATGGCCAGATGTGTGTGCTGCAGAAGAAGAGGGAAACGGGAAGTGAAGTAGGAAATAAAGTCATCTGGAATTGATCCTAGAGTCTCCTGGACCTCCTCAGGTAATTCCCGGTAATGATGCTTCTGCAGGAGACACAAATTAAATAATTAATTAATACAGGCCCAGCAAGATCAAATCTGAACGTCTTTCTGATGATAAATACAAATACAGCACCATAGTCAATCCAAAGGGCAAATACTACTGAATAACGCACTTGATCCATTTAAAGATTAAACTTCTTTATCTCATCGCATTTCCTGTTTCATTCTAAAATGTACATTGGAAAAAAAGAAATGATGCTTCTGAAACAGTGTGACATAATAATAATAATAACTTGAGACATAAAAGCGTGATGTTCTTTGAAGACGAAGGGGAACTTCTCCTGGACCAAATTAAAATCATGAGGAGTGGATCAGCTCGATGATCAGCTCAAGATTCCTTATCATTATGTGGACACATTTGAAGTGCAGATTGCTTTGGGAATTATTGATTTAATTTAAAAGTGTTCGTAAAGAATGAAGCATCATACACAAAGATTGTGGTGTCACCAAACAGATGCCATTTAGTAAACATACCTTATTTCTCATAGCTCGCAGAAGATCTCTGACTGATCCACCTTTATATGACCGAAATTTGCGTAGATCTGCAATTAAACCAATCCAAATCCAAGGTTTTACAATTCAAAGATTAACACAGAAAACCAGAAAAACATGGAGTTGTTAAATAGTGTATGAAGACTTATGGAAATTACGTTACAAGGAAAAGCTAATAAAAAATGTAATCAGTGCTTACCAGTCTGAAGTGGGACAGTAATATGATCCCTCCAATCAGCTTTCACCACCAAACGCCCTCCTCTCTCAAGCTGCCTCACGATTGGTCCATCGAACGGCTCCTTCTCAATTCTATCACTCACATCCTGTTAGACAGAAAACAATAAAAGCCTGACTAATGCACCTGCAATAAGAACAGTTTCCAGAAACACTAAGTTTATGTTTTGATTCACAGGACCTTTAAAAAGACAGCTCTGGGTTGTTTGAGATATTTTGTGTGTGGAAATATTCAACTTATTGTTTCAACAATGTATGCAATGTCTTTTAAGCAGAATTTTTCTTTTAAGCAAATTATATTGTGTAAACTGGTTTGTTGTTTGGATAATGCACATTTTAAAAATATGATAAATCAATATTTTTAATTGATTACATTACTTTAAATTATCTATAACATACTCAATCAGTGATTATTACAATTATATGTATAATAGAGAACTATCATCTGTACATCAAAACTGTACATTTGTACCCAAAGGTGGCAGAAGACTAAAGGTTCTTGAGAATTTTTTATAAAATGTTGTGCCACCTACACTGAGTCTGATGTATAATCTAGATTATTGGTCACAGGTCTAATTCAAATCTTACTAGCCAATTAGATTAAAGTGCCCTTAAGTCCCACCGACATATAAAGTTTGTGCTAGAAAGGCAAATTAAAACTTGAACATACTGCATACTTTAAGTTTTCAAATTTTTCTTTAAGTACAATCTGATTGCAGGATTTTTTAACACATCAACGTGCCATAATCAAACAAACCCACCAACCTGGAAGAACTGCAGTTGTTTTTCCAGACTCCAGAAAAAAGGATGTTTCAGCACTCTTTCCGCTGACGGTCTCTGATCTGGGTCCATACTCAACATCTGTTCCATCAGGTTTCGAGCCACAATGCCCTCTGCAAAAGACAATATACAAATCCTTCAAGTAAATGCCTTGTTTCCAATTGACAATGTGTGCTTTTGACTGAGAAAGGTTGTGTGGTGGTGCTACCATGTGTATTGTTCTGTAAGTGGTCCAGCGAGTAAGCTCCTAATAGAATATTTGCTTGCCGCTGCAGAGACTTTCCAAAGGGGTGATGGCCTTTAGATACTACATAGTAAAACACACAGCCTGCAGAGAAAATGTCTACCATGCAGGTCTGCAATATTAAAGAAAGAAACTGTTAACACAGAGCTATATTTGTGATGCCGAAACAGAAAGTCAGTATGCATTTGATCTCTTACAGGGTTTTGCTTTGCATCCTCACTGAGGACTTCAGGGGCGATCCAGCCCTCAGTGCCAGGGACCCCTGACCTCCGACTGAAACTGTGTCTACCCACAGCTAGCTTCTTACACAGGCCAAAGTCTGAGATCATGGCCTTTACTCGGCCATGTGAGTTTGGCATCGAAATCAAGATGTTGTGCGGCTTTAGATCTCTGTGAACTTCCAATGCAATAGAAAGAGAGCAATTTTGTTAGAGTCATTAACAAAATATTAAAACATTTGTGCATAAACATTCATCTTTTGAAAACAAAAATGTTCTGTTATGTTATTATTTACTGTTTTTACCAATATTAAGTGCGTGTAAATGGGCCAGTCCAGACATCGTCTGCTCCAGCAGCGTCACAGGCTCCAAACCATAGCAGTTAAAATCCTTTTGCTCAACATACTTAAACGAAAAGAAAGTTAAAAGCTGAATTACACTGTTTTTAAAGATAAAATATAAAACATTGTAAAGGTTACACAAAAAGTGCCATTATTATCCGAATTGCATAACACTGTAATTTTTTGATGAAAGAACAATTCAACAGAAGACAAACATGAAATATTTCTCTTTTATCAGAAACAAAATATGAACCACAAAAACATGAATATAAAAATAGTTGAGGAATTCCAGGGTTCTTACACATTTAAGCTTATAAATTCCTATGATTTTTCATGACCTTTGAGGCATATTTCATGACCCCATTGATACATACTTAAAACAAGAACCAAAATTCCTCCTAAAACCTTCAAAAACATCTTATATAAAAGTAATGACAAGTGATGCAGTTTTTTTCTATATAAGGCAGTACTTTTAAACAATGCTAAACCAATATACTAAATACAAATATAAATACAGTTACAGATGTAATACAGAAGCGTAAAAATATTTCTGAATGTAAAATAGCTGTATGTGAAACGCTATCCTTAAAGTAAATGTGCCCTGCTAAATCTCTATTTGATTTTAAAGAAGGCATTTAAGCAGAAACTAGAAAAAAGAGAGAATTGAATGATAAATTATAATAGATGTACAGAAGATAATGCTCATGTGAACTTCATTCGGTGTTGCACAGACAGATCTGGGATTGCATTAAAGGACCAGGAAAACAGTCTGCTCATATAGTCATATGCAATCTTGATGACTGGGATTGGATAAGCTTCATGTGCCACATTCAAAGATAAAATTGACTTGAATTACTTCTGGGAGTTAACTGAGTTCCAATTCATCTTGACTTTGCTTTCTCAGATACCTTTTCAGATTCTGCAAAGAGCAGCTTTATACATTACCCTTTGTAGCCCTCGAAGGAATATACTAACCTTTCTCTTTTCCATTATATGAAATATATTTGGTGGGTTATCAAATGTTTTTTTGAACGATTAAGAAATGTATTGACATCTAAAGGGATAATTTGCTGTTTAAACTTTTAAAGACTCGATTGGTACCATAAGATAATAGGATACCTCTTGAAGTGTGGCGCTGCAGAGCTCTATGGCAATATATTGAAACTGTCGGTCTTTCTCTGTGCAGAAGTACCGAATCACATTGGGATGCTCATCTGACTCCCGCAGCAGCTGAACCTCTCGGTCTGCAAAGCTGAAGCATTCTGGAAGAATTCTCTTTACAGCCACTGGACGATTGTCAAACTGACCCCTGAACACATACAAAGAGAAGTCTTAACAGCCAATCAAATGAAAAAATGCTACAAATGACAAGTCAACCTTTGTTACTTGCCTGTACACAATAGTTCCCTCAGCACCGTGTCCGAGAACATCTTTGGGATCAAATGTGATGTTCACGATCCTGACGGTGTTATACTCCTCCTCTGAAAAAAAAAATACTTAAGTGTTGCCAAATGATATACTTACTAGACACACTTAAAGCATTATGTTAACACAGAAAACTAAAAATTTAATATTTTTCCTAAGCCAAATCATCGTTTTACACTTTGCATGGTTAAATCTAAATAGGCTTATTGTATATACAACATCTTTAACAGTAGTAAAATCAGAGGATCTTATCACATTCCAGTACCACAGTACTCAATTAAAAACCATTTCAATATACCATAATTTATTATTTATAATAATAGAAGGTATAATGTATCATGGTTCAAAATTTTTTTTCCCAAACACACATTTTAACTGCAAGCACATTTCTATAGTGCCTTTTATTATTTTGCATTGTTAGGAAGCAGCCTTAAAGAAGATACATTTTTGAGACAACAGAGTAATCAATCAGAAAAAAATCAGAAAAGGTAAAAAATTTATACGTTTTATCACATTGTTAAGTGAAAATACAGTATTTTATTATTAAAAGTAAAGAATATTATTTTGAATAAACAGATTATAAAATAAAATAGATTAATTTGCATTGTTTCATATCTCATAGCAGATTTAAGAAAATCTTACCTGCATCCTCATGCTCATTGGCTGAATGTGCCGTCTCAGAATGGGACAGGTTAGAGTGGTTGGATGCCCGTGGGGTGATGTTAGGGCTGCTGTGTGCCGAGCTCTCGGAGCGCATTTGGGCCGTCTCAAGGAAGTCAGAATCAGGTGGCTGAAAGAGGAGATGCTGTTGCTGTAAGAGGTGGAGCTTCTCCTCCATTTGCTGCTGAAACTGCTGGTGCTGAAGCTGCTGCTGCTTGTGAACACTCTGAAGAAAACAGAATCACCTTCAGATGCACAGATTTCACATCACTAATGCAGGATACTTTGTTTTAACTGTCTTTAGAGACTATTAACCAAATCTTGACTTAATTCTCAGTTATCAAATATGACTGAAAATTAACAATAAATAAAAGTATTCTGAAAGTATTGCTAAATCTTTGTGGTGCGACAAATGATGTGTTATGTTATCACCCCTGCGTTAAACTAATTTCCAGATGGGATCATCAAGGACATGTTGGTTCCCTGTCTTGCATTTTAAAGTGCAGTATGGAAAATGGTCAGCGTGAGCTGCACTTTGGACTTGGTTTTGTTTGGGTTCAGTTTAATCTTGTTTACTTAACACACAGCTATGGTGAATTACACTTTTGTGCATGAACTTAATATCACACCAATGATCTCATGTTACATTTCTCTCTTTGTGTAGTTCTATTTTGTTAATGCAATTTGTACATTCTTTGCACTTTTCTTGTGATTCTTGAGATTCCTGGTTAACACTGGTAATATGCCGTTTGTCTGTTTTTGTCTGCATACTCTTTGTTCTCGTCCCTATCCAAGTCTGGGGTCGGCAACCTTTTTAACATGACATGCCGATCCATTTTCTCTTGGTTAAAACTGTGCCATATCAACACTAATTGATTAAATAACATTCCCTCCCAATATAATCCAAGAATAATTAACGAGTTTTTGTTATCTACTTACACCTAACATTAGAATACGTATGTAAATATGTTTAATACAAATAGTTTTACCTTAACGAAAAGGTAAAAAAATAAAAGTATTTTAGTCATGCAGTGTAGTTTTCAAGTGTTAACAAATATAACCTTATGGTTTGCACCATGTGGCGTCCGGTGGTGTACACCTAATATAAAGCCTTATCATACCATAAAGTTCAAATACACTAGATTTTCTAATAACATAACATAAAAATATCTTTAAATTGGTCCAGCTTGCATCAGGAGTAGACTTTATATTTTGAGAATCAACACGGAATCAAAAGCCAAAAAATTAACCAAAACATTTTTTCCCATTCCAAATGTTTACCTTTGGGTAAATGATGATGAAGGCCACCCATCCAGCAAGCAGGAAGGTGCAGAAGATGATGGTGGCCATGTCTTTCAACATTGAGTCCACTGGAGTCTCCACACGTGGTTGGCGTCCAGGTTTCTCCTCCAAGGAAGAGACAGATGGAGGCACAGGACTGCTGTCCTCCATTCCGCTTTCATTCACCTTCTGTAAGACAGAAGAAGCATCAAAGACTTCCAGAAACGGCTGCAGTCAGGGCTAGTGACGCATGTACAGCATGGGACACCGTGTGTACCTCTTCAATGGTTTTGTCTGTAGCGGGAGGAATGATGTTGGCTTGTTGACGAGGAATACTCTCTGGAAACTTCTCTAGGATTTTGGTGTGAGCATCAGGTGGTGTTTCGTGGTGACCTACAGAAAAAAACTGCTAAAGTGAGAATAACGTCCATGCCTTTATAACACGACCAACATAAACATTTGGATTTTGTACTAACAACTTCAGTCTCATTATTATTTATAATTTAGTTTTAGATGTTCAGAATGTACCATGCAGAGAGTTATAAAACATCTAAAAACATCAATGTAAAATCTATGAATCGTAAATAATAAACGCAATTACAATATCATGGCGAATAATCGACAACCCATATTTTTGCTGTAATCGTGCAGCCCTAATTGCACTGTAGGCCGCACCTATAAGCAGCAGAGAATTCCTCATGATGTTTATGCGGTTTCTCTCCTTCAACGCAGTGTTAAACTTCACTGTTGTGCTGGGTGTGATCACACACTCCTGGTCCTCTTCTACACTTGATTCCTGGTTACTGGGGCCCTCAAGCAAAGGAAATGTCCTCCCGCGGGGCTGACAAACACACAAAGCATTCATGTGACTTGGTCCACAACAGCTTTGAATACAAGAAGATAAAATATTTTCCACGGTTATTGCAATATGATGAATTCAACAGTCATCTCAATGTCTCAAAAAGTCCCTACCTTATGTCCCCCAGATTAAACAGAATAGTAGTCAAGTGAATTTTTATAGCACTGACGCTCCAGATATTTTTTAGACTTGCCCTCTCTTGCTAGTCATGCCTACTTGCCCAAGGCGCTGCTGCATCAGGCAGGAGAGTTTTTTTAAAGAAACCGGGACAATGTGAACACTACCTGATTCCAAAGACGAATCTGATTCCATTTTTAACCAGGCTTATTGGTTCATAAATAGCAAATAAAAAAAAGTGCAAATACACTAATCAAATCACAGACAAATTGTTCTTTCATTCCAACAACAAATGGTTAACATTTAGGATATTAATATTTTCAAGATAGATACTCATTGAGAATCAATCTCACTCTTTCACACAGGGTGGCACATGGCTCCTTGTGTTAACCGTAGGGAAAATGTATGCAAAGAAAAGAAAATGAACGTATCTCCTTGCAGTAGCAGCAGTGTAGATTAGAGATAAAGTATACAAATCCTCATGATGTAACATTTGAATAATTTAAATCAAGAATTCCAGACAGCAGGTAATAAAAATGCATTATCATAAATATACAAAAAAAAAACATGACTGAAGACATCAGAGCGTTTCATTAAAAATGATCTGACTTGTTATTTGACTGTAGTTTTAGCACATTCTAAACATTATTTTTTTACTTTTAGAAGATCCTGGTGTTTAGCCAGGTTTATAATCACACAGATGTTCGACATTTACATGTGGGATATTTCTATGGGAATAATGTTTACAACTGAAGGAGGAATAACTGGAATTGTATAGCAATTGTGACCCTGGACTGCCAAAAGAACAGTCTTAAAACTACTCTACATGGGTCAAAATGATAATGAAATATAAATGTTTATTTGGTAAGCATGTCAGATTGATGAATTGTGTTTGGTGTGACAGAACCTTAACAATGTTTAACAGTGTTCATCTTAAACTCACCACAACAGTAACACCATCATGTACCAGTGAAGGAGAAGCATAAAGGCCAGTGGAGTGTTTCCCGACATACAAAGTAGACCTGTAACAGCATCAGCCAGAAATCACAGATTGTTATTCACTATGTACTTTAAAGTCCAAAAATGACGATTCAAAATATGAACAAATCAAGACATAAAACTAAATGTCAAACAAACATTTATCCAGACCATACTGAAAGTTATTCACATGCAGAGGAACATGAATGTTGAGACATCCGTAACGTGTCCAGATTACTCTCACACAGGCCACTTCTTGACTTCTTGATCTGCATTACTAGAAAACAACTCTCTGTACAAGGCTGAACAAGTTTGGTCATCTTCTGTGCATCACAAGCACAGAGCGGATGTGAATCATAAATGGAGATGTTGTAAGAAACACAGTGCTCAGATGACTAGATAAGTCTTTGAGAAAAAAAAAAGTCAAATCATATATCTCCTGTTTCTGCATCTAACGAACTCTTTTATTCTAAAAAGCTTTAAGCTTAACTCATTGAGCTGTATTTGCTAAATCCCATTACACTCGTAGTGCAATTTCATGATAAAGCAAATCATTTCATGCAAAATCATAGTTTTTGCATAAGTTGAAAATGTGTTCGATAGGTTTTGTGATGAATTTTTATCTAACGATCAATACTTCTGCATGGGGTAAAAAAGGGCTGCTTACATAAGCTTATCTTTGGTCTTCTTTTCTCGAAGAAACGGATATTTCCACTGCGTGATGCGTCCCACCTCTCCTGACATGAAGGTCAGATATCGCAGCGTTTCTACGGCAACGTTGGTGTGCGCAACCTTGCGCAGCCCCTCGCGTTGCCAGATGTACATGGCCACCACGGGAGAGTTGTAGTTCTGTACCCACTGCACATCACCTGACTCACTGTCCACCGTCACCACAAGACCATCACCATTGGACACAAAGTGGGCCATGTCTGTCAAACACAGCAATGGAAAAAGTAAAGATTAAAAAATTTTGTAGGAAGATTGAAAAAGATTATGCATGTTTTAGCCAGATGTGTTTACAGTGTGCAATCCTATGTATTCTCTCTTCTGGCTTATGTATGAAAAGCCATGAAGTATCTGTTCTGTCAAAACAGTGAACGAGGAAATCCAATATAGTGAACATACTGTATTTGGTGTCGTCGTCTGGCAGTGTGAAGGCGTAATCTGAATAGGTGGCGTTCCAACGCAGCTCTCTGCTCTTTGTGTCATACATGGTGATTGTATACTCTAAGATACAAAACATACGACATATGACTAATCAACAAGTACAATAAAAGATTAACAATTTGAACGCATTTTGAATATGGTTGCTAGGCACTTGATTATGGAAGATCCACAAAGAAATGTGTGTTTTAGTAGGTATGCTCAGTGGCTTTATTCAAAATGATAGAGGATCTGGGCATATTGTAAGGTAAAAGTCTTGGTCTTACCCGTACGACCGATGTAGAGCAGGGATGATGATGGACAAACCATCTCTGCATACGAGGAGGTCAACGTTTGCTGCTTTTCTCCAGTCAGCAGATCAACCACATACCAGACATCTTGTTTCTTGCCTACAGACAAACATTTAACAGAGATATAAAAGTGTTGTGGGTATGGAAGTGTGTAAGTCAGTACAAATAAAAACGCACTGTAAATTGCTTTGAAATGTGCAAAAGCATTCAGTAGGTTTCTCTATATTAATCAATCTTTTTTAAAACAACCAGTGAATGACTGTTTAAAAATGCATATCAATTGTATAAATGTTTACATGATTTCTTGGTAAAATATCGAATAGGCTATATCCAATGGAAATGTATTGGAAAGTAGAAAATATTAACATCTGGAAGATAACTCTGACAGTCCGTGGAGACATCAGGCAAAAAAATCAACCAGTCACAATTAGTTTTATAAAAGCCAAACATTTGGCAGAATGACGGGCACTAGTGAACAATAACAGCAGAAAGACTCGTTCATAAAGTAGGGTCACATTTAACTCTAGGTGAAATTAAAAAATAAATGTATAAGAAACTTGCATACTAAACATTTAGCCTCTTATCACACAAACACATCAAAGTCCAAAGAAAACGAATGCAGTGGGGGTTAATATTCTCTTCACAATGTGTACAGAGACATCAACACATCATTCAACATGTTTGCACTTGGAAACGAGCTTGATTTGGACAAATACTCGACGTGGATAAGTCTGAATATTTACCACGCTAATGTTTTCACATTTACTTAATTTCACCTAACAGGATTAACATGTAATAGGATTAAACAAGTTTCATCTGGTGTCTGGTTAACCAGCTAGTCTTTGGTGAATGCCGAAGTAGAAGCTATGTTTCATCTTTATGGTAAGAATTGGGAGTGGTTCTGATATTTTGTGGTGATACCAGGAAACAATCCCACGATTTCGACCCACAGAGAGACTGTTAGTATTGCACCTTTGCCTCAAACACATTCCACCCCCGCTGAAAAATGTCATCAGAACTGTTTTACTAGTTACCACCCTAAAATGAATATGCCCATGTGCTTACTGGATACTTCTGTCTGAATAAAAAACATTGGGCCTTCTCCACTGACCGAACTCTCATTTCCCATTATAGCATATAGAGAACAGTCAAACCTGTTAAGGCCACACCGAGATAATGGCACAGAGCTCAGTTTCCCGAAATGGGGACAAACTCGAACACAAAAGTATACACCATATAATAAAGCATATAATGTACAGAAATGCATGCAAAGCACTTATTTGCAATATACTGTGATCCATATTAAATCAAGTTTCCTCTTTTGTTAGGCTCCTTGTCATTTTTCTATATAATACGCTTTATTAAGGTGCAAACTGAAATGAATCTAAATAGATTAAGCTGCATTTTACAAGATTTTGTCTGCGTTGTTGGAGCTCTGTGTCTCGCACACATTGATGTGCTAAGCAGATTTGGCAAATATAGGATTGCAATTTTAGCAAACATGTTACTCTTTCACACTCGGACAAATAAAAATGTGTGTATGCTTATACGAGTATGCCTTAATACAAGTTAACTTTAATGTTAGAGCTATAAGTGATTTGTTGCATAGTAGCCTTCATGCTGCATATATGTTTGAAATTAAAAGAACTTCTGGACAGACAAACTGACTGTTCTGTTCTGGTTTGATCTCCTTTCTCCAGTTTTGTTATTTGTCAGTTACCCGTTATTCATGATGATGAATTGGCAATTGTATGGTGATGACAACATATATGATATTTTATATTTGTGCTACAACTATTTGGCCATCCCAACAAAACTTCTGCATGCTATGTGCAAACAATCACAGCCCTGGTGACCTACCCATGTATAAGATGCCATCAGAACTGCGACATGGAGATGCCTGCACCAGCTCTGGTATGGTAAACGGAAGTTTCTGTCAAAAAAGGGTAAAAATATTTTTGTTTAAGACATTCGATATGTTCTCTGCTGTGGTTATGCCAACTATGAGAGTAAAGTAAGGTCATTTTTTACAATAATTAATTTTGCTGTTTAGCTTCCAGAGAAATACAGAAGAAAAGTCTAAAATACAAGATGTATAAACGTCTCACCGTCAGTCCCTCATTATTTTTCCCACCGAGAGAATACAGACTGCCATCATTGGGGTCCGGGAGGAACGCAGGCCTGTTGAAATGTACATAATTCACTCAACTACTTTCTTTTCAGGCTTTTGATTGTTGTCTGACTTGATCAGACAAAAAAAAGCTATTCACAATTTTTCTTTTAGTGTTCAAGATCGAGCAACATCAGTGTGAATACAGGATGACAGATTTCATTTCCCTTTAATGTATGAGTGCATGAGATCTGATATCATGAATAGCAAGAATAGTACATAGTCAGCATCTTTGCACAGTTCCTGTTTTGACTTCCTCGAAAATGCTTGCGGATAAACAGAAGCTAACTTACTCTGACAGGTGCGTCGGGACTTGTAGAACAGGATCTGCATGGAGAAGAATATTTCAGTTAAAACTAAGAAACGTTAATAGTAGGCAAATAAAGACATGCAAAGGCATTGCACATAAAGCCTGAGCCTTCAAACCACGACCAAAGATGACTGAAAGAATTTGTTAAAGAGAGTTTCAACATAACCACAGAGAAATTCTGAGAAATCCTCCAATCGGATGACATGATGCCATCATATACTTCCTCAGATGTTAGGGTTAGCATACATTCTATGTCAAATGTTTTTAGTAAAACTGAGATTCTTATGACCATACCACAGTCCCATGCATTCAAAGCTTAGACCTGTCTTGAAAACAAATTCAGCATGCTTGGAAAGCATGGACCTGAAACATATCCCAAATGAAAGGAAAGGGTGTGTTACTGAGTGAATACGTGTATTTCAGCACCTGACCATGTCAAGACTGCTCTGGCCAGCTGCTGTGGGTGTCAACTGCCACGGCTGTAACACTGCGGGCCTGTAGCTCCAGCGTGCATGACCCGTTCAACCTGTACATCAGGTACAGCAGGTGCTAAATCCAACTACCATGGCTGTGTGATTATTGAAAAGCAAGGGCAGCTCGTGGCCACGGATGACAGAAGATGAATACATGTTAAAAACAGCAGGAGTTTAGGGAATTAACACATGCGGTGTCTGGAATGAGGTGACCTTGACAGTGGTTGTTTCTAAACCAGAGTGGCTTGGTTAATTATTACAGAAAATACTTACTCTCACAGATAATAGTACATTATTACATTTCAGCAATCAAATCTAGCTGCATGTCGGGGAAAATGTTTTTTTTACAAAACACAGTACCATCTCTGATGGTACAAAATGTTAACATTTTTATAAATGTGGTCTGTTACCCAAAGGGCCTGGCATTATTATGGTATATTTTGTTCAGGTGGAAAAATAATGTCTACCACAGAGATTTTTGTATTCCATGTATTCTGCGCATGTAAAATAGTGGGTGTGGTTAACTCAAGGCCCAAAAAGACGTTACGTTAAAAAAACCTGTGTAAGGATCCACCCATATAGGTTATTATTCTCCTTTTTAAAGTACAAGTCATTTATCTCTATGGACATTCGAACACAAGCGTTTAGATTTCCTTCAGTGTCACAGTTACAATGCCAATTCATAATACTCCAGGAAGCAGCACAGGTGGTGTTGCCTTTCATACTTTCACATGCTCTCGGGTCTTCAAAGCGCTTTACACACATGATACGTCAAGCTACAAGGCCATTATTCATCCATACCTTCTTTAAGCGTCCATTTGATGGATCCAGATCTTTTGCTGACCGCGTGAAGGTTCCCATCCAGCGTGGACACAAACAGCAGACTCTCTGGAACTGACACTGTGCTGCTGCTGCTCAAACCCTATGAAAACACAGTGACAAATTGCTTAAAATACTTATAATGCAAAGATTATTGCTGGAATCATGCTGTCATCCTTTGAGAAGTTGAGCAAGACAATCTGATGATGAGACTTCATACAAACAAACAGTACAGGCAGGATAAAATCTAGAACTCATATTTACATTTACATTTTTTTTACATTTACATTTAGGCATTTAGCAGACGCTGTTATCCAAAGCGACTTACAATAGACGAGGAGACAATGAAGCGTTAGATAGCCGATACAACAATAGGTCAACAAGTGCTACAACAACACACGCTTTGTATTTAAGATACAAAGATGGAAATCTACTCTTAGGTTTATATTTAATTCTTTATAGACTTAATATCGCTTTTAATATTACTTTAAATTCAGTACAATCTAGAGCCATATTGCTTGTTTGAACTTATAACTGTGCACAACAAACTCTTCAAAGGTGCAGTGTTCATTTTGACAGTCAATTCTGATTTAGTCTTAGTCTTTGGAATAATACAGTACTTAGTTTTAGTCCGACGTTAGTCATCTTTAAGTCTTAGTCTAGTTTAGTTGACTAAATATCATAAGTGCTTAAGTCTTATTCTGTTTTATGTAAACAAAATATTAGCAGACTATCAACAGTTTTTGAGTGTTTAAGTAATTTAAGTATATTACAATATATGGAAACATATACAGAATACAGGTTGTAATGAAAAACAATTCTTTTATTTAACGTCAAAACTGTAACTGGTTGTAATGCCAGTGCACAAGGTATCTAAATATAAAAATAAAAATCATTACTGTAGATGTTCATGTACCTCAAGAGAAGTTAAATAACTGCCAAGACACTGTGTCTTGTTACTCTGTAAATCCGAAAGACTTTAAACAGAACAGATAAGTGCAATTCTTAAATGGTAACTTCTTTTTTTAATTAGAGAAAAAGATGTACTGGCTGCAGTGCCACACAATGCCAAGGGAAGTCCATGAAGTTCAAGTAAATAAAAACTCAGTTCTGGCATATCTGTCTGTCTGTCTGTTCATGAGACACACCGCTACCCATGGACCGTGTGCACAAAATGTTAGTGTGTTGCTTATGAGAAAAGTCAACTTTATAACCAGATATAATGTATAACAAAAAATATATAACTAAATATAATGCTAACTAACGTCCACATAACCTGAAAAACGTGGGTTGAAAATGGCTTTGCCAAGATCAACTTGCCCACAAAATATTGGCTCTGATTGGATTTTCCCACAAATGGGTCATTCTTATTGGATCTCTTCTCCAATCGTCCCGCCCCAAAATATTTTTCTTGTTATTTATTCGCTGGCTTAAGTGTCTACGTCATCATATCTGACTTTTTATTTAGTTTTCGTCTGTAAAAAATGTTTGTTGACGAATTTTTTTTTGTCATAGTCTTCGTCAACGAAATTACCACTACACATGTGAATGATCAGCAGTATGATCTGTCGGTAAATGATGATGTAGTTTTTGTAGTCCACTTTTTACGAAAATATTTTTTTTTAATTAAATAAATAAAAGATCATTTTACGCATACAGTCCCACCGCACATATGTGTTTTTATAGCTGCACATATGTGTTTTTATAGCTGCACATATGTGTTTTTATAGCTGCACATATGTGTTTTTATAGCTGACTTGATTTAAATAATTTTGTCCAATATATGAATTTTAAAGCAATGCTACTTTTTTGCTTGAAACCTTTTATGCATACTATCATTGTACAGTGACTGTTGAACTTTAAATATTACAAAAAAAATTTATTTATTTATTACAATTCAATAAGATTTGATTACAATAAATACTGAAATGATGTATGTTTAATACTATGTTTTGTTTAATTTGGTATTTTAATCGTGTTAAATATTCAAACAATTATATGAAAAATGTGGTGGTTAAATTAAAATGCTAGCAATCATTTATTCCTCCCTTATACTCAGGTCCCCGAACAGTAAATTTGGTTACCAATCGAAATTTTCAATATATAATATTTAAATATTTGCATTTAACAGTGGGCTTAGCAGCCTAAGACCATGTTCACATCTGGTGTCTTTATGGAGCCGGACCAGTATGGTTTTTTCGGGTCGATGCCGATATCGATATCAGTCAGTAAAAATGACCGATATCAATGTATCAAGCAAATTCTCTATAAGTATTATAGTACAGTAACAGGTTGACCAAACTTAACTAGTACTTTAAATAGAATAGTGTGTATATATATAAATATATATATATATATATATATATATATATATATATATATATATATATATATATATATATAAATAATAGATATGTAAACACATTTTGGTGGTGATCAAACACTTGTAATGTTGTAACAAAGATATGTATTTGAGACAGGGTATTTAATAAAACAAGAAACGTTATTATCTAATTCAATTTTGAACAGAGAGCCTCTTTTCTAAAATAACATCCAAAAATAAAACTTGCAGTACTAATTTCATGCTAAAAATGCCATCCAAAGTTATTAAAGAAGAATCGATTAATTCGGACAAATCTATTCTTCAAGCGGTACTCGCAATTTTATTTCTTCTATTTGTATACTTCACAACCAATCACCTTCCTCACTGGTTTTTTATAAAATTATAAATCCGTCAGTCACCTCAAAAGTCCATTGAGGAATTAGCAAACTTATTTTGCTTTCAGCATCAAAAGGGAAACCGGTGTGCTTCATAAGTTCTTGTAAAGCATATGAAAAACACACTCTTCTTTGCTGACAAATATGGTGTTCAAAGCTCCGGGCACGCAGTCTCTGGGCTGTGTTGGCGTATTAACAGCCTTGAGCTTCTGACTGTGCTTCTAACCCTAAAGAGGTCTGATGGTGAGAGCCCTAAAGTCTGCAGGCCGCTCATATCCTGCTTCACCCAACTGTATGGCAGATGTGCAACGCATTAGAGATGATACAGAAGAAATGGAGACTGCACTCTTGGGTTGTTCGGTTGATTTGTTGACTTTATTCCAATCCTCTATTGTATAATATAAATAAGTCGCTTTGGATAAATGCGTCTGCTAAATGACTAAATGTAAATGTAATTCTGACGAGCCATTCGGATACACAACCATTCCACGTTTAAAGTCGCTTAAATTGCCTTCACATTGTGATGCCTCAGTAAAATGGGTATTGCGTGCCGTTTAGATTAAGATTTACATTTAGATTTAGCTATCAGTGCGTCTGGGGTTAAACAGCCCAAGTGTGAAACCTCCGCATGACACTATGGATAGAACCATTGATCTGCCAAGTCAAGAGACCCAACCCTTCACATATAGAGGAACCCATCGGATCCTTGATCGGGTATAGATCAAATAGATCGAATAAGATTAAAACGGCCATGTGCGTTATGACTTACTGTTGTTGTTTTACCAGCTTTGGGTGTTTTCATCTTTGAGTGAGCGTAGTTGAGCCAGTGCAAACACATCTGTGAGATCTCCCAGCGCTCCACACGTACACAATCTCCAGCGAAACTCTCTCGGTTTCACAATCATACACGGCAGCGCCAGATGCCAACAAACCGACGCATGTTAACACATCACCAACAGTTGCATGGCACTACTGTGTTATGTAGATTTATTCAAGTCCTGTACGTTAGTTTAGCAGGCCCACCATATTTACAATAGATTTGTTATTTAGTATAAACAAAATGTGCATTCTCCAATATTGATATGGATAAGAGATAAACCGTTTAGCAGTTTAATGATGAACCTCGATAAAATGTGCTGATGGTTAATATTATCAGTTTTAATTTCATTATTTGATTTTCCTGATTTTAAAACGTCAGTCTCGCACCAGAGCAACATTTCTGTTTTTAACACCAGATAACAGACAATGATGAGTTTGATTCTGTTGATTTATATAATGTAGGGTTTATTTAAACCTAGATCAAACGTACACCTCCCATGTGTATATTGATAACCGGGATCACTTTTGTCACTATAATCGTGATCAGACTTTAGATCCCTTTTTAAGTTTTAATCAATCAGAAACTAAGCAGCTAACTCTGACATAAAGTGACCCGAGGACTTTTATTGTGCCATAACTTTAACTTAATATTAAAGGGACAGAAACTTTAAGACTTTCTCTCCTACAGAACACGACAGAAGATAATTTGAAGAAAGTTGGGTCACCTGACAGCAGCTGTATCCATTCACTTCTACTGTATAGACACAGAACCAATGAGAGTGAACGGTTGGCTGTTACTAACATTCTTCAAAATATCTACTTTTGTGTTTTTCATAATAAAGAAAATCCATGTAGTTTTTAAACACATGACTTTTATTTTGGAGAGACCTCTGACCTTAATATTGATAGATGAAAAGTTTGACAGTGCTTCTAAAAACATCTAAACATAATCACAGACAACACACAAACAATGTTAGCCAGATTAAACTAATAATATAGATATAATAAATATATAATATAGATATAATAAAGATATAATGAAGATATAATAAAGATATAATATAGCTATAATAAATATATAATATAGATATAATAAATATATAATATAGATATAATAAAGATATAATATAGATATAATAAATATATAATATAGATATAATAAATATATAATATAGATATAATAAAGATATAATATAGATATAATAAATATATAATATAATATAGCTATAATAAATATATAATATAATATAGCTATAATAAATATATAATATAGATATAATAAAGATATAATAAAGATATAATAAAGATATAATATAGATATAATAAAGATATAATAAAGATAATAACATTAGAAGAGTTGCTGACAGATGTGTTCACTCACCATCAGACTCCAGCACATGATTATAATCCACACGAGCGCCCTGCTGCACACTCCCCACGCCATCTTACACACACACACACACACACACACACACACACACACTTATCTCCTGCAGAAGAAGCCACACGTGTTCATGACTGAACCAAACGTTTATCTGCCATCAACATCTCGTGCTGCTGCTCAACATACGGACTCCTGCGCTGCTCTTCCGCTTCCTGCTGCTGCGCATGCGCATCACGTGCTGCTGAACACTTCCGCTTAAACAGGAAAACATGGATCCCACGCACGCGCACACGCGCACGGACGCACACACACACTCACACACACAAACACCAATCTCTACATTCATTTTATGACACTCTATTACAGTTACATATTTTATAATGCATAATACATAATTAATAATAATCATAATAATAACAATACTACTACTACTAATAATAATAATAATAACAGTTGTAATAACAATAATAATAATAATACCAATAATAATAATAATAATAACAATACTACTACTACTACTACTACTACTAATAATAATAATAATATAATAATAATAATAATAATAATAATAATATAATAATAATAACAGTTGTAATACCAATAATAATTACAATAATAATAATAATACCAATAATAAAACCAATAATAACAATACTACTACTACTACTAATAATAATAATAACAGTTGTAATAACAATAATAATACCAATAATAATAATAAAAATACTACTAATAATAATAACAGTTGTAATACCAATAATAATAATAATAATAATACCAATAATAATAACAATACTACTACTAATAATAATAATAATAACAGTTGTAATACCAATAATACCAATAATAATACCAATAATAATAATAATAACAATAATAATAACAATAATAATAACAATTGTAATACCAATAATAATAATAATACCAATAATAATAACAATACTACTAATAATAATAATAATAACAGTTGTAATACCAATAATAATAACAATAATAATAACAATAATAATAACAATTGTAATACCAATAATAATAATAATACCAATAATAATAACAATACTACTACTAATAATAATAATAACAGTTGTAATACCAATAATAATAACAATAACAATAATAATAACAATAATAATAATAATACCAATAATAATTACAACAATAATAATAATAATAATAACAATACTACTAATAATAACAGTTGTAATACCAATAATAATGACAATAATAATAATAATACCAATAATAATACCAACAATACTACTACTAATAATAATAATAATACCAATAATAATAACAATACTACTACTACTACTAATAATAATAACAATACTACTACTACTACTAATAATAATAATAACAGTTGTAATACCAATAATAATTATGTACATGTTTGGTTAAAGGAACATAAATCATTTGATATAATGCACTGAAGATCAAAGTTACAAAATGTGCTACAATAGATCTTTATTGTGTGTGTGAAGCAGACTCTGGATCAGTAGATGATAAACACACACATATCTCTGCTCATGTTGAGTGTGTGTGTGTGTGTGTGTGTGTGTGTGATCAGTGTGTTTGTGATCAGTGTGTGTGTGTGTGTGTGTGTGTGTGTGTGTGTGTGTGTGTGTGTGTGTGTGTGTGTGTGATCAGTGTGTGATCAGTGTGTGTGTGTGTGTGTGAGATCAGTGTGTGTGTGTGTGTGTGTGTGTGTGTGTGTGTGTGTGTGATCAGTGTGTGTGTGTGTGAGATCAGTGTGTGTGTGTGTGTGTGTGTGTGTGTGTGTGTGTGTGTGTGTGTGTGTGTGTGTGTGTGTGTGTGTGTGTGTGTGATCAGTGTGTGTGTGTGTGTGTGTGTGTGTGTGTGTGTGTGTGTGTGTGTGTGTGTGAGATCAGTGTGTGTGTGTGTGTGTGTGTGTGTGTGTGTGTGTGTGTGTGTGTGTGTGTGTGTGTGTGTGTGTGTGTGTGTGTGTGTGTGTGTGTGTGTGTGATCAGTGTGTGTGTGTCAGTAGAGAGAATCATGGGTGAAGCAGACTCTGGATCAGTAGATGATAAACACACACATATCTCTGCTCATGTTGAGTGTGTGTGTGTGTGTGTGTGTGATCAGTGTGTTTGTGATCAGTGTGTGTGTGTGTGTGTGTGTGTGTGTGTGTGTGTGTGTGTGTGTGTGTGTGTGTGTGTGTGTGTGTGTGTGTGTGTGTGTGTGTGTGTGTGTGTGTGTGTGTGTGATATTATAGGTAAACATGTGCAGTGTGGAGACTATAATGCACTTGAAAATGAACGTGATTGTGCTTTAACTGGTGTATGGGGCCCTTACCAATATGGCGGCGCTGCTGCTCCGCGGTGTGTCGTGCGTGTGCGCCTGCAGGCGGCGCTGTCTCTCCCGCAGCGCTTAAATATCACAGCGCAGACGGAGAAGCGCCGCAGATGAAGTCTCGTGCTCGACACGGCCGGCTCTACAGATTAATTAAACCTGAAAGTAATTTAATTTAATGAGGTAAGTCGTCAAACACGAATATATTGTTAAAGTTAACATGTGGAAAATGTTCGATGACCTTTTTTAGATGTTTTCTCATATGACGGAAACACGTGCTTGCCTCGTGGCACACTTGAGACTAAAGTTTGATTTATGTGCACGTGTTGATTTTACTAAAACTTGTTAACTGTTTAATTGTTCTGTTGTGTTTTTATCCATTAGGGTCTCTGTGAGTGATGATTGACACCACGTGGGATGTGAAGAACAATTCCAGCGTTATGCACGTGACGTAAAAACAATGTTAGAAATTATGTGTTACCAGTAAACTAATTTATTTGTATACAAAACTATTGTTTATAGTGTTTAATCATTTAAAAAAATATAAGTCTATGTACAAATTTAAAAAAAAAATTAAGTTTAGTTACGGACGTGACAAACGAACCGTTTTTCGAGGTCGCAAACTGGATTTAATTTAGATTTCTGCTCATTAAAATGAATAAAACCAAAAGTAATAATTTCCAATGATTGGACGAGAGACGGAACTTTATACAACACAATTTAATATTCTTATTGTTGTGTCTGTTAGTGTTATGCATGTGACAATCTGGAAAATAGCCTTAAAATAATACTAAACTTCCTTACATGAGGGTCTAAATATCCAAACTTTGACAACTGTCCTAAAAGTTTACTAATTACATCAAAACTCTGATCTTGATAGTTGATAGGGATGTGTTTTATTTCAATCTAACTGCCTACACTGTACAAATCTGTACAATATTTGATGTTTGTGTACAATAAACCTTAAATCTGAACATTGTGTTGTTGTGTGTTTGTGTTGTGTGTTTTAGCACTGCATTTGAACCCGAGGAGCCCACTCATGGCTCCATGGGCCAAGCAACAGTGCAAGAGTAAAAGTTTGTTATATAACTGGAGCATCTTGGAGTTCCTCCCAAGTTGCTCTTTTAAAAGCAACCTACAATCTTCATTTTGTCCGTGAAATAAAAATTCCTTAAAGAAATGATTTCTTATTTGTCAAACCTTATTTATCATTTCACGTGGTCACAATGTACAAATAATAGTTTTACAAAGTGTGAATAAAATGGCAAATGAAGTTTGCTTGTCATCACTGACTTTGCAATAACAACACAAGTAATACAAGCTGGCAACATTCATGTTTGGAAGTTGCAAATTGTTTGCAGACACCTTGGCACCAGCTAAGATACAGATGCTGTCATATGTACGTTTGCCGTAACCCACTTTCAGTCTGTCTTACAGATTGGAACACATTCAATTACATATGAAAGGTTAAGCTGATTTATGTTTCATGGCCACTTTCTGACACCGAAACTAGAACCATGACTTAATACACCGCGAAACCAGCAAGTGTAAGTAAAATCTAACTGGACAGATAAATTCAGATTTCAACACATGGACAACAAAAGCTGATAAGCAATGATTTGTACATTCAACAAGCTCGACATATCAGTTCACTGTGGTTGGAATTAGAATAGCACTTTATCTCATAAGCAACAACATCAGGAGCTGTGGTTTACAAGAGGTTTTACATTTGGATGGTCAAGTGACGTAACAATCAGAATCCCGGTTGGACCATCCCACGCTCTCACAGAATGTAATTCACAACCAAGATCGTTGCAAAATTTAATGGAGACTGGGCATTTTTATCTTTTATTTTGCATTTCTTGGTTCAGAACAGACCTATGATGCAGTTTGGGTTGAGAACCACTCATCCGGCTCTTTGCGGACGGATAGTGATTGACCGCTTAATTTACTTACATTAAAGGCTCTTTGAACCCAGCTTTGAGCTGCTCATGGGGCATCGCACAGGGGTGAAGGGCTGGTGTCCCTCTTAAGCACAGTAAAATTGATCTCATTGCATAATCAGAGGCCACACAGAGGGCTCAGGCAGCGGTGAATATAAGGATTATGATCGAACAAGTAGGCCTAGTTTCTGTAAGAACGACAATCATGAAATGTTCACTGGGTGCGAATCTATGAAATGCCCCCATTTGGCTTATAATTTCTGTCACGTCGGATGTCTTCTACATCACAAGGCCGCATATGTATCCCATACACGACTCTGAAAGCACCCTGTCCTACCAAAAGTCCCCTGAGTTTGTGAATCATGTGACCAGGCTGTTGGTGGGCTAAGTTAAGAGCAGGGATGCTTCCACTCCCAGGACTTTTGGTAAGCCAGTATGCAATCGACAGAGGAAGCATACACTTCACAATGACATATAAGGCCTTTGCTGCCTTATTTTTTTCTCTCCTGTAGCTTACATCTCCTGAAATGCAATTTGAAGGACAATTTCATACTTGACCAAAACCTCATTTTCCCCTTAATGGGTCCACGTGACCATGCATGTGGACACACTGTTCTGCTGTCCCCTGAAATAAAACCTTTCTGAGGATAAAGGAACATCCTACACAAATCAGAAGCAAACAGGCAGCATTTCCTTTCTTGTTGTCATGGGGTCGGTTTTTCACAGCTCTGAGCAAAATGGCACCTGGAAATGTAAGCTTAGGTATTGTCTTGCCCACTTGAAACTTCATGACGTATGTTTTCATTCATAGAAATGTCTTCACATGTCTTCAAGGGATTCCTCAGGTTCCAGGGCTTCCTCATCCTTGGCACTGGATCGTGTGTCCATGGCTGAGTGCATGATAGGCAGCCAGATGTCATCCATGTTTGGCATTACAAAGATTTTCTGGGTCACATAATGAAAATATCACATAGTAAAGAGGACAGCAAGTACATACAGATCATGAGAGGACAAGGGCCAAAATACCCTAACATTACAGCAAATAATGATGCATTTAGACCCCATTAAATATCACTTTTACTGTGTAACGTGTACAGTGGAATCAATGTAACAAATGTTTTATCTTAATATGTGTACCTGAAACTCCTGATCTAGTTTTTTCTCTATCCAGTCTGTCACGTGAGCGAAAGTGACCTCTCTCTCTCCCAGTTTAGGCCGAGCTTTCAGTTCCAGGTAAGGAGGTTTTCTAAAGCCATACCTAAAAAAGATAAATGCGGCCACATGAACGAACAAATGTGTGCAAATTGTCCTTTAATATGAATAAAGACCAGCAGATGGCATGGAAGCAGCATTAATTGCTACACATATGACTTGGATATAATAAAGTTGCACTTGTGTCATTTCAACAAGATGTTGAAGAACGGGTCATATATACCATATCCTGTCGGTTGGAGGAGGTGGAATATTGACCGCGAGGGTCCCTCTGCACTCCTGTACCTCCACAGTGAGAAGCAGCGGGGTGTTGGATACCTCCTCCATCTTCTTTTTAATAAACTCGGTCTCTGTGGCTTTCTGGAAGTACTTGGACTTTGCGATTTTGTCCACAAAGCGCATGATTTTGCTGGGTCGGTGTCCCCCAACATAACTGAAAAAACAAGAACATCAAGAATACATTACCTTATGTGTGTTACAGACCTCACATGTATCTATTCCCTTATAATAATTTAATATCTGAAATAAATATGAAAAGGTTTCTCTTACCTCTCCACTCCTGGAATTTCCGGCAATTCTGCAGCGTCTTCTTCATCAGATGATCCAGCACTGGACGATTCCTCATCACTATCGGCCAGGAAGTAAGTGCGCAGTCTGGGTCTGTAACATGCGTATACACAAATACATCCCGCATTGAGAATTTACAACACATTCCTGCCCAGCAACAACTTGATTAAAAGGAAAGAGATGGAAATCTTCATTATAAATACTTTTTAATAATGAAAAACGTAAAATATTTGGTTCAATTATTTGGTGAAATAACCACATGCATGACGGTAAGACTGTGGTTGTGTTTTAGTGGTGAATTGTTAAAGACAGGCTAATTAATGAAGGAGAGCTATAAAAACCTTCAGCATATGCATTATAATGGAAGTATTTCAGATGAACTCTGACCATCAACTCACCATTAATGTCACATCCACAAAGACATCCAGAGAGAACAAGAAAAGAAGTGATAATACATCCGATAGTAACATAATACTACCATATAATAGAGAACACAAGATTGTACAGGGTAGATGCTTAGACCAGTTGGACATGGGATAAAACATTAAAAAACACATGGTGTGCTTTCTTCATTTAACCTTTCATATGCTTACCCTTCTTTTCCCTGTTCTCCAAAACCTTCTCCCTCCTTTCCAAGCCTAGTCAGATTCATCTTGGTTTCAAGGCTCATAAGAAATGAACCGTTGTAGGAGATCTCCAAGTCAAACCAAAGACCTAAAGAGGTTTAAGATGTCAATTCAAATGAAGAACATCTTCTGCATGCAAAACGTGTAATATAATTTGTAAAATGGGATAAAAACATTAGCCTATTGATAATAATAGAATATTTTGCACTTTAAGAATTTCATGTTTACTTTGCTTAAATTCTGTGTTCTATACACATGTTACTTTATGTCTTTAAACACCTTCAGGGGGTCATACTTCTTTCTACAAAGTTGTAGCTATTTATTACTCCAAACACAACTGATAACCACAATATGCTACAATACAGAACATATAGATAGGGGTCTGAATATATCTTTGCAACACATGTACAGATCACCTAAGGCAGCATACTGCCAGGACTTTCATGGATTTAATTCACTCCCAATTCACTGGTAAATCCCTGCATCCTTCAAAGCTGTTTTGCGTCACAACGCTTACTTCCTCCTGAGTGAGTGAAAGGTCATTTCTTAAATTTGCTATATTGATCTTCTGTGCTCAGCGGGTCTCTTCCTAGATGACGAATGAGAAATTGCACCATCTGGCAGGAATCTCGCCATTCAACTGCTCGCACACACTCTCTGTCTCAGTGTGTGGTAAGAACACACTGCGGGGGTTTCCTCAATCATACGATTCAACAGTTTCATTCTGTATAGTGTACAACAAATGTCACTCTGTCTGCAACGATTCTTGCCATTATGACAAATAGACTTATCATTCTATATAATGATGTATGATTAATGTAAAGCAGTTTTACATAAATGCAAGACATTGTTAATGTAGAAAAGAGAAAAATGAATCTCAGTACTAATAAACAGCAAATATTCTAATAATCGGCAACTCTTTATAAGAAAGAACTGGTCCCTATACTTAAGTTTTACTATTAGTCCTCATGATGTCAGCTATGCCTCCTCACATTGTAGTTAGAGAGACTGAACAACTAGCATTCTCCTCCAACTACAATCCCTGAGGTGGGTCCATTGAGTGGGAACCCGGGCGCCGCAGCATGACTGACAACTGTTCCAGGTGTATTTTCACACTATGTGTTAAATGCGGGGCACAAATTCAAAGTATGGGACACCATTGTTGACACCACTTGGCCATACGTCACTTGACATACCTTGCCTACACTTCCTTTGACTACACTTCACTTCCCTTGACTTCATTTCCCTTGACTTCGATTCTCTTGACTTCGATTCTCTTGACTTCACTTCCCTTGACTTCACTTCCCTTGACTTCACTTCCCTTGACTTCACTTCCCTTGACTACACTTCGCTTGACTTGACTTCACTTGACTTGATTTCACTTGACTTCCCTTCCCTTGACTTGACTTGACTTCACTTCCCTTGACTTGACTTCACTTCCCTTGAATTGACTACACTTCCCTTGACTTGACTGCACTTCCCTTGATTTTACTTCCCTTGACTTCTCTTCTATTCCCTTCCTTGACTTCACTTCCCTTCCCTTGACTTGACTTGACTTGACTTGACCTGACCTGACTTGACTTCACTTCCCTTGTCTTCACTTCCCTTGACTTCACTTCCCTTGACTTGACTTGACTTCACTTCCCTTGTCTTCACTTCCCTTGACTTCACTTCCCTTGACTTGACTTGACTTCACTTCCCTTGACTTCACTTCCCTTTACTTCACTTCCCTTGACTTCACTTGCCTTCCTTGACTTCACTTCCCTTCCCTTGACTTGACTTGACTTGACCTGACCTGACTTGACTTCACTTCCCTTGTCTTCACTTTCCTTGTCTTCACTTCCCTTGACATCACTTCCCTTTACTTCACTTCCCTTGACTTCACTTGCCTTGATTTGTGATGAATCAACAAAATGTCAGAAAAGGGGTTAATATTACGCAATTATGGTTAGTTCGAAAGCTAAATAAACAAATAAGGGTAAATTTAAGATATTTATAAAGTATAAAACAATAGAAGCATTGTCCGCAGACTAGCATGCTTTATGTTTTTCTTTTCATTCACAACAGGTTTTGTCATAGTCAGAATGAGCACAGATGCTCTTCAATGCAAACATGAAATATGAAATACATTATTAAGAGAGAAACAATGTTATTTGTGGTGCTATGTGGAATTATATGATTAAAGGTAGGTAAAGGTTAGGGGATACGTAATGATATGATTTGAACATTGAACTTACAATCATTAATTTTAAATTAATTCTCAGCCAGTGTAAATTAAACCACATCAGTAGCCACTCTGATAATGTGATTGTTTCTCTAGGTCTTACTAAACAGATACAATGTTGTTAGTAACTGTTGAAATGAACATAACCTAAGAGTATTAAATTCTGAACTGTAAGTATTGTTCATTGTTAGATGATAACAAACACTTATGTAACAATAAAATGGTTGCATTTAAAGTGTAAAGCATTAAATATTATGAATTATTGGGGTCAGTTGTGGAGAGGTGGTTCTAGAGTTGGACTTGTAAGCAGAGGGTTGCTGGTAGGATTCCAAGTTAATGACTGAATGTTCTTTTAGCAAGACACCTTACCCCAGTTTGGTTTGCAGTGATAGCTGTCCACTGCACAATACTTGTAAGTTGCTTAGGATAAGAGCGTCTGCCAAAATGAATTATGTAAAATATTTCCACTTGAATTCTATGAAGGCTAAGTGTCCTCTAAAGATATTTTGATTACAGGATGTTTTGGAGCATAATACCACCATTACAAATCTTTAACTGTTCAGCAAAGATGGCATGAGGGTACACAAATGTTTCTCAACCTTTACTTTTAAGTTCAGCAAAAGTGTTTTTTTCTCTAAGCAAGTACCAACAATTCAGATGCAATTCAGAGTCTCAAGAGTCATGAACCAAAATCTCATATAACAGCATCAGTAGTCCAACAAATAATCATTTTGAAAAAAGCTGTTGCAAATGTTTGGCTAATGTAAACGGAAACCATGTTGCAAGTAAAGCCAGGCTAAACGTTTAATAATCAACTGAAATTAATTAATACCTCAAGAATATATACCAAGATTACAGGCATGCAGGGTCTTTTAGGTCTCACCTCTGTGATCTACCGATGGTTTGGAGGAGCTGAGGATTTTGGGAATAGATATGCCCATGTCCAGCTCGGTGAGGGTTAGCTCATTCATAAAGTATGGGAGCTGTAAGGAGACAAAGTACAGAAGATACATTTTACAAACCATACCGGGTCTGTAATGTACATCCTGATCATGACTATCTATGCTCACCCTGATCTTACTCAGCTTCTTCTGAATCTTTTTGGACACCATGTCTGCCCAGTACTTCTCACCAAGAAAGTCCCAAAAGATGCGACCCAAGAGAGCATTGACCCAAGCTTCTGATTCCGACTCCTGGCAATGACTGGCTGGAATCTTTAAGACAAATACTGGAGTTCTTTAGGAAATGTGTGGTTGCGGCCTACCATTCCAGTGTTTCCCACAGGATTTTAGGAGGTGATGCTGTCTGTGATGCTCTCGCATCTGTCCCATCATATAATTGAGTACAACTAAAAGCCATTCTGATATGTTCTGTTGTTAGACATGAAACGATAATGTCTAATATTACTAGCAGTCACTTAACTGCTGATGTTATCTGATAAAATCACCATACATGTACATTAGAGCTCTCAAATTTAAAAAGAAAATGCGTATCATAAATCAACAGTTTAAACTGTTGCAGAAATGAGAAATTTGTTAACTTTGTTTTATTCCTAAATAAATGTAATAAAGAACTGAAAATGAAAAATCGAAATTTCCCATTTTAAACCAATGTTTGAAATACTTTCCTTATGTGGTGTGGACAAAGAATCCAGTTTTTTGGTTACTGAACTGAAATAACAATTTAAAGCCATACTTAATAAAAGAATAAATAAAATCTAAGTGTATATTAAGTATATTTTGTTTAGAACCTGTATTACTTTCATATGTTAAGTAATTTTTGATTGTTGTCCAGATATGGAATGCAGTTGTATCGCCAGCTGCATGGAAATATGCATTACGATGAGCACAAGTGTTTTTAAATTCCTCTTTCAGCTTGACCTGTCAAGTGAAAATCGAATCTGTGTGACCGCATCCCACACTGCTTCAAATATAGATTTTATCACAAACTCAGAAAGGAGTTTGTGAAATTACACTGGTAGCATGGGGTTAACTTTTAGCACGCGACAGCACCAAAGTCAATGGTTGTTGGGCAAAAGTGCACACACACAAACACATGGACACACACGCTCTCACGTGCATGCACACACGCAAGCACACACACACACACACACACACGCAAGCGCGCACACACACTCCTAGCACAGACACTGACCTCCAACTAAAAGTTTAAATATAAGTATTAAAAATAAGTATTAAGTGATGTTGTTCCAGACCTTCTTAACTGTTCCCGGGCTGCTCCCAGCACTCTGAACGGGGCTTGTGACAGGGCTTCCTGTAGATTGACTAACATATTTGGCCATGTAAACGTTGTACTCCAGAACTTTTTGTTTGACACTGGCACCGAGTTCCTTTTGTCTGGGATGAGAGTGGATCGCTTCATCCAAACTGCCTCGACTGCTGCTGAGGCTGTGAGACAAACCTGCTGACAGGCCTTATGAGACCAAACATGAAAATAACGCTTGTGACTACAATCTAAGAGCTTCCTCGATGTTTAACGATCTTATTCAGGCAGCACTGTTGCCAGTTAGTTAATGTTGGCATTTAACAGTAAAATGCTCTTGTCTGTTTGAAGGTTCATGTAGTTACTTATTTTGTTTCATTACAGTTATGTTCCTTTTTTTCAAAAGAATGACATCTATGAAGAATTACAGTCTGCATTTAAGGCACATTCCAGTACAGAATAAGCTCTGATGAGAATAAAAGGTTATTTGCTTTTGTCATATGATCATACTGCTTCTTGTTGCGTGTGCTATAAGATCTTTGTTGGATCAAGCAGAACCAGGATTAAGGATTGCTACAACAAGGAAGTTCTGTGCATGTGTGTCTCGTTTGTCGTTTGTTAAGGATAGACTTCTGTGTGTGCAGAAGGTTATGTGTCTTGCATGTTTTGTGTTTGGCGTGCACATGTGTGTGTGTCTGGTGTGCGTAAGTGTGAGTGCTGTCGTATGCATGTTATTATTGATGTGTATAGGTTTAAGTGTGTTTAAAAGTATTGGGTTGTGTGTCTTTGTGCGATTGCATTATGTTTGTGTGTGTATGCCTATGCTATTTCATGTATGTGCATAAATTATTTTGTGTTCTTTATTTATCTATTACTTTGCTCTTGATATCTTTTCTTTTTCATACATTTTAATGTATTGCGGAGAATTGACATTTGTCATTGTATAGCTGCTTTGTAAAAAGTTGTGCACTCCATGAATGAAATTACAGTTGAGATAAGTGTTGAAAGGGAGTCAAACACACAGTCTCATGAAAAAGGTTACAGATGTTTGTAAATGGGTTCATATGATGTTCATAGTTAAGACAGTGTATCTGCCATTGTAGTAGTACAGTAACTACCTGGTTAAAGTGCTGATGGTATATTACAACTAGTGCATTATCAACATCATATGTATATATCCACTTATAAATAAATGACTTACTTGTAGGCAGGCCCAATGGCTTTCTGGCATCTGATTTTAGTTTGGATGCAAACAACATACGTCTGAACCACTCCTCCTTGTCCCTTCCTGTCCTCC
Organism: Triplophysa yarkandensis; assembly: GCA_033220385.1. Taxonomy (NCBI): domain Eukaryota; kingdom Metazoa; phylum Chordata; class Actinopteri; order Cypriniformes; family Nemacheilidae; genus Triplophysa; species Triplophysa yarkandensis. The sequence goes on along the minus strand of CM065661.1, from coordinate 16,853,247 downwards.
CAAACAGGTAGAGAACCGGGTCAGAATGTGTTCTCTTTGCTTCTTCACCAGTGCCCACCCCATCAGTCCTGTCTCCTACTGCAGAAGTCTTTTCCTCTATATCTTCAGCCTTATCTTCCTGGGTTTTAGCCATGAAGTCATCCTGCTTGGCCAGTTCAACACAGATGGGATACTTCTTATTCCACACCCGTTTTCTGGCAAGGCCGTGAGGCACCAGGTAGATCTGAAGCACAAATCCAGAACTCCTATTATGTATATCAACAGTATTGAAAACCTCTGTATATCTAATTTTTGTTTCTTTTATTGATCTTCTATTTCATAAAAATTAAAAAAATTCAATATTTTAATAAAGTAAAACATTTCAAAGTAGGCGGAATATCACAATGTGAAAAATGTTTTTCTCTGAAACAACCACAATTATTTGCACCCTTAGAAAAGAGTAGAAATATATCTTGTAAAATATCTATTGAGTATGAGAACATTAAGTTGACATGATGTCTAGTCATACAATTGTTATTTTGCTCCCCTTGTCATAGCCATTCCATTTTCCTAACTTGACCCCTGGAGAAAAGGGAGCACCAACATTTAAGGGGTGGAAAAAGTTTTCGTACAAATAAAGGTTGCAAAATATATTAAATTGTGCCAAGGGTGCCAATTATTATGGCAAAAAAAGTTAACTTTGTGATATACTCTCCACGTTCAATTGTTTTTGAAGGGAAGAAATATCGCTTTACCTGTATAAGCATCTTTCAAACATGCCAATGGTGGGGACAAATACCTTTGTTTCTGTTTAAGGAGTTGATACGAATTTTATTTCTACCTATCTGTTACATTTGTCCATGTTATGAACACATAAAGACAAGGGATGTTGCAAGTCTCCTACCTTACTGTGAGAGAGGTCATAGATTTTCTGGCTAATATAGGTGACATCGGGTTTGGGCTCGTTGAACGTTGCCCTGCGGGGAATATTGCGATTTGGTTTCGACAGTCGCAGGATGGAGCCCTCCAGACGCACATACACAGAATGAGTGTGTGTAGCGTGATATGTCTCTGGGTCATAGCTGTGAATCTCATTCATCCAACCCTGTGTACACAAGGTCACATTTATCAACAGAACAGAAGGGTCACAGATACACAGTATGACAACACTATATGAATCTCAAAGTGTTTGAAAAAGCTGTACAATCGTACGTGGTGTAGCACATCCTCTTTATAGTAAATATACAACTCTATGCTGCGCTATAGTTATCTAGTCAGAACCAAACAAATACCTCCATCTTATTATGTAACATTCTTAAACCTGCTGCGAATGACCTCTATGTTAGAATCAGATTATTTGTTTTTCATGCATCAGACACCAGAAGTCATCAGATCCCGCTCTATTAACTCAAGCAAAACACAAAAATAACCTTCAAGATATATGCCCTTAACCACTAGTTCCTACAATATACAATATAATATACAAAATAAAGTAAATGAGAATCAACACACAACAAATTACTCATGAAGTTTTTGTATACGGTTGTGGCAGTAAGTCATAACCAAAGGTAAATAGATATTTGTTTAAACCATAGATTGTTAGAAATAAGTTGTCAGTTGTGGTCTGGTGGTAAGAGAGTTGGACTTGTAAGCAGAAGGTTGCAAAACCCAGTGCCAGCAGACAATGATTGAAGTGCCCTTGAGCAAGACACCTTACCCTTGTTTGCTCTGCAGTGATGATAGACTACTGCATAATACTGTAATTCGAAGCAAGTCACTTTGGACGAAAGCGTCTTCCAAAGGAATAAATGTAATATGTAATATCAAGTACATTAGTTTTAATTAGTATTAATTGCTTTTAATTTGTTTAATAAACTGTGTGTTTCAAAAATTTCTAACCAAGATGCAGTACTTTTTAATGGTAAATTAAGGAAGGATAACCTATTATATTGAATAACGTGGTACAAAATATCTTGTCTAAAGATGCAGTAAATTATTCCTCAAAACCAGGTACATTTAGAAACAAAACAAGCATAAGTGTTTTTCTTTATATGCACAGATAAATGCAAGAATATTTCTTACACCTTCACCTCAGTTTCAGAATCATGTTTGGTAGCAGTTGGGACTCACCTTGTGGATGACTGGTTCCTTAATATCCAGAGGAACTCTGTTCAACCGCTCTTTTCGGATCCAGCTAGCAGGACGAGTCCACGGAGATCTGTGTCTTGTGGACAACCACACAACCAGTATCGCCAGCATGAAGCCAGTTGCCATGCCCATCAACACCCAAACCATGTAGCTAGGAAGTGGCAACACAAAGTAACCATAGACTACAGATATGAGAAGAATCAGTCCATTGTGAGGTACTCCTGGAGACTCATCTTCTTCTTCCTCCTCGCCTTCTTCAGTTGGTTCCTCACTGCATTCCCCAATACTTTCTCGTCGGACCAGGAATGAATTACCCTCTGCCACATCTAGCTCTGTGTCAGTGCAGAGCTTAAAGTCTTCAGTGTAGAGCTCACAAAACTCTTCATCTTCCTGACGGGCAAGGGTCGACATAAAACATCTGTCCAAATCTAGTGAGGGAGATCTCTGCAAAGGCAGGTCAACCGCTTCCCCCTCGAGAGAAATGTCACCCTCCAGATCCTCTTCTTCCTTTATGCAGTAGTTGTTGTTACTTTCTGAGTGGCCGTTGAGGGCAGAAAGGTTAGAGAGTTCAGAAGCACTTGACGAAAGGTTTCTGGACCAGTAGGAGACTCCTGCTGTTGTTGATGTGGAAGTGTTTGTGCTCACACTACCAGTTTCCTCACCAATGATTTTGCTGAGGAGCTGAAGTGGCTCACACATGACCTCTGACAGGCGGCGCTTTGTGTCTTCAATACGTGCCTCCACCTCCTGAACCTTAAAGAAAGAACGACTGTCAGGAGAGGTAAGGGGGGAAGAAGGAGCAGTTTTAGAATCTCCACTGGCAGGGGTAACGCGATGTTGGGTAAAAGGTTTAAAAAGGTGCAAATTGAGCCGGGAATCAGGGGGCCGGTTAAAGGATGAAGCGTCTGGTTCAGCTCGGGTCGTGTCAGTGGATAAAGACTTAACCAAGTTCTTCATCAAATGCCGGTGCCTCATTGACTGTGGGGAAACAGCTGGAGCCTCATGAGATTCCACCTCAGTGGAGAGGGACTTGACCCGGCTCAGAAAGGGCTTCGATTGTAAGGCGGATACTTTGGCTGGGGAAGAGTTGGAGGAGGCTGAATGAGTAGAAGACACTGGTAGAGTCGACCTTTGTTCTGAGGGCCATGAGAAACTAACAGGATTTGATGTGGATGAGCAGACAATGTTATGGGGAGAGTGCTGAATAGCCAAGGCAGAACTTTGGGTCTGGAAGGAAGATGACACTTCATGATCTATGTCAACTTCTAAATCCTCAGAGAGGAACTCCTCACTTGCCTCCAGAGCAGTGAATATACTCTGATCTTCAGTTTCAAGAACTGAAGGCGAAACAGCCAGCCTGTAAAGCTCTTCTTCCTCTTCCTCCTCCTCATTTCCCTTGGCGGAAAAGTGTATAGTAATAGTATCTCGAGAAAGTGAGCGCTGAACCTGTAGCTTTGGGGCAACGGATGGCCTAGAAGAAGAGGAGGAAGATGGGGGCTTCAATGTCTCTGCATGGCCACCACTTTGACTGGTCATTGCACCACTCAAAAAACTTCACAATCTGTGTACAAAAAGAAAAGAGAAGTTAGAGTTTTGCTATGTGCAACAACAGACAGGCTAACCATTGTCAGCTCACTCCATGGAACAAAGCGTTCTGAACATTCAATAGACCTTAATGGTTCAATACATAGTGTTTCATAGAATAAACTAACTTTTTGGTTCCAGAAATTACTACTTGGTCCAGTTAGTATTTTCCAAATGAACTTCAAATTATTTAAAAAGCAAACTATTAGGAAACACTCATAAATAAATACCCTCTTTTTGTAGGCAAATCATGCAAAAATAATACATAATGCTGCAATCCATCTGTACAAAGACTACAAACAATAGTTTGAACGCATCATCAAGAACAACAACAGTTTTGGGTCAGCTTTTTTGTATTATTTTGTATATGTTCTTTTATGTTTTAGAAGTCTGTTTGTGAGTGACATGTACAGAATAAGCAACTGAATTCACTTCTGTTTGTAAGGTAATGATAGAATATGAGGAACAGTGAAATTTGTATCAAGCATAATGTGCTTTAGGATTTGCTTTTAAAACGCGCCTTTGAGAGTGATGAGGTCACACCGTGTATGCGGTGCTGAGGCTGAAAATTCATTTCTATTTAGGCTGTGGTTGAGCTACAGTTTTTTATATATGGGGTGTCCAAGGCCATTTTAACCAATTATTACAACACCAAATCAGAAAAAATTGGGACAGTATGGAAAACCCAAGTGGTGATTTCTTAATTAACTTTGACTTGTATTTCATTGCAGACAATATGAACACATAATATTTCATGTTTTGTCTGGTCAACTTCATGCAAACAAGTCTTAAGGTGGGCAACAGTACAGGGTCTTCTTTGACGCTTTTTGAGCTTCAAAATGCGCCACACATTCCCTATTGGAGAAAGGTCAGGACTGCATGCAGGCCAGTCAGGTACCCGTACCCTCTTCCTCCGCAGCCAGGACTTTGTAATGTGTGCAGAATGTGGTTTTGCATTGTCTTGTTGAAATATGCATGGACGTCCCTGGGAAAGATGTCTTATTGACGGCAGCATATTATGCTCCAAAATCTCTATTTACTTTTCAGCATTAATGGTGCCTTCACAGAAGTGCAAGTTACCTTTGCCAAGGGCACTGACACAACCATATACCATGACTGACCCTGGCTTTTGGACTCGTAACAGTCTGGATGATCCTTTTATTCTTTGGTCCAGAGCACACCTCGTCCATTCCTCCCAAAAAATACCTGAAAAACTGATTAATCTGACCACAGTACAGGTTTCCACTGTGTGATGGTCCATCTCAGATGCCTCCGAGCCCAGAGAAGTCAACGGCGCTTCTGGACACTGTTAATATAGGGCTTCCTTTTGGCACAGTACAGTTTTAACTGGCATTTGTTGATACAACTATGTATTGTGGTACTTGACAAAGGTTTGCCAAAGTAGTCCTGAGCCCTTGTGGTGATATCGCTTATAGATGAATGACGATTCTTGATGCAGTGCCGCCTGAGGGATCGGAGATCACGGTTGTTCAGCTTAGGCTTGCGCCCTTGTCCTTTACGCACTGAAATTCCTCCAGATTCCTTGAATCTTTTAATTATGTTATGCACTGTTGAATGTGAAATATCCAAATCTCTTCCTATCTTTCTTTGAGGAACATTGTTTTCAAACATTTCAATAATTTTCTCACGTAATCAAATCATAATTCCTGTTGACATCATTCGTTTCAAATCACATCATTATTTAACCATTTTACCTTATGACTAGCTCTAAATAGCTCCGGTCCAAACTATTTTGGAAATGTGTTACAGGTTTGAATGACAGGAAAGGGTGCTTATTTACAAATAACATGAAGTTGACAAGACAAAACATGAAATATTTTAAATATTATAAAAAATATTCAAATATTTTTTATAAGAGTTCATATTGTCTGTAATGAAATACCACTCAAAGTAAATTTAGAAATTACTGCTTTCTTTTTTTATTTGCGATTTCCATAATGTCCCAACTTTTTCTGATTTGGGGTTGTATATAAAATGTTAGGAACGTTGATTTACGGTACAAGCGTCAAACATCAAGTACCTTTATTTATAACCTATACAGAAGGTATGGATGACCTGTGTATCTACTTTTCTGCGAATACTTCATAAACCACGATTCAGATAATCCATTAACTTTTGCATCAATGCTGTTGCACAATCTATCATCTAAGCCGCATTTAATCGCTTGAATTTGATTCAAATTATATGATTTGGATGTTGAGTCTTGAAACTACCAAAACTTCCAAATAAATTTGAAACATAATCAGACAATGGGCAGTGCTGCTGGGTTCTTCAAAATGGACCGTTGTTCAATGAAAGGTGAAATCAGATGTCAATCAACACCAGTAATGAATAAAACATTGGGGTGGCACCACAAACCCGCCGCTGGTTCCACCTCTGCATTTCGCCTTAGCCTCTTGTTCGCTCGACAAGCTTCTGATCACTTCTTTAAAAAATAAAGCCCCAGAGCTAGTATATATATTTTTTAAATAATACATAAAATCATCTGGCATTTGTGACGTGGCAGTATGATTAACATCCCTTTGAAGAACCATTTTTTTCTTTAAGGTTTTTTATAAAATCATTCAGGCAAAAAAAGTATGTATATGGGATTATAAAGCACTTTTTTTAGAAGTGTAGTTTTGGAAAAAAACAAGGATTAAAAAATTGAGAATTTTTTAATTTTTACAAATTAGTCTGAAAGAAAAAGTATGTAGACATTTTGTATCTTCATTAATGCAAGTGCATCAAGGTATCCAAAGGGTAATGTGAAAAGTGCTAGAAATCTAGTTTTTAAATCACAGCTCTGATATACTGGCACGGAGTCAAAAATCACATTCAACTAATGTGATTGTTCTGGGCCAAGCTCAGCAAAATCCAGCAGAGTAGTAAGACTTCTCATTTAGCATCACACGAGCATGACAAAGCTGAATGAAGTACCTATAGCAGTGGAAGACAACATGCAGTCCACCCACAGTAATATCTGACCCGTGCCGTAATCAATTATGTTGATAGGGCCTGGTTTCGAAATTGATCTGACATGCCGACAAATGGTATCCACTACCTCTTCAATGATTTGACTACAAAATAAAGCAATAGTTGTGCAGCTTAAATTGGGAAATTTGGGATAAATTGAAAACTTTTCATTTGAAAAGTTTCCCCCTGACCTATAGGATTCTATTCCTTACAAAAATTGGATGGTTTAAGTGGGTCAGGGGTGCACTCTTACACCCTCGACAGCAATTATATTTTTTCCACATCACACTTTCATAAACATAAAAATATCATCTTGTAAAAAATCAATATTGACTTGAGCAAATATATTTTCATCAGGCGAGAATAGGAATGGTGCCCTTTTCACCAAAATTTCAGCACATGCTTCTGACATTTACCAATTTTCTATGATCTTAAACCAAAAAATTATACTACTTATATTCATATAGTAAATTGGAAGGTATTTAAAAATACTATTAAATAAATGTGTGAAGATTCATTTTCACAGCAATGAAAGGCTTACTTTAAAACATGCAATTGAAATGTCAAGCAGGTTGTAATAACCTGTAAAGCTGGAAATTGTTGTGATTCAACAGAAGTTTAGCAGACGTTGCCCGGATAGGTCACGCCTCTTACCATAATGTAGAGATGTATGCGCTCAATGTTATTGTAAACATGTCTTTAATTTTCTCAATTTGAGCCGAAATCAGACCTGGAGAACATAGATGAAGAGGATCGAGTAGAACCTGTGCAAGCAAGACTTTTCCATACGCGGAAACATAGAACAATGATCCGAATGTCAGCAGCTAAACTTTACCACAGTTCAAACCAGAATGTGTTTAAAAAGTTAGCAATAGATATAATCAACAAATAGTTTAAACTGATCATTATAAACACAACAATCAATGGTGTCTGGTTGAATTACTACATTTATTAAAACTTTTATAGGATTAGTTTCAACTATCATCAAGTTAGCAATGCTAAACAGCATTGTCCTGATTATTAATTACAGAAACTGTTAAACGCACGAACTTAAATAATAAAATCCACTTACCGGTTGTGATCCTTAAACAACGCCTTCTCCAGACAAATAATAAACTGCTCAATCTTTCATGAATAATCTTTGTGCAAATCAGACATTAAACTGATTGAGATTAAGAAAGCTATCCACGGTAAAAAGTGCTGCACATAGTTCTTAATGTGGATTATAACTTTCGGTAAACGAGTTAAACAAATATAAATTGTAACCATTGATTTCTAAGTACAGCGTCCCTGGGAAGGCCAAACAAATTTGATTGGACTCCATTAAGAAAATAACAGAGTGTCGAAGACATGGCAAAAAACGCAACTCTACCTAGACCACGCCCCCTTTTTGTTTTCCTGTGGGCGGAGGTTAACTGGATTGTGATGTCACTAAAGCAGGAAGTAGAGGGATGCAGTCCAAACCGGCCGTTTGATGTAGGCCAGTTCTGTTCGATAAAACATCTCGCCTGGCATTGAACTTTGAGCTTTATAATTTTACAGATATTAGTTAGACTTTAACAACAACAATATAAAATAATTTATGTTTGAAACATTGGATCACAAAGAATTGGACCTTTAACTTAATCATTTACAATAATTTGTTATTATTTGTATTGACTAATTAAATGGATTAAACCTTTGTATTGTTTGTCTCAACCCTTGACTCTGGCAATACAAACAGTATACCTTGGTAAGAACAATGCCACCTTTCTTAAATGTCTATAGCCCTGTATTACATGTTTATTTATCATTACATAAATCAATTAAAGTAGATAATTCTTACTTTCAAACGAGGCGTATGTCTATAGTTTGTATAGTTTAAATTAATTCAAATCAAATTGGCAATAAAGAGCCCCTTCGGTCCATATCCACATGTTATATTTCATTTGAAGTGTGTGTTAGTACCTGGAACAATCTGTGAAGTAACAAATCTTAAAGTGAATGATAAAGTGAGTTAGCGGCATTTAAAATCGCATGTCTTGGAATGCCAGGATTGTAGGTATGCAGTTAGTTCCGTGTGTTCCGTACTTTCCTAATGCTAGTCATGTGATGATTCACTGTGAGCCGCTTTACGAGCGATGTGTTTAAGAAATTGCCATTCATGTTTTGAACAGCAGGGGCTGCAAACTACCTATGTACGCGGAATAGTAGCGAACGACATGTCGTAGGAATCAGTCTGAAGTATAGCGACAACAAGTGTAAAAGATAATTGTGGGGAAGCACAGAGTTGAGGTCGAAACTGACAGAAAAGTAATTGTACGCTAACACCGAAAGCAGGCGAATATGTACACGGTTAACGAAAACGATGCAGCAGTCGTAAAAACTGCCGCTTAATAAAGAACAAAATAAAGAACAAAATAAAGATAAAATATGTGTTTTGTGTTTTTTATTTCATATCAGAATTTAAATTTAACTTTTGTTTCGTTATTTATAAATAACAAAGTTATAAATACATGTTTATTTTACAACGAAAATATTTTGAGTAATAATGAAGGCACCTTTAAATTTAGAATTTGTGATTTTGAAAAAAACGAATAGTGATTTGTGACCAATCGTATGTCGAGATCGTGAGGATAATCAGGGACGGTCCATTTCCTAAACACAGTTGACCAGTCACAGAAGACCCGACATTATGACCAATCAGAGAACAGCGTGCGTATGAAGAGGCGGACCTTAAAGAGTCAGGAACTAAAACCTGGAGTTTTACAGACAGAAGGAAACATAAAGAAAAATAATAAAACCTATAACGTGTTCTCTGAAGATTCAATTCAATTTGTGTACAGTCGATGACCAAAAAAAAAAACAAAAAAAAAAACAAAAAAAATCTTTTGTAACTTCTCTCTCTGTGTAACTTGGTAGCATTGTTGTAGCACTTGTTCACCTGTTGTTGTATCGGCTATTTACCGCTTCATTGTCTCCTCGACTATTGTAAGTCGCTTTGGATAAAAGCGTCTGCTAAATGACTAAATGTAAATGTAAATGTAAACGACTCACAATATAATGTTTGATATATTTATCACGAAAAACAGTTTTGAGAATCTTTTAACTGATTACTAATAATTATATTTTAGACTATGGAATAAATATGTGCCATCCCAACCACAATTACTACATATATTATTCTTAATGTATTATACACTAAACCAATGTAGGGCCTGTTTTAAACTGTTGCTTTTAATATATATATTTTAAATACATTTCTGCTTTTAATATATATATTTTAAATACATTTCTGCTTTTAATATATATATTTTAAATACATTTCTCATACATTCTGTTGCTTTTAATATATATATTTTAAATACATTTCTGCTTTTAATATATATATATTTTAAATACATTTCTGCTTCTAATATATATATTTTAAATACATTTCTGCTTTTAATATATATATATTTTAAATACATTTCTGCTTTTAATATATATATTTTAAATACATTTCTCATACATTCTGTTGCTTTTAATATATATATTTTAAATACATTTCTGCTTTTAATATATATATTTTAAATACATTTCTGCTTTTAATATATATATTTTAAATACATTTCTCATACATTCTGTTGCTTTTAATATATATATTTTAAATACATTTCTGCTTTAAATATATATATTTTAAATACATTTCTGCTTTTAATATATATATTTTAAATACATTTCTGCTTTTAATATATATATTTTAAATACATTTCTGCTTTTAATATATATATTTTAAATACATTTCTGCTTTTAATATATATATTTTAAATACATTTCTGCTTTTAATATATATATTTTAAATACATTTCTGCTTTTAATATATATATTTTAAATACATTTCTCATACATTCTGTTGCTTTTAATATATATATTTTAAATACATTTCTGAAAAATCAAGAGCCTTATTTTATGATAAATAAATAATATAAAAATGAACAACACAGCATATGTTGTGATGTATAACATCTGGACTCATGCATCACGTGATTTTAAGTCACTTGGGTGGTAAACATGAATAAAAACGTCATTTTTCAAACTATGAATTATGAAGAAGCATTTAATGTCATGTTTTTTCTGCCTGTCAATGTTTGTGGATGTCAGATTAAAGATCTGAAGATCAGATTATAAACACATGATGACACACATCAGATGATGCGCGGTTGCTATGATACTCATCCGTCTCGAGACAGAGATGGAGCTCATAGCAACGACACCAATGATGCTGATTATGAAGATGTTCTCACCAGTATATAATGTCATTATCCTCCTCATCATCATCATCATCCTTCAGTTACTGCAGGGCACCGCCTGTAGAGCAGGACATGAGAGCTCTGAATGTGTGTTTATAATCCAGTAATAACAGGGCGGAAATCACACAGACCTGATGAATCACACACTGATGCGATCCGGGCTCTGGCATCCATTAAAGCGTCTGACGTAAAGGGGCGTGTCCTTCAAATCTGTTATCGTGAAGCAGCCAATCACACGCGCTCTCTCGTGGATCATAATGATGACGCTTTAATGATCAATAGAATAGAAATTTTGTTATATTTCAATCAAGTTACATTTGAAATATGCAATATATATATACAACCTTTTATTATTCTAGTATAAGCTGGGAATAGTTGTTTCAGTACATTATATAATTTATATAATTTATTTTATTGCAGTTTCATAAACAAAATGAAAACAAAATTATAAGAAAATGTATTTATTATATTTATTATGATGACTTGAAAAATTACTACTGCCGGTAAGAGTATAGATTGGTCTTCAATAATAAATACTTTAATATAACTCTTTAAAGAACTTGAGACATTATAAAAAGCTTCTTAATAAAAATGAAAATATATATTCAGTATGTAAATAAAAACATTTTCATTAATTTGATTTTTATGTGACAACTTAATTCCTAAAGAAACTTTTATGTGCTGCACAGGTTTCTTGTCCCTTAGGCCCCTGTGGTTTATGACATTTAAATAGATTAATATAACTCCATCTAGTGGTCAAACTTGTGCTTGTAAATAAATGAAATAAAAAAGTACAAAATCTACACTAAATAATGCTATTTTTATTCCATTACAGTTTTACATTAATATAGATTTTGATGTGCATTTATATTGGTTGAGCACATTTTTTTCTAGGCTTAATAAAGCATTTTAATTTTTCAATAGTTAATTTCAAATATATATATGTATATATATCATAAATATATATAAATATATATAAACTAATAAAAACATGTGGTTGCATATTTAATATGGTAGCAATTTGCCACCAGCAGCCAGAAAATGTGTGTATTGTGGACAAAAATGTTTACTGTAAATATAGTTACTTTGGAAACCTAAATTAACTAGAAATAAAACATGGATTTTTACTACACGGCCTTTTGTGATATTTCTGAACATCCGCATGTTAAATGTAAATGGGATTCTAGGAAAACCTATTAAGAGTCAGAGGAAAGATCCATTAAGAAGAGCATATAAATGCTATAATAGGAGGGGACAGTGTGTGTGTGTGTGTGTGTGTGTGTGTGTGTGTGTGTGTGTGTGTGTGTGTGTGTGTGTGTGTGTGTGTGTGTGTGTGTGTGTGTGTGTGTGTGTGTGTGTGTGTGTGTGTGTGTGTGTGTGTGTGTGTGTGTGTGTGTGTGAGTGCGTGCGTGCGTGCGTGCGTGCGTGCGTGTGTGTGTGTCAATAATTGATGTGGTCTTGGTCCCAGCAGCTCACTCAAAGAAGACATTTAGCCATGATGGAGATCAAAGCATCCCAGACTCCTGCTGCTCGGCTGAAAGCACAGCTACTGATCGCCTTCCTCTCGCCCTGATAGCAGCTCTTTAATGAAGTTAATAATGCGCACACTTCACTCAAACCACATCAGCACAAACGGCTTTGAGATCTAACCACTCAAAAGCAGAGAGCATCTATATACCTGTCTTCAGCCGAGCCACAGACTCACTCTATGTATTTGTGTACAGGACACATAAAAGCCTGTAGTGAACTATGTCATATTCAGAAATTTTTAAGTATTGTGACAATTTTATCTGACATCCTAATTTCCTTGTCATGACATCACCACTAGACATGTCACGTATTTTACAAGTCCCAGGTCATTGTTGAGTACGGTTATCTAGATGAAATGTTCAAGCCTTACATATTTTGAGGGAGGGCAGCTTATGAAGGTTTGATAACCATGAACATTTCAAACGTAATTATGAAAGACAGCTTGAATGTAATATGCTTGTACCACTGCTCTTCTTCATCTACATGACATCATTGGGATGTCGTGTTCCTACACTTATAAAAAAGGTTGTGAAAATGACTTCATTTTATCATGAACACTGGATTCACGGGATAAAATAACGTTTTATTGCAGAACTTTTCAGGAATAACTTAATTGAATCACGTAGAACGGATGCATATGAAAAACATTATATGATTCCAACAATCCCTTTTTTCTCAATGTTATGTAGACTACACACAGCTTCGCCTCGCATTCCATCCAGGAGATCAGATGGTTTTGGTTCACGTCTCGGCATACCTGTGGGACATCTCGACCTGATGAAGGACCACCAAGAGTTAACTACCAGTCATCTCTGCCAATCCGAAGATCCATCACAACCCCTCTATTCAACTGGCATCATACATTATTGTACCCTTCTGACCGGCAAGGAACTTTTTGGGGTCATGTTGCCAGCACGGGCAGGTCCAGATTCCTGATCTACAAACAGTACAATAACATTTACATCTGGCAGAAAGATTAGACGTTTCCTCTTAGAGTTAATCTGCAAAAATCGTAGTGCATGAGCAAGGTGGTGCCGTCCCAAAATGGTAGGAGTCATTCAGGTTCCTGGGTTTTCCAAAGTATGCAGCAAAGATTAACAGGGCCGTGTCTCCGAGGAGCAGCCTAAGACCATGGTAGATCATAAAAACAATCATACGAATCATTTTTTTCCATTACACAGCAACATACTATAGAAATGTTGAGTGAAAACTGCATTCTGGGTAATATTAGAACAGCAATAAAATGTGAATTTATAGCTCCGAGAGTCCACAGTCAGACATTGTCTGGTTTGTCTGAAAATCTCCGACATCACAACTTTCATACATATACAAAGTTCTGATTAAAACGAACAGAGATTTGAATGTTTTCATTTCATGTCCCCATTATTATGATCAGTATTTGCTTAAGTTTTGCTCTTGATCATTCATTTCTTAGACTGTGTTTGCAGTTCTGATTTCAGTTCTAAAGTCACCAATACTTTGTGACATTGTGTCAGGAAAAATGACAGCCAGAAAATGGGAGACACATGTAAATGCGTTATGCAAATAAAAACTGAGCTACACACTCAGACACACACAGACATCAATAGAAAACATACGATGCCATGTTTCTGATGAGGTCGACATTCTGTGGCGCAATGGTGAATGGGCCAAGACACAATATCCCAGAAGTGCTCAACTGCCCCATACCATTACTGACCCACTGCCAAACTGCTGGTGGTCTCCAGACTCTGTCATGTCTGTCATGTGCTCAATGTGAATCTGCTTTAATCTTTACAGATCACACAGCAACAATGGCGAATTTGCCATTATTGGTGTTCTTTGATAAAATGCCAAACATCCTGAAAACTGTTGGGTTGTAAGCATGACCCTCACCTGTGGACCTAGGGCCCTTATACCACCCTCATTGAGTTTCTTAACCTTCCTGAGGATAAGAAGTGTCTGTCTCTGCAGTCAAACTAAAAAAAATGTAAGTTTGACCATAAATGTTAACATCAGTTAGCACTGGGAAAGTTGAATTGTCTTCAACCTTCAACTAGTATCAAATGTGGAGAGGTGGCCTATTTGAAAGTCTTCTTAGCTTTATTTATCATTAAATAAATCTTGATGTAATTTATTTTGAATAAGTAAGGCCATGTCCATTTAAAATTCTAGTAAAATTATTGCTGAAATCAAACTTTTATCTTCATCATCTTAATATTTGATTTTCCTACTTTAGTCTTGTGTTCGCAGGTAGGGTCACATTTTGTCATGGTCCTGTCGTCGTTTAGGTTGCCTACCCACTTGGAAGGACAAGATCATGAAGCACTTGGCCATTGTTTCTATGTGCCATGTGCTCTCTGGTCTTGTGTTTTAGCCTTTCCCCCTCTTTTCAGTATTCCTTCTCCTGTTTTAAATTCACGTCCTTCACCTGTTGCCCATGTTATGCCTCTCTTATTTAATGCCCTGAATTTAATGCCAAAGTCTTGTGCTGAATTCATTGTCGACCTTTGCCCTGTCTTGGGCTTTGCTTCTGAGGTTTACTTAAGGTTTTATTCAAGTTTAGTAAGTTCCTTTGTGTATTCGCTCTGGTTTGGCCCCTCAAGGAATTTTAAGTTGTATTTCATTTCAAATAAAGTATTTTTTGCAAAGAGCTATCTGCACTTGGGCTTACAAATGACACATATCATATATACTAATGTTCTGTGTACAGCGATATTCCTTTACTGCTATTTAAAAAAAAAACTGTAAGAATCATACCTATAATACATGTCAGAATAATCTTCATATCTCCCACTCTCGACCGCAATCACAACAAAGATGTGTCTTTGAAATGGAAATATTTCATGTTAAATATCATTTGTGGATGATAACTGCTTCAAGCCACTCAGGAAGCACGTCTGTCAACAGGTTTGCCAATCACCCCCATGTGGAGTGATTGTGTTGACTTAAATAATAAATTAAACTTGAATTAATGTTATAAATCCGTCGATTGTGTTGTTATTCACTGCTGTCTTTGTCTGATTGCTTTCTTTTGTGAACCTCACTTGTAAGTCACTCTGGATAAAAGTTTCAGCCAAATGAGTAAAGGTAAAGGTTCAAAAAACATGATCTCTATGAGTGAAACTACAATCGTGTTATCTCTGTAAAATGTGCCTTCATAAGTGAAAGTCATGGCACACACTTTAGTGACGTGTAGTGACGTGACATGTGGCCAAGTATGGTGAACCACACTTGGAATTTGTGCTCTGCATTTAACCCATCCCAGTGCACGCACACAGTAAGTGAACACACACGCACACTGTGAACACAAACCCAGTGGGCAACTGTGCTCCGGCGCCTGGGGAACAGTGGGGGGGCGTGCCTTGCTCAAGGGACTAAACCTCAGTCGTGGTATTCCCGCTGGTTACGAGTCTCGAATCAGCAACCTTTGGATCACGAGTCCAAGACTCGAACCACCAGGCCACAACTGCCCACATAATAAACCCACCAAATTACACATCACAAACCCACCATGTTTGAAAAGTGAAAACATGACTCACTAGGAATCATTGATTGTGATGCAACCTGTTGTTAAGTTACTTTTTTTGGCTCACTGTAATTACTCATTTACATTTACATTTTGTCATTTAGCAGACGCTTTTATCCAAAGCCACTTACAATAGTCGAGGAGAAAATGAAGCAGTAAATAGCCGATACAACAATAGGTGAACAAGTGCTACAACAATGCTACCGAGTTACACAGAGAGCGAAGTTACGAAAGATTTTTTTTTTTTTTTTTTGATAGAGTGAGTAGTTAGAAAAGAAGTGAGTTAGTGAGTTAGGTGTAGCCGGAAAAGATGAGTTTTTAGGAGTTTTTTGAAGATAGAGACCGAGTCTGACAAGCGTGAAGCCAGAGGCAGATCGTTCCACCATCGAGGAACTGAAGCAGAGAACGTTCGAGAGAGAGAGAGAGAGAGAGAGAGAGAGAGAGAGAGAGAGAGAGAGAGAGAGAGAGAGAGATTTCTTACCCTTTTGAGCTGGTACCACAAGTCTCAGCTCATTTGCGGAGCGCAGAGATCTTGAGGGCCTATATCTTTGCATTAGTGAGTTAAGGTAAGTGGGTGCTGAACCGGTGGTGGTCTTGTAGGCAATGAGAAGACATTTAAATTCAATGCATTAGTCAAACATGAAAACAATGGAGGACAGTGTCCATTCAATGAGGGCAGAGACATCAGCAGTCCATCAGCAGTCATAGGCGGGGTTTAATCAATGTGACGTCAGAATGCTGAGAGAATGCAACAGCTCATGTGAGAGAACTGTAGAGGTTTACTGGAGATGTGAAAAAATGAATGGCTAGATTTGATTAGTTGTAGAGTGCTTCTGTTCATACACTCCTGACAGAGTTGTGTTCAAACAAAGGGCATAAAAGGGCGTTTTCTGGATTAGGGGGCCTTTAATTTATATCTGCAACAAAGGCATATCATTCTGATTGTTTGCACATCTGCAAGAAGTCTGTGATGTATCCAGATGTCACATATATGTATGTTCGTGAAACGCAGAACGAAGGTGTAGAATTCCCAAGTATCTGTCAGAAATGAACCCAAAATATCCCAGCCTTGATGTCACAGGGGTTTCCTTTATAACCGCTCATGAGCTTTACCTCTGCAGAGCAAATAGGGTAAAGGTGTCTTGCTCAAGGACTTCCGTCATTGTCTGCTGGTACTTGGATTCGAACCCACAACATTTTGCTTACAAGTTCAATTCTCTACCGCTTAACCACGACTGACTACTCAATACTGCAAAACACACACAAAATGCATTGCTATGTTGTTTGTAACCTTTAATTTTAGACAGTTACACAGGAGTGACCAAGAGAGAGAGAGAGAGAGAGAGAGAGACCAGAGAGAGAGAGACCAGAGAGAGAGAAAGAGAGAGAGAGACCAGAGAGAGAGAGACCAGAGAGAGAGAAAGAGAGAGAGAGACCAGAGAGAGAGACCAGAGAGAGAGAGACCAGAGAGAGAGAAAGAGAGAGAGAGACCAGAGAGAGAGAGACCAGAGAGAGAGAAAGAGAGAGAGAGACCAGAGAGACCAGAGATCAAAGATCATAGATCAGAGATCATAGATCAGAGAGAGAGAGACCAGAGACCAGAGAGAGAGAGAGACCAGAGAGAGACCAGAGAGAGAGAGAGACCAGAGAGAGAGATAGACCAGAGAGAGACCAGAGAGAGACCAGAGAGAGACCAGAGAGACCAGAGAAAGACCAGAGAAATACCAGAGAGAGAGAGACCAGAGAGACCAGAGAGTCCAGAGAGAGAGAGAGAGAGACCAGAGAGAGAGACTAGAGAGAGGGAGAGAGACCAGAGAGACCAGAGAGAGAGACCAGAGAGACCAGAGAGACCAGAGAGAGAGACCAGAGAGAGAGAGAGAGAGAGAGAGAGACCAGAGAGACCAGAGAGAGAGACCAGAGAGAGAGACCAGAGAGAGAGAGACAAGAGAGACCAGAGAGACCAGAGAGAGAGACCAGAGAGAGAGAGAGACCAGAGAGACCAGAGAGACCAGAGAGACCAAAGAGAGAGACCAGAGAGAGAGAGAGACAAGAGAGAGACCAGAGAGAGAGAGAGAGAGAGAGAGAGAGAGAGAGAGAGACCAGAGAGAGAGACCAGAGAGACCAGAGAGAGAGAGAGAGAGAGAGAGAGAGACCAGAGAGAGAGAGAGAGACCAGAGAGAGAGAGAGAGACCAGAGAGAGAGAGAGAGACCAGAGAGAGACCAGAGAGAGAGAGAGACCAGAGAGAGACCAGAGAGAGACCAGAGAGAGACCAGAGAGAGAGAGACCAGAGAGAGAGACCAGAGAGAGAGACCAGAGAGAGAGAGAGAAGGAAGGCAGTCAAGCTTGCTTTCACACTGAATGTCAGCTTTGATAACAAAGCCTCATTTGCATATCATAATCCAAATCTTTCCTGCTCTGATCAGGTGTGCTGTGAAGTAATATTTTTCTTGGTTGCCTTTGAAACTCTTTGATGTGCACAGCAGGAATAAAATGAAAGAAACTGCAAGCTGATGAGGTCACATTCCCCCTAACTCTGTTCCCTGCTTCTTGATAAAAAAAGTCTATATTCCATATAGAACACAATGTTTTCTAATAATGTGTTTAAGGATTAATGTGGACGTGCATGCAACATACTGGGATGATAAAAGCATGTTCTCATGTAATGAGTTTTTATAAAGCCACATATATTGGGTTATAAACATAAGTTATGTCTTATGTTTGTTTTCACAAATAATATATAAATGTTTAATGGAGAAAGTTAAAGCCAATAACCTGCACTAGGCAAAATGCAACCCATTTGGATCCCTACAACTGCTGAAATTTTAAAATAATACATTTAAGAGTCATTTTACAAAACGTGTTTCATTTCCACTTTGCAATTTTCTAAATTTTCATTACATTTACATTTTACAATTACATTTATCCAAAGACTTACAAAGAATCAAGGAGACAATAAAAGGGGACAATAAAATTTTTGTATTTTTATTGAATTGTGTGTAGGTTAGGAAGGATGTTTTTAGTGGGTTAGGTGTAGACGGAACGGACCAGTTTTTAGATACAGACTTCTTAACGTGTTTGTAAGGGGCAGATCATTCAACCATCAAGGAATCGCAGATTAAGGTGATAATAAGTGATTTCTTACCCTTTTGGGACGGCACCACAAGACGTTGCTCATTAGTGGAGCGCAGAGAACTGGAGGGTTTATAACTGTAAAGCAGCGAGAGAAGGTAGCTGGGTGCCAGACCTGTGGTGGTCCTTTAGGCTATGAGGAGAGCTTTGAATTCAATGCAAACTGCTATGGAAAGCCAATGTAGTTTGATGAAGAGAGGTGTGAGATTTTTTCGGTTCCTTGAAAACCTTGAATGTTCCACCACATTCTGTATCATCTGCACAGGTTTGATTTTGCACATCGGGGTCCAGCAAGCAAAGCATTGCAGTTGGTCAGACTTGACAGAACCAGAGCCTGGACTAGGATTTGTGTACCATCTTCCGATAGGTCTGATCTCCCTAATGTTGTAGAGCAGGAATCTGCATGATCCGGCAGATCATTGATTATTACTCCCAAGTTTTTAGCAGTCTCAGAGGGCACACTGGTTGATAATCCTAGGTGGATAGAGAGGTCGTGACAGTCTTGGAATTGGTGGCAATGACAAGAAGTTCAGAAGTTTTTGTCAAGGTTTAGCTATAGGTGATGATTCTTCATCCAGAGCGAGATGTCACTTAGGCATGCTGAGACTGAAAGCATCTAATCTTTAGGATGAAATGTGGGGTGGGGTTGCATGTTGTCTAACCAGCAGTGATAGGAGAAGCCATGCTTTTCGAATAATGGATCCCAGTGATGTCATGTAGATCGATAAGAGCAAGGGTCCAAGCTCCTAGCCTTGAGGTACACCGGAAGGACAGGATAGATCTGTAGTTTTCTAGAAGTGCAGGATTCACAGAGTTGTGTCGATGATGTGGGTTAGAGCAGGGACGACCAATGGAGAGATGTCTTGCAGAAGATGGGAGGGAATGGGATCCAGCGGACAGGTAGTCAATTGGTTCGAGACAATGATTCTCGCAATGTCCTTAGTCACAGGAGAGAAGGAGATCTGTAATGTAAAATTATTGACATAAAAAAGTTTAAAAAAGCGTATCATAATTTGTGTGGCATGATGGTTGATTCAAGCTTGACGGACTCTGCCTAATTTGAAAAAGCAACATATAAGCAATGAAAAGAAGAGTCAGTACTGGCCAACTGTTTTTTCTTGGTGACGCCAATGCTTAGATGATGACACTTTTGCCTTGTGAAATAATTTATTGCAAGGACATATTATTTATAGATTAAACAAAATAGTGTGATGGGGTGCTAAGTCGAATTTAGGGACGCACACAAATTATCATATTATTACCCAAACAATTTGAATAAATATATATCTTACGTAAATAGGGACACACACATAATTCAGAAGATAAAAAAGGGCATAATAGAGCTTATTTGTGATTTTATTGGATTTTATTTTTGATGAAATTGTTACCATGGACATTTTTTTCTTAAGGATAGTATTTTATTAAATATCTTGTTAACAAGCACATGTGAATAAACAAGCTTTGAAAACACCCTGGAGGACAATTGTGCATCTTATAAAACATTGCGGACTCAAAAGGCACATGTTTGATAAAATGTATCTTTAATATTAAATATAATGTTGTTTATTAACATTGGTGCTGTAAAAATTCTGCCTGTTCCATATTTATGTATTTCCTGTTTTTCCTCTGTTTATACCTTCTTGACTTAACGTCCCATGAACCATTGCACCAGCTCCCGCCATTCCCTTGTTACCCCACACCTGAACTCAATAGTGGACTTAATTTTAACCCTCCTTTGTTTGTGGTCAGGCCTTTCCAGTGGTAGGTTCATCTTATCTAGTCTTTTGACTCCTTCATTCCATTAACGTTTCTGCATGCGCAGGGCCTTGTGGATCACCCTGTTTTTGTGGATTATGTATTTAGCACTGGTTCTGTTTATTTTCAATTAAAACAGTTTTTTAAAACAGTCAATGCTACTCAAAAGATGCGGAGATGTGCTTTGCAGCAATGATATTTGAACGTGTGTGTGTGTGTGTGTGTGTGTGTGTGTGTGTGTGTGTGTGTGTGTGTGTGTGTGTGTGTGTGTGTGTGTGTGTGTGTGTGTGTTTGTGCGTGCGTGCGTGCGTGCGTGCGTGTGTGCGTGTGTGTGTGTGTTATGTTACAGGGGTCAAACAGAGTATGCAGTCAGAGTGTGGGGTCTTCAGACAAAGACCACCCTCACTCTACCATCTGAGGCCGAGGAAGTCTTCAAACACATGGTCTGGACACTCCTCAATTCATTAAAAGCTGTCTGTTGTATGTAAATTGAATGGGAGAATTCAAAAGAGAAAGTGAGGATATTTCCCCGTCTTGAAATGAAGATGTCTAGTTATTAAATTCTAATACAGTAAAATCAAAGTGAAACAAATAAAAAACACATGCTGCTTGTGGTTGCACTTTCAACCTGACAAAGGTTCATTTGTGTCACCTACAAAACAGTTTTCAAAAGATTAATCTTAAAAGTTGGGTATTGAACAGAGTTTCTGCCACTATTATGTAGATCTTAAGGAACCTTGTTTTGAATATCGTTGTTCATATCTCAGAAAAGTCTTCAGTTTTGTCAAATTTAAAGAAGACAGATTCAGCTTTATGTCTGTTTCCAGGAAAGTAGAACTTCATGAGCAGAGCTTGTGACCAATCTCCTCACAAGGGCTTCTCCTAACTCGGTTTTTTAACACCTGGCCCACATTGAGCACGAGAAGCCAGCACTTTTATAGTTTAAAGCACTTATAATACATAAAATAGCGTGTTACCACATCTTTAAACTATCCACTGCTTGTAACAGATGAAACCTACTTCCAGCAAATACATAAATGCAATGTGTTTAAAGAAATCCATGACCTAGTAAAAATGATTTACCAGGATTCCGACAAATGTCTGGGGATTGAGGGGACAAGTTGCTCAAGTTTAGGAAAAGGAATGTTGACCCATTCTTGTGTAATACAAGCTTCTATTTACTCAATGGTCTTAGGTCTTCTTTGTCGCATGTTCCACTTTATGATACACCAAATGTTTTTAAAGGTGAAAGATCTGGACTGCAGGCTGGCCATTTCAGTACCTGGATCCTTCTTCTACGCAGCCATGATGTTGTAATTGATGCAGTATGTGGTCTAGCATTGTCATTTCGAAAAATGCAAGGTCTTTCCTGAAAGAGACAATGTCTGTATGGGAGCATATGTTGTTCTAGAACCTGGATATACCTTTAAGCATTGATGGTGCCTTTCCAGATGTGTAAGCTGCCCATGCCACACGCACTCATGCAACCCCATACCATCAGAGATGCAGGCTTCTGAACTGAGCGCAGACGACTCGTGTTGTCCTTGTCCTGTTAAGTCCGGATGACATGGTGTCCCAGTTTTCCAAAAAGAACTTCAAATTCTGATTTGACTCACAACAGAATAGTTTTCCACTTTGTCACAGTCTATTTTAAATGAGCCTCAGCCCAGAGAAAATGCCTGCACTTCTGGATCATGTTCGGAAATGGCTTCTCTTTTGACCTATAGAGTTTTTACCGGCAATGGCGAATGGCACGGTGGATTGTGTTCACAGACAATATTTCTCTCAAGTATTCCTGAGCCCATATTGATTTCCATTACAGAAGCATTCCTTTATGTGATGCAGTGCCATTCACAGGCCCGAAGATCACAGGCATCCAGTCTGTTTTTCCGGCCTTGACCCTGCGCACAGAGACTGTTCCTGATTCTCTGAATATTTGGATGATATTGTGCACTCTAGATGATGATAACTTCAAACTCTTTCCAATTTCTGAGAAACACCTTTCTTATATTGCTACACTATTTTTATTGGTGATCCTCTTCCCATCTTGACTTCTTACAAACACTACCGCTTTGGGAGGCTCTTTTTATACCCAATCATGATGCCAATTGTCGCTCTCATGAAATCCAAAATGAGCTAATATGAGGCATGACATTTGTAAATCTCTCACTTTCAATATTTGATACGCTATCTATATTCTATTGTGAATAAAATATAAGTTTATGAGATTTGTAAATGAATCCATTCCTTTTTTATTCAAAATCTTTACAGTGTCCCAACTTTTTTGGAGTCGTGCTTTTTTACTACGGTGGTGAATAAATTGTCTTTGAAATGGTTGTCTAATGTAACGAATTAATGCATATGTTCACATTAATCCCAGCGTCAGACGTCACAGCAACAGACGGTTGGCAGAATTTCTGATGTATAAGGAACACTAATCTGGAAAGTTCAATGTCATTGTCTGATTGGTTGATATCCACTGGGAGATGTGCTGTTCTGTTTTACCAGTTGCAATGATTGTTCATCACACTCATAATAGACTAAACACCAAGTTCTTAAAACATGCAAGGTTCCCATCATGAACTTTTTGATGTGTAGTTGCACTACAGTGGTAGTGTGGAGGTTAATGTGGAGACATTTCCACTCCTCTAAACATGTCACGAAATATGATTGGTTGTAACATTTGTGAGTCATATAGCTTCTTGGGCAGGCCTTGGCCAACGAAAGTGTCCAAATTGATCAGACCCTCAAAAGTTTGTTTGTAGGACTAACCTTAAATCGGTGCTTACAGAAGGTGCTCTTGTTTTTATGACAGGCAAGCCCGTGTCATGAGGACTTAGTGCCACCTGTTGTCCTTACTGTGTTTTTCTATATCTGATCCAAATACGGCTCCGTTTACTAATATTTACATTGATGGAGATTTGTTTTACTTACTGTAGTGTTAAGAGAGAATTCAGCTTTTTGTATGCTTTTGTGTACCATCTATATACTTGCATAAGGTTATCAGTTCCAATTCTTTCATGTCCTTTAACTGACAGTCTGACAGGAAGGCCGGACATGTTTTTGTATATGACATCTTCCCACTTTGAATCATTACATACAGAGCAGAATAGAAAGAAAGCGAAAGATTGAGGTTGTGGATGAAAGGAACAAGAAAGGAAAGTGTAGACAACCCAGGGGGTCACCAAGCTGTCAGGGGTCTTTGAAATAACTCTTGATTGACAAGTCGTAGATCAGGTGATCAATTCCAGCATCCAATCAACTTGTGTGAATGATTCATTAAAAATTTGGGTCGTGGAGCACCGGCACCCCTAAGGATCTCAAAGCAGTCCACGGGGGGCATGAGCTGAAAGACATGTTTTTGACCAGCATCTCATTACTCTCTCAGAGCTGTATTGAGATTTAAGTCCAAACTTGTGTCTCCCGCAGGGCCCACGCATCGGACCGCTCTCCTTTCGACCAGCAGATGAAAGCCCAGGGATGAAAAGAGAACTAGTTAGAGCCAAATTATAATGTTCATCTGTGCAATTGATGTGGAACCTTGAAAGGATGTTGAGTAAAGGTTGAGAACATGTTCTGCTATCTATTTTAAACTATTCTCTGAAGATGTACTAAAATAGAGCAGCAGGAATAATCCTGCCGTCTCTGAAGAAAGACGGATGATTAGTAGGTGAATGAGACGCATCTTTTTCATCAAAATCAGAGGGAAGGGAACAGACACCCTGAAATACGAGGCACTGGTTTAGTCTATGCCAAGTCATAAGTGCCGTTTACACAATAACGTTTGTAACATAAACTTAAATAGTTTATCTATTTACAAAAGACTAATCGTGGTTACTGTTTATTTATATGAAAACCAAAAACGTTTCAAAAACCTACAAATTTATGATGTAAAAATTATCCAGTTGTTGTCTCAAACTCATGACTTTGTGTATGTAACGCACATGCATATTATATGGTCCGCTGTAATAATGCTGCTGTATTATAAAACATTGCAAAAATGTTTGCTTCCAGGACTGCCAGTTCTTGCAATGCCAGGAACCAAGCACACAGCGGATTGGCATCCAAGAGAGTTTTTATAGTTTCACAATGTGCAAACATTACAAGATACAACAAAGCACAGTAAGTCAACAACAACGTACAATTTAAGAGAGTTGGACTTGTAAGCAGAAGTTTGTGGGTTTGAATCCCAGGGCCAGCAGACAATGATTGAAGTGTCCTTGAGCAAGACATCTTACCCTTGTTTGCTCTGCAGTGATTATTGGCAACTGCATAATACTTGAAATTTGCTTTGGATAAAAGCATCTGCCAAACGAATAAATGTACAAGCAAATGTTAAGTTATAATGTATTTATGGTGAAACAAGTGTAAATAAATCAACATGCTCACCAACTTGCACTTGATACTTGAGTACAATAAGCAATAGAGCTGAAACGATTCCTCGAATAACTCGAGTTACTCGATTACAAAAAATGACCGAGGCTTCTTTTAATTTAATTTAAAGTTCACATCAGATTCTGTCGCGATGATTTTTTTAACGTAATACAACGCGTTTACGTCACACACAAAGCGGAAATAGACGCATGGAGTCAGCGGTGATTTGATTTGAGAGCGCGGTTGCAAAGAGAAGAAACAGATAGGAGAAAACCACTCAAAATATCCAAGATTTGGGATCAGAGAGAGAGAGACAGAGAGAGAAAGAGAGAGAGAGAGAGAGAGAGAGAGAGAGAGAGAGAGACCAGAGAGACCAGAGAGACCAGAGAGACCAGAGAGAGAGACCAGAGAGAGAGAGAGGAGAGAGAGAGAGAGAGAGAGAGAGAGAGAGAGAGAGAGAGACCAGAGAGACCAGAGAGACCAGAGAGACCAGAGAGACCAGAGAGAGAGAGGAGAGAGAGAGAGACAGAGAGAGAAAGAGAGAGAGAGAGAGAGAGACCAGAGAGACCAGAGAGACCAGAGAGAGAGAGAGAGAGAGAGAGAGAGAGAGAGAGAGAGAGAGAGAGAGAGAGAGACCAGAGAGAGAGAGAGAGAGACCAGAGAGACCAGAGAGAGACCAGAGAGAGAGAGAGACCAGAGAGAGAGAGAGAGAGAG
This sequence comes from Triplophysa yarkandensis, assembly GCA_033220385.1. Classification (NCBI taxonomy): domain Eukaryota; kingdom Metazoa; phylum Chordata; class Actinopteri; order Cypriniformes; family Nemacheilidae; genus Triplophysa; species Triplophysa yarkandensis. The sequence goes on along the minus strand of CM065661.1, from coordinate 16,827,277 downwards.
AGAGAGAGAGAGAGAGAGAGAGAGAGAGAGAGAGACCAGAGAGACCAGAGAGACCAGAGAGAGAGAGAGAGAGAGACAGAGAGAGACAGAGAGAGAAAGAGAGAGAGAGAGACCAGAGAGAGAGAGAGAGAGGAGAGAGAGAGAGAGAGACCAGAGAGACCAGAGAGACCAGAGAGAGAGAGAGAGAGAGAGAGAGAGAGAGAGAGAGAGAGAGACCAGAGAGAGAGAGAGAGAGAGAGAGAGAGAGAGAGAGAGAGAGAGAGAGAGAGAGAGAGGAGGAGAGAGAGAGAGAGAGAGTGAGAGAGGTGAGTGAGAGAGAGACATATGTGTTTTTGCTCCTAAATGCTACAAAGCATTCCAGGCAGTAAAGGCTTATGTTCAGAATTTTTAGTTCTGAAAGTTAAGTTGCATGACTAAAAGGAAGTGTTTTTTTTATTATTATTTATTTTAATGTATGCCTAAGTTTTAATACTTAAAGTAATTTGAAAATAAATTTTATTTTTTGTTTTTAAATCTCAGAAAATGCTTTTATTAAAACGCCAAATGAATGGCACTTAAATGCACTTAATTCATCTGTCAACATTATTTTCATTGTTCACAGTACAGACAGAGGAACAATGGGTAATAATTAAATGTTTATTTTTGATGTATGCATTGCATTTTAATCATTTAAGAAATAAAAATATTGTTTTCTAAATAAGGAAGCTAAGTTGTTCATTTTTTAGACCCAAGAGTCTTATTTTCTCTTGTATATTTAATATTACACTTTAATTAAGCAAAAACACATTTTATCCGATTACTCGATTAATCGATGGAATTTTCGGTAGAATACTCGATTACTAAAATATTCGATAGCTACAGCCCTAGATAAGCAATTTAACATCCAATCCGTCAACTTTTAAATCGCCATGGAATAGAATTCGGTCATGATCGATTTTTTAATACCTGATCTTGAATTTTGTTCATTATTGATGCAGATACCCAATACAAATTACCCTAGTAGACATCTTAAAAAGGGAGTTTTAAAACATCTGAATGATAAACACCATACAGAAATCTTCTATAAAATTGTATGTCATCTGACAGCATATGACATTGCAGCTGAGCTAACAATCAAAAAATTTCTTGAAGATGTTAATGCAGACATCATATAGACATATCCCAAGTGTGATCGAGTTTACGTCAAAGTTAACCTAAGCCTGTTTGGATGTGTATTTTTGGTGAGATTTTGCCATTGGACGTTCATTGTCATAAAGTGACGGGCTGACAACAGAAGTGAGCAGAGTGCAAGGGCATTAAGATGTTTTAAAAAACTATTCAACCAATCTTAAAAAACACAACACTCCTGCTCAAGATGTCAGTCACATGCCCTTGGTCAGATGGCAGTCATATCCGCTACATATAAATGCCAAATAGTTGTGGGGATCAGTCGGGGCCTGGTGGTAAGAGATTTGGACTTGTAAGCAGAAGGTTGGGGTTTGAGTGTCAGTAGACAATGACTAAAGTGCTCTTGAGGAAGGCACCTCACCCACGTCTGACATGTTGTGATAGATGTCCACTGCAGGTATCACTTTTTGGATAAAAACGTCTACCATATAAATAAATGCACTGGCTGTAGGATGTTATTATCATCACAACCTACAAAAGGCCTCTTATATACTATACATCATGTAAAAATAAGAATGTGAAATTAGCAGCATATTTAAACTCCTATGTGTTATCACAATGCATATGTTGTCGCACAATACTTTATTGTTGAATTTAGTTGAATAGTTTTTTTTTGCATTTTCATGTTTTATCTTTGAAATAAAAAAACTAATTTGATGTGTTAACTTTTTTGAACAAATCACTAAGTTACAGGTGTGGGATGGGTATGGCTATAGTATAGTCTTTAGTGGAGCCTGATATTCAGCATATACACACACACGCACGCACGCACAGCACGCACGCACGCACGCACGCACGCACGCACACACACACACACACACACACACACACACACACACACACAAAGCCACCGGAAGCTGAAGGACTGGCCTGTGTTTCAAAACACTCTCTTCTCTCTCTGCACTATAATGTATTCAACCTCTTCAAACTCATCTTTGTCCAGTGTCTCTTAATCTACAGCACTGTGTGGCCGACCATGTTCACATGGTTTCAGTGAGACAACTAAAAGCGTTCCTGTAGCTCAGCTTTTAGAGCACGGCGCTTACAACACCGGGGACCTGCATGGGTTTGAACTCAGGGATTAGTCATACTCAGAATCAAATGTAATAGTTTAACTCACTTTGGATAAAAGTTTAGGAAAATACATAAATGTAAAAGTAAAAAGTTATTAATGGGTCAGAAAAAAGTTCCACCAAGGCTGGAGAGTGTGCATGTCATCTTCATGTTTGTTCAAATGTTAGGTAAACCAAAAAATAGCCGATTAATTTACAGTTTGTTTCAGACTATTTTGAACAAGCCCTTTTTGCTTTGACGTGGCAGTTTTTTGCATATGTGAACAAAACTGAAATCCGTAGTTCCCAAATAATTTTGTTCAATAAATACTTTTAACATTTGGTGTTTGTGTTTGGATATGTTTGAAACCTAAAATGATGTGCATTGGCAAAGGGTTAGGATGATTGCTGTTCACTTAATAATCTATAACAAACACGATTACTTTAGTATTCACTTCTGTTGCTTAATTAAAAGTATGCTACATGTGGAGCATTTTTGTAGAACTTTCTCAGCTTGTAATGGTTCAAAACTTGTGTGAAACATAAAATGGCAGATTACATAAAATCCAACGACATCAGACTGACATGAAATTGTACTCGACGATTACTAATATAATTGCATATAATATAATGTGAAATCACACAAAAAAATAACGCGTGTGAAAACATGAATTGAGTTTCTTGTTGATTTGTGTAGCTGTCTGTCTCATGCACACACACACACACACACACACACACACACACACACACACACACACACACACACACACACACACACACACACACACACACACACACACACACACACACACACACACACACACACACACCACACACACACACACGCTCCCACAAACACACACACACACACACACACACACACACACACACACACACACACACACACACACACACACACACACGCTCCCACAAACACACACACTCACACACACACACACACACACACACACACACACACACACACACACGCTCCCACAAACACACACACTCACACACACACTCACACACACACACACACACACACACACACACACACACACACACACACACACACACACACACACACACACACACACGCTCCCACAAACACACACACACACACACACACACACACACACACACACACACACGCTCCCACAAACACACACACACACACACACACACACACACACACACACACACACGCTCCCACAAACACACACACTCACACACACACGCTCCCACAAACACACACACACACACACACACACACACACACACACACACACACGCTCCCACAAACACACACACTCACACACACACACACACACACACACACACACACACACACACACACACACACACACACACACACACACACACACACACACACACACACACACACACACTCACACTGGGATTTGAAAAGCTGTAATAGTGACATGTGAAGATGCAGACACAAACAATTTAAATAATACATGCTGATTCTAATTACTGCCAAAGAGCAAAGCATCACAGCGCTGCCACTGAAGTCCCACTCCGAGAACTTTCACTGCCATCGCTCTCGTCTACCTCACTCAATTGATCTGCTTTCTTCCTCTCTTCTGTAGCTTCTCTCTTTCATCCATTGGAGGAATTTCACTGCAGATGTGATCAAAGCAGACTCGGGACAGCTGGTGTGAAGACACTTCTTCTCCGAGAACACAAAACAGAGTAGAAGGTGGATCTACAGTGTTGTGTGTCAGGTGAGAGACAAACAGACTGAAGCGTGAGACCTTACGGCTGTGACAGTATATGCTGATGAAACGGTGTTATGCAGAACAGGACATACCACAATTTATTGACACTTAAAACATGAAAGTATTATACAAGTATTCAATGTGTTTTTTGACATATTCAACTTCTAAAATAATATTGAAGTCTCATCGACAATATTCCCTGCATATGTACTGTAGATCCTATCTCTAATCTATGCTTTGATGTTTTTTTAGTGTGTTTGCAGCAGGGCCCTTGGACTGATATCTCACGTTTCTGTTGAACGGATCAGGTGGTAGTTATTTATCTATTGTCAAACAATTATTCTCACTATCATTACTGTAGTCTTTATTAAGTTGTTAAATAAATTAGTATAGTAAAAATGACATAATATGAAAATATCACAATTAAGTCAGTGGCAGTACCATTTATTTTTATATTTTTGGTAACCTGTGGTTCACAATTCATCAGCTTTTAATCTTCAGGAAATAAAAGTAAAAGTTTAGTTATCTGAAAAGCTGCCGCTGATGTTTGTGTATCAGTGAGCCTCCATCTTCAATGTTCTGTGTCTGCATGATGTTTCGTTAGTTTTTATTTTATATCTATATTTAAACGTCACATTTTTTTTTTCTGCACAATGTGTATGGACAAGTTCTTGTGACCGTACTCACAGAAGAAAGGCAACCACTGTTCATTGGACAATGACAGAAGGCCAGAATAAACCTTTTATGCTTCTAAAAACATATTTTTATGGTGTGACACCATAAATGTGGGGCTTGTGCTGCAGTAGATGTGTGAGAGTTTTAATAAAGACGGATTATGAGTTTTAACTGACTTCAAAAACATCTTCTTCAGCATGAAGGAGCAAACATAATCCAACTCTTAATCTCTCTCGTTTAATGTCTTTTGCTTTCATCATGTACAATAGTCATTTCAAAGCTCCAGCATAACTATGATTTATGGTGCATTGATATGTCCCAATCAAATTATGATGGACACATTTCACGGAACTCACCATACTTTGAAGGTTTGTTGAGAACGAGTGTCCTGCGACAACATATATAGTGGTATGATCTGTATAACATTTTTTTTTTATTTCTATACTTACTGCATAATGTCTTTTTATTTACTTTTATGAAAACATTACAATTAACCTTAAAAAGATAACATTTCTAACAAAAAGTATGTTTGCATTCACATTTAGTCTTGATTGATAATGGTTAAGAAACTTGGCTTACTGTAATCAATGGTATTCAATGTGCTTAACCCTATCTGTAATAGAAGAGAGATAGAATGAGAACAAGGTAGGAAGGTGTAGCCAGACAACAATCAGGATGAGACCACAGGAAACAGATGTTTCTTCTTCTTTCTGCCGCCTGGAAATGAACTGCTGGGTTCGACGGGCCAGAGGAGAACTAGCCCTCAACTAAGTCTGTTTTCTCCCTTGCCACCAGATCCAGTCTGTATCAAGATCAGAAGGACATTGCAGTCCCCCGGATTCAGTACCTATTCAGACTAGATGGGGGATCAGGATCTAGATAAGCCCTCTGTCCATCCTGAAAGAAAATAGAGACCAGGACAACTTGAGCCCCAGATACAGATCCCCTGTAAGACCTTGCCTCAGATGACCATCGGGATAAGACCACAGGAAACAGATGATCCTTCTCAACTTTGCTGCAGCCTGGACTTGAACTGCTGGTTTCATTTGGTCAACGGAGAACTGGCCCTCCAACTGAGCCTAGTTTCTCCCAAGGTTTGTTCTCCATTCTGTCACCGATGGAGTTTTGGTTTCCTTGCCGCTGTCGCCTCTGGCTTGCTTAGTTGGGGTCACTTCATTTACAGCAATATTGGTGACTTGATTGAAAATGAATGCACAGACACTATTTAAAGACTATTTAAAGACTATTTAAATCACTGAATTCAACGATGACCTGCCTTCAACTATAATTTTGCCTTTTGGACACAATGTTTTAATAAAATTAATAATATAATGAAATAGTAACGGAAGTAGTGGGTTTAGGTTGTATAGGAGCTAGTAGGCTTGCTGTAGATTTAGATATTTTTCGATGATTTTACTTAGTTCCGCCTGTTATTGAAAAGGACTTAAGATAGAAAGCAATAGTTTGTACCATCATATTAGATCATTTTGAGGGTTGAACTTCTGCTATTTTATGTCTTATCTTTTACATTTTTATCATTTCTATCAAGGTGCGACAGAATATTCTTATCTTGTTACGTTGGTTTATTTGTTAATTAATCCACAGTTTTAAAATAACATGTAATTATGAAGTTACATAGGTTCTCGACTTTAAGTGCCTGTTTATATAGGTTTGAGGTCTCTTTCCATACAGTTAGAAAACACATTAATTGAGTTAGCTCCAGTTATCACGTTTCTAATTTGCGTCGTGGTGTTTTACCAGGGTGCTTTATTTTTTGTCCTTAATGGTGCCACAATTTCTACTGTATTAGAGTTAATTGTGCCAAAATCTCCTTTGATTGCAGCCCGTCCCGACCTATTGCATGAACTTTCGTTCACTCTCACGGATTATCTACGCCATACCTGTCTGCCGTCATTCTACCTTGCCGGTATACTTTGATGTATAAATAACGGATCAGTCTCTGACTACGTCACAGTGCCCATGTTGCTGGTCATATCATCAAAATTCTCTATTAATAGGTACTGTCAGAAAGTGGTCCAAGACTGGCAGAATGTCTGTAAATCTTTGTTTAGTAGGTGACGTATTTGTTCTACCCTGTTGATAACAAGTTTTATAACTAACTTTTGCTGTACACGTTGTACATGTTATGTTGGTTAAATTGACTCAACAAGATAGAATTAAATCTAGTGTATGACTAAAACAATGGTTTGATCTATTGATGTGTTTAATTATACCAAGTGAATTTAGCAGCTCTATGAAGTGCAAATGCGGTATTTGCATTTTCTTCAAGGAAATTAAATTCTCCTACAATCAATACTTTATTTGTGTTAACCAACAGATCCGATAAGAACTCCTTCAAACAATCAACACTATGAAGTATTATTTACAGCTAAGTGCGAGATATGTAATAGACAATTGTTAAGGTTTAGTCAAAACAACTTTAGGGGTAAATAATCTACTGAAAGTTTCATCTCTTCGTTAGTAGGTATAGGGAGCGGCACCGATTCAATGATCCTCAATGCATACCTTCTCAATCCAGGTCTTAAAGTCCCTCTTCAGAATCTCAGAACCCTAGTGTCCTTCATCCCCTCTTACAGCGCAAAAGCTGTAAGATTGTAACCTCATGTTTCTGGATCAAGGATATCTGGGTAGAGATCGAGAATTGGACGCCAATTAAACAGTGAATAAATTAAGTACAATGATATTTAGAAAAAGAAAAATAATCTGCCAATGGGGTGAGAAAAAATAAACTTGAATTTAGTGAACTTTTTCTAAACTACCTACTTTAAGTTTATTTTTCTCACCCCAATTGGCAGATTATTTTTCCTTTTTCTAAATATTATTGTACTTAATTTATTCACTGTTTTTATTGGTTAGTTTCCCATTTTAGTTTGTCTTAAACATGCATTTAGTTGATTCTTGCTTGATAAGAAATGCGTTTTTGAAATATTGTCTACCTCCCCAGGTAAGCATTAGAAGGGTAACATTTACTTTACTTGTAACATCCAAAGCTAAAGTAATCTTAGGTAGGTAATTGATAGATATCAAAAGGTCTAAACAGGAGCATAAACTATAACTATAACTGACAACAAACTAGGAAATGAAGGGTGTGAATGGAGTTCTTATGAAAAGTTGCAGCTGTAAGGTAATCCAACGGGTTATGGGGAGTTTAGTCATTGGATTTAAAGTCTAGGGATAGTAGGATATGTAAGTGGGTTCCGTTTAAATGTCCCTCAGTAGGCAGTGCCAACAATCCATTGATCCACCCTACTATGAATCGATTACACTTTAAACTCAAGTGTTATAAACCTTTAGCAACCACCCAATGGATGCCCAAAACACCTCGGATTCATCCAAAAGTTTTTGCACACACTAACAGCACTCTCATTCTCATCTGAAAAGGTTTTTTGTTCTTTAAGTATCTGAACAAATTATTGGGTCACAAAACAAATCTCGAAACCCCCGGTCATTCCTAGTGCCAAAGCAATGATGACCTCATTCTTAAAACCATTCTTAGTACCCCAAAACTACGTCAGATCAGACATCCAATAAAAACAAAACATTTTGTAACGGGCTATTAAGTGACCAATACGTGCTTATCTGATCTCAAAGCACTCAATCATTCACATGGTCAAGACAAATGCCAGAAAAAACAACTGAGAAGCGTACAAAACGCTCCCTGATTGCTTTAATAATGCGTCTGGATAATGATGTCAACTCAATTCTATAGAAGCGACAATCAAACGTTAGAGCAAAGGGTATGTGTATATATGGTACACATACAGTACATAGCTACAGTGCTGTACATCATAATCCAGCAATGAGTTGTGCTTATATTGATCTTGACTTTGTGCAAACTGTGGAAAAGTTCAACAGAGATTGAAATGAAGTAAGACGCCAGAGTTTGGGGGGAAAGAACGTGTTTTATCCAGCTGTGTTAAATTGGATGTGAACATAAAAGATTCAGAAGGCCCTAAAAGAACGGGAAAAAGGGGGAAAACACAACAAAAACAAATTAACATCTAAAATGCGCCGCTCCTTTCAACAGTTCTCTTCAAATCTCCATCAAGCTTTTAATGGGGGACGAGTTCAAAGCGCCGCTGTTCTCCTGCTGCTCACCAGAAACACCAGCACAGTCTCCGTCCTCTCTGTTCTCACTCTCTCTCTCTCTCTCTCTCTCTCTCTCTCTGGTCTCTCTCTCTCTGGTCTCTCTCTCTCTGGTCTCTCTCTCTCTCTCTCTCTCTCTCTCTGGTCTCTCTCTCCTCTCTCTCTCTCTCTCTCTCTCTCTCTCTCTCTCTCTGGTCTCTCTCTCTCTCTCTCTCTCTCTCTGGTCTCTCTCTCTCTGGTCTCTCTCCTCTCTCTCTCTCTCTCTCTCTCTCTGGTCTCTCTCTCTCTCTCTCTCTCTCTGTCTCTCTCTCTCTGGTCTCTCTCTCTCTCTCTCTCTGGTCTTCTCTCTCTCTCTCTCTGGTCTCTCTGGTCTCTCTCTCTCTCTCTGGTCTCTCTCTCTCTCTCTCTCTGGTCTCTCTGGTCTCTCTGGTCTCTCTCTCTCTCTCTCTGGTCTCTCTGGTCTCTCTCTCTCTCTCTCTGTCTCTCTCTCTCTGGTCTCTGGTCTCTCTCTGGTCTCTCTCTGGTCTCTCTCTGGTCTCTCTCTCTCTCTCTCTCTCTCTCTCTCTCTCTCTATCTCTCTCTCTCTCTCTCTCTCTCTCTCTCTCTCTCTCTCTCTCTCTCTACAGTCAATAAAGTCTGACATGGAAGTGAGATGCTCACGGTGCCATCTTACTGCGTGTCTGTGAAACATGCTGTACCAGAGAAAGCCCTTTCTGAATACACCAGTATTGGCCTGCAGTCATCTAACAACATCAAAGACAGAAATAGAGAAAGTGAAAGTTTTTTTCATGTGGTGGCACTTCCTCGAGTTTTAAATGTTTAACTGCAGCTATCTGCTCATTAAAAGGTCTTCAAAGCTTCGCACCTATGCAAAGGCATGCCTTTGAATATGTTCCTGGCGGCTGCCTTTTCTTTTCCAAATGTGTGTAGATGGCTCCCTCGGCCTGGTACATCAGCAGATACAATACAATAAGACTTAGACCTACACCACACTGCCATGATGTTACAAACGGTAACAAAATTTGGCATAAAAGATATTGAAAGGTTCAATTAACGTAACTTTGGCCTTCTTTAAAGTGTCAGTAAGTGTTTTATGTTTGAATTGAATAAAAAATGTTATGAATAATGTTTTGTTCAGTCTCCATTCACAGTAAGGGGAGCTCCAGGGGTGGGCATTAGAAGCGCTGAAGGTTTTTAGTAAAGCCCCAAATGTTTTTAATACCAAAGCCCCATGAGTCACTTGGAAGCCACTCACATTTATCGTCCTTTGAGTATGCAAGTTTAATAAGTTGTCGTCAAGTTTTTACTTACTTGCTGAGCGAGATAAAGCCTTCGTACAGAAACATTCTTTTGTTTGTCTGTTATGACTCCTGCAGAAACATGGGGCAAAATCCCTGTAAGAAAGACCCCCAGTTCATGCAGATAGAAATAACCCATACAAAGGTCTTTATTCACCTCTGAAGACAGTTATGTTTTTTATGTTACGATTCTGTCAATAGATCCTCAAAAATGTTACACATTAGACATTTAAAAGTTGATGCAGTGCAAGCGACTTAAATTTGAATTTTATTCACACTCAAATTATTAATTTAAACTTTGGTACTACACTTCAAAACTATACTTCTATCTTTAAATAAACAGTAAATGTGATACTAATTTATGTTTTTGTTGATCATATTTTACCGCGTGTATGTCATTATAAGACACTAGGAAATCACTTTCAAAGTATTCCTATAAACTGACTTTTTCTTTAACTGACCCTTTGATTTATCACTGCGATGAGATTTGGAACTGCTCGTTGGTTATAATAAAAAAATGATAAAAAAGTAGCATTGATGTAGAGGGCCAAATTTCTTAGGAGGTAGCTTTAGTGTAGTTAAGCTTCACTATTTAGACTGTGTATTTAGACTGTTACTTTTAACAAAACGTATCTGTTTATATATATATATATATATATATATATTGTTTAGAAATATCAGCAGTTTGATGTTCAATATTATATTTACAGTCATTAAATACATTTAAACTACTCTAGTTTTATAAAAATCATCAAGTAAATTTCTAATAACTCATGAAATATCTTTTTAATTTTATATGTTAAATGTGGCCAAAGTAGTCTAGTATTCCTTACTTCACCACAAATTTTAAATCCTGGCAACAAAGGCTAATTTTGCTAAAATATAACCCAATCCCCAACCCTAAAGTCAAAAAATCCCAATAAAGCGAAACATGCGAAGGACATTGTAATTTAAACAAATGACACACCGTGGAAGACATTTATGAATTCCCATCAGTTTTCCAGGCTCTCCAAGAGACAGAGGTAATGAGGATTAGAAATAGAGGACAGATGAGCGAGCATGTTGGATTCTGGTTAGTCCGGGAAAACAAATTGGGGAGAACTGGCAGGATGTGAGCAATTACATTACATTACATCTAAATGTATTCATGTTAATGATATAATATAATAAAATACTCTTTATTAAAAGTCACGCTATCCATAAACACAAATAAACAGATCTCTTGAATTCCCTTGACACTGCATTGGTATTTTAGCTTTAGTATACTAACATGAACGGCTGGTTGGAGCAACCTTCTGCAGGAGTTACATCATAATGGCCATATATTACATAAACCCTCCCCAATTGAACACTTATAGGGTAATTGGCAGTTTAACAAAACATCAATAATTTTGGAAGTAGGGATTTTATCGATACGTTTTTTCATATATTAATCTTTTTCAAACACTCATTAAGTCTCAGGTCAAGTGTCCCATGCTCACATGTAGGCTTTTCAAAAATGTTAATATTCTAGTTTATAAAATTCTTACAAACATTTGTGTAAGACACTACTTTAAAACTTAACTGGCATGAGACTGAGCATCTGCAGTAGGCATGTATTTTGACATGAGGCGTGACGCACCACACACATATTTTGCATTCCTGCATCCCCAGCGCTGTTGCCTCAGGAGGACACAGCCGAAAGCCTGTGCGGGCATGTCTGGTCACTTTATAATAAACAATAAAGCGAACCTTTTTTCGTCACATAACACCATTTCTGTGGCTTATTCTCTTCATGGGATTAACCACAACTCCCATATTTGTATCCATAGACAGCCTCTTTCACCCCACACTGCCAGTTCCCAGCGGAAACCTCTGAACATAATCCTATGTTTGGAAAAACAGAGGCCCGTATTGAGCCGATCGTGACCGGCTCTTTTTGACGTCACTACTTTGTGACAATGTTTGGGGTGGTTTATGGGACACGTGAGGTTTGTTTGAAGCTCTGGCCTCTCTGAAGACGCATCTGTGCGTTTTTCCCCTCTCCCTTTCATTCACTCGCCTTTATACCGCTGGGAGTGCAGACTTCAAGGGAGATTCCATGCAAACCTGTTATTTGGCAATGATGTCATACCCACTGGGAGCTCTGTTTTGTATGACGGCTGGCGCCGTCGGAAGGAGGAACAGCACGGCTTCATTTTAGCAAGCTCAAACATAATCATGACATGCCATAATCCAGCGGTCAGACTGCTCAAAACACTCGCGGCCTACATTTTCCTGTTTGTGAACAGCGGTCTTCACATCACGCTAGTGTGGAAATTCAGACCATGTCTCTACATGGCTAGCGAGCAATGTGATGCAAGAAACCAAAGAGGTCTCTGGGATGACTACAGGATATGTTAAGCGCACTCAATGGTTCTGTAACTTGTGAACGATTGTCAGATTATAATCCAGCGCACACATCGCGGTCACAAAACTCAGGTTCTTAGAATATGAAAGTTTTACAAAGGTCTAAAATCTATTTAATACTTAGCTCTGGTCTGTCATGTTTGGTATTAAGACACAATCAGTTTTGTTTTAGAATTTATTCCTATTTTTTCGAGTTTATTAAGTTTTGATTTTATCAGAACCTAAAACACACACACACCCCCATCTTAACTCTCTCACACTATTTATAAAGCAACCTGTACATTGATATCTGTTTAAAACACTCCCCATGGTCCATAGAAGATGTGGTTGATGACACTTTTATGTTAAAACCTATTTGAAATGTTCCAAATTAATCAGAGTGGGATTGTATTAGGGTAACAAGAGTATGGGTAAAACATGTCACATGTTTCTTCTGAAAGTATGAAATCATTATTTGCATAAAACTGCATGTAATTGCAAAACATGAAAATTTCCAACAAAACATTTTCAAGCAAATTATAGAAGCAGGAAATGGACCAACTGTTGTTTTTTCCAACATGGTTTCATAAAGTTTTGAATAAAAATTCTAAATGTTGCTGCTTAATTCGAAGACACTTGCTTCATGATAAAAATGTATTTAAGAGTTTATTTAATGTGTTTTATACCTTTAATGGATATAAATAGCATATAAAAGGTAATATGACAGTAAATATGGCATCAGACACAGGTCCAGTTTTGGCCTTATCCTCTTCCCAGCTCATGTTTAGCCAGATGCTTGTGCTTCTTCCACCTAATGATGATAACAGCCACAAAAAAAGTTCAATCAGAACTTCTTAAAACAATATAATACACTCGAGATTTGATAGATTTTACCAACTTAACCCACAGGCCACCTGCTTTCTGTTGAATTTCATAGAGAAGTACTATTCATTGTCTGTGAGGTTGTAGAAGTGATATCCTGGTCGAGTCTAGGTTCTTCCATTGCTTTTATACATTACACAATAATGTATACATTCTATTTGCAAGTTTTGGTGTTAATGCAAATGTCGGTTTATAATCACTTTAGGTTTTTATTATGAAATATGATTATTATTAGTGGTGGTTTAATACTGCTACGACCGTTTTACTCAAAGGTTCTTTGTATCATTGAGACCCCTTAGAAACCAGCCTTAGCCAGATAAAATAGGAGCAGTTACTACTTTTTACAGCAGAAGGAAGTTTATGATTTCATTTTTATGTTTGGCCTGACACAATGATTTTTATGTCTTACAGAACTACTAAAAAAGCTTGAGAAAGTTCAACTGATAAATCCTTAAACATTACACAGAGATGAACAGCAAAAGTGACAATGGACTACTTTGTTATCCAAGCAATTTCAGCTTTATAGATGTGACATTATGCTTTATGGATCAAATTGATCCATAAACAGGGTAACCATGGGCAAGACATTGATGCAAAGAACATTGTTTACTTGGGCGCTATAGTAGGAGTTGTTATATTACCCGATATATATATATTTTTTTAAAGGAAATTGTAGATTTGTGTGACAAGTGGCTCTGCAAATTCCAACAAACCAGTTCCTTGTATACTGATTCTTGCCATGTTACTTTGGTATGTATGGATTTAGGGTGGCAGGATGTACAATTTGGGTTAACAATTAAGCGTACGAACTGCCCTCTGACCACCTAACCTGAGCAACTCCAAGCCTATAATGTTGCTTTAAACATAAAGAAAGCTTCTCTATTCATTAAGATGTTGAAGTTGTGAAACCTTCTTCTTGAGAGTGTATGTGAAGATCATGGCACACACTGTAAAGTGAAGTGACGGGACTTGACGTGTGGCCAAGTGTGGTGTTGCATACTTGGAACATGTGCTCTACTCTTAACCCATCCCAGTGTACACACACAGTAAGTGAACACACACACACTGTGAACACACACCCGGAGCAGTGAGCAGCCATGCTGCGGCGCCCGGGAAGCAACGGGGGGACGGTTGAGGACCCTTTTTTTTGAGTAGGGTACTAAACACATCTACATCCATTGTTGGTGAAAGTAGAAACTCTAATGCCAGCGCTGAGAAGAGTTTGTACGGAAGTTCACGTGGACTAAAACGCAAGAAAACGCACTTTGAAAAAAGCTTTAAGGCCATCACAGACATTCGCATTTTGACCGGATCGGATTTCTCTGCACAACTGAGTTTGCCTCAATACAGTACGTAGTTTGCTCTGGAATTTTTGGACTATTATTTTAGAGTTAATGCTTATGAGTTTGGTAAGTTATTCTGGTTTCAGGTATGCACATCGCATATCAGGATAAAAACTTATCAAAACACCGTTGGGATGTCATCTGAAGCGATTCCGACTAAACTCTACTTTTTTTAATCTTTCGAAAAATCAATTGGACCCTCACAATATTGGCACCAATTCACAAGAAAGAAACAACAACAAGGTTCAAAGTCCATGTATGAATCAGAGTACTTGTGTGAATTAGTCCTTATCTGAGTTCTGTATAGCGATCAACCATCAATGTGTAGGATTGTGAAAAGTATTTGATAATAACGAGTAAAACGACCTAGTGGCACTCAATAAATGAGGCACAATAAGTTAACACCCGTTTCATTCCACAAACATGACTTCTTTCTTCTATTTCCTTGCTTTAAGCGTCTCTCAGTTTCTCACCAGGAACTGAAAAACTCCAGCCCAAGGTGGACATACTTAAACATCTGAAGGCCTTTATTTCTTTCATAAGTTGTCTTATGCAGCAGTTGCCCCCTAATCCCTCCAGTGGTGAGAAAGTGAATGGCCAACTGCAACTTTTTCATATTAAAGGCATGTAGTGTTCTCCAAGTGCAAGCACCAGCTGATTAAGAGTTGTTTTATTTTCAAGGGCCATTTCTTCAATATCTGTTGTGCATATTGAGCCTGTGGACATGCAAAATTATTCTAAAACAATAATGACTTTGTGTTTGTGCTACACAACATACTTATCGACATTTCTTCAACAAAAAGTAGATTGCTGCACCATTACAACGAACGGCGAGGTGAAACGGAGGTCAGACCGGACTGTGTTAGGTTACAAAGTATGTCACAAACGAGTGAAATAAATAAAGAAGGACATCAAGACTAAGAGTGCTTAAAACATGGAATGCATCGATCCTAATACAATCTTAAAGTCCAATCGTGTTAAAAGTCCAAACGTACAAAGTGTCCTTCGGGGTAGGTACAATCGAAAGTGATAAGTCCTTGTTGGTTGTGCTGAAATGGTGAATCCACAATAAAAGGTAAACTCCACAATCCAGGCGTTTGCGACATAAGCGAATACACCACGATGCCTGTTTATCTGACCAGGTCAATTTAAAGACATCTATACATCCACAACTGTTAAACCTTTTTATTTATATTCAGAGCACAACTCAAGACTGTTTTGATGAGCTTTTCAAACTTTTCAAACTTCAACTGATACCAATGTTCATAATGAATCATTCATGGGCTCACACTTTACTTTAAGAATAAACATACTCTAAAATTACGTTTAAAGAGTAACTTACATTTGCATGCTTTCTGTGATCTTATATTCTGTCATGTGTCATTATTGCACAATATTGACCAAATCACCCTTTTAAAACAAGGGTAACTATTACTACAATGCCACTTTAGATCTGGTCCTCAGAAAGTTTTTTTTGTGTGTAATTCCTGAACTTTCTACGGGAAAGGTTTGGCAAGCAGAGCTAGTGTAATGATATCTATAAGTAATTTGTAGAGTGTAAATATTAAGCATTAGATGGAGGAGGAGCCTTTTTAAAATTGGATGGGGGGTGAACAGGGCTGATCGCTAAATAAAAATATAGGTGAATTTTTCCTCCATCCACAAAATTCAAATCGAGTTAGAATGACAAGCGATTCAAGAAGTATTTTGACAGTTTGACCTGTAAACTGCTGCAGCGTAGAGCCCTGCTTTTTCAGACATCTGGCCTTCTTTTACAGTGCTATTCCATGAGCAATAAAACGGCATTCTATACTTGAGCAACAATCAAAGAATATTTAAAACATTTTTCTAAATATTGTAGTACAAAAATATTCTTAAGAAACCCTGTCAATGGCTGTAACAGTTAAGATGGACTCTTTCATACTATGCATTTAAATCCGTATGTCGGTGCATTAAGTAATCATTTAATTTATTATTCATTTATTCATTTGACAGACCCTTTTATCCAAAGCGACTCATAAGTATTATGCAGTTGTCAATTATCACTGTAAAGTAAACAGGGGTAAGATGTCTTACCCAATTACACGTCAGTCATTGTCTGCTGTCAATGGGATTCATACCCGCAACCTTCCGCTTACAAGTCCAACTCTCTAACCATCAGAACACAACTGACCCCAAATCAAAACTCATATCAAAAAAAGTTATGTGCCGTATCCATGTACAGAAAGTACTTCAAACATTTTTTTTCAAAATAAATGTAAAAAGGACACGGAAATTCTGAATTCTCCATTAAAAGCTGAAATGATATTTTTATAACTACAACAGTTTAAACAAACTAATATTTGAAATATGCATGTTCTCGAACAGCCATGTACTACTAATACGAAAAAGAGGTTCCAAACGCTTTTTACTTATTAACCTAAAGGCAGGGCTAGGGCCTGAGCACCTCGGGCAAGGCCCGGGTACGGGCTTCTGCATGCGTAAGTGTGTCTATCTGTCTGTCTGTCTGTCTTCCATACCTCAGACAAACAGTTGGTAGACAACCAGAATATCCCAACTGCTGATGCCACCCCAGCGGCGGTTATTCTTTCATGTGTATTTGCTATTGTTTTCTGCTAAGCGGCACTCTATTCACGGATCTTCACTCGGCAAAAGTTTACATGTCGATCTCAGTGTTATAACCGCACCTCACTCTGCTGACAGGCTAGAATTGAGGGGTTTCTTCAATTTCAAAATTAAAAATGTACGGGCACAAGAAATCCTCCTTGATAGTATCCATACATACAAATGCTTAAATGTCATACAATGAATGCATTCATTAATTATTTTAGTCCTTAATTAACTTAACTCCTGTGTTGTTATTCGACAGCAAAGTAAGCACATGTTGCCCAGAAAGATCAGGCCTCTTACCGTAACATGGAGATGCACGTGCTCAGCGTTATTGTTAACATGTCTTTAATGTTATCAATTTGGGCTGGAATCAGATTCTGAGAACAGATGAATGGGATCAGGTAGAACCTGTGCAAGCACGACTAATATTCGGGCCGAGTTTAACATACATTTTTTCAAGGACATGGCGACAAACAAACACACTCTACAAATGCTGCACTCTTCCTCTTCTCCGTGGGAGTGCAACAAGACCACGCCCCCTTTTTGTGTGTTCCTGTTGACGATCGTTTTTCATAATTGTGATGTCACTAAAGAAGGAAGTAGAGGGATGTAGTCCAAACCAACCGTTTTTTGTAGGTGATTGCTGTTAAATAAAATATCTTAAACCAACCCCATCAACCACCGTCTTTCGCTGCGCCCTGACCTACTCAACTCAAGAATGTGTCTAAAATGTTTCATCTTGACTTTACTTTATTGCAAGCGTTTCAGGATATTTTTACCTATTTGTCATCCTACAACACACTTCTGTCAGATGTGAATTAATATGGCCGCCTACAAACTCCAAACACACATTCACAGCCATTTATGTTGGTAAAGTCCTAACATGGTGCTCACATATAGAGATAGCAAGATGTTAAACTTAAATCAGCTTTATGATTCTATTGAGAAGTTCAGACTCCCCATCCTCAAAAGTAGAACCGTTTACTCAAAAATTTCAGATATGACTTGAGCCTGACACACATGAAGTCAAACAAATAAGGATGGATCATATCGTCTTAATACTTGATATTTAAACACAGGTCTAACATTTTTTTTTTATTTAGTAATCAGGTTTGGTAATAATTTTTTCACATTTTGGTTTGGTAAAGTGTGTCAAAAGTTTCTATTTTAAAACTTGAATTAGATGTTTTGTGTTTTCAAAATGTTTTTGAATGTTTTGACATCAAAAGTTGACTTTGTTGAAATCAAGACATGGATAGATCTTTAGATTATTTTCATATACAAGAATAATAAACCACAAACAATTTGAAGAAGATTAATTGTTCAAATTTAACTGGCAGTCCTTTAAGACTTTTAAGCTTGGTTTTTTTTAGGAAAATTTGGACTAAGTGTGTAAAAGATCTTTAAGCTACACATTTACTGAACCCAGAATATTCATTTTTTTGCTTGAGGCTCTGTGCATGTCTGGCACCAGTATACGGCTGCAGGTCTGTATGACAGCTTATTAAAGCGAACAGACTTAACAGGGCAGACAGTGGAGCACGGCTGGCCAATGATTGATTTGCACTGTCACCACACTCAGCTGGGCATCCCTGTGCCCTCCCGAATAAAGGATTAAAATGTCTAGCCGTAACTTTCTCTGGCATTGTTTGCCCTGACATCAAAGCACAACGGGGCACATTAGCATTTTTAATCATTTGCAGGGCTCCAAGCTGGCATAGGATGCCAGATCCCTTTCATCAGAGTGGCCTGACACCACAGCTACCTCAACCCCCCAAGACACTATTACCCTCTCGCCTGCAGGAAAGCCGAACAAAACGACTCCATTCAAGTGAGCAAAGTGACATGTCGCAGGAAATTAGTGAGATTCTTCCTTGTGTGCCACTGTTTCAGTGAGCTCAGCGAAGGCACCACCTTTCATCTTTTTCTGTCTGTAAAGGCAGATGGAAACAAAGACTAAACTTCCCACTTCACTCCTCCTAAATGGCAAGAGTTCACCTCAAAGGATACTTCACAATTTCTCTTATCTTAATATTGAATTTTATATGGCCTTAGTAAAAAGAAACTGACATTGCTCTGCATGCATTAAGCGTGTTTAAAAGTTGTTCTGACGTGTGTTTGTTTGTTTAGTGAACATGATGGAAACTCTGCTTCTGCTATACTTTCTTTAAAAGATTTTATACAAATATAAAGACATCCAGTAAAGTCTGCAACATCTCAGAAAAAGACATCCAAAGATGATGTATTCTTGGCACACATCAAGAGATCATGAAAGGAAATCAGATCAGCAGATCTGTTTTAAGCCAAAGCCATGACAACTCTGATAACGCAAAAACCAAAAATCTATTAACAACAATTCACCAGCAAAATCATTGATATCAAAATGAAAATAGTAAATAAGACTGAAAAAACATGCATCTGTGTTTAGTACCTAATGTATATGTCAAACAGACCGCTGATACAAAAACCAATAACACACACAATGCTGGTTTGAGTAAGTCAGATTTTTTTTTACAGTATACTTTATATCTGAAAGAGGGAAGACCATCTGCTAAACAACATGAATCAAATGCCTATTAAAACTTCATCACAAGAAAGATGCCTTTAAAGGCAGCAGTACAGAAACATGAAATAGGCCTCCATGCTCCAAACAATGCCAACAGAAAGAGACAAGAATGCAATGAACGAAACCGGTCTGTTTTATTGGGTTTCATTGCTCAGTGTGTCATTTCCACATACAGTGGGCTGTCAGTTCTCTGACTTTTGGAAAGTAAAAAAAAGCTAAAGATAAGACGCATTTTCAAAAGCCAATGCAAATTTAAGTGTAAGCAGGGTACTGAATAGCCAATAAGACTTCAGAAGGGTTGTTATCCTGCTGGGGCGTCTTATCTATTCAACACCAACCTGCATCTCCACCAAAACTGGCAACAGAGACAGCTTTCAGACGGCAGTGGTCCAGGGCACCGTATCAGATTCACAGACGTCTATCAGCCACCAGTAAATAACACAAAGGCGTCTGTATTCCATCTACATGCTGTTTTTCTTTCATTGTTTTCCCGGCTCATTATTGTTTAGCTGGAAACATGGAGCCTTTGATGTGTGTCTTCAAAGATGAGATGGAGGAGCTGTACGCTTACTCTTGTGTGTGTTTTTCAAGCTTGGCCTTGCTTACAGTCTGCACAGGAAACAAGCCATTTGATTTGATGGGTAAGGTACAGCATTTTTACCAAAAGTCACATACATCAAGGTATTAAATTATATTAATCATTCACGCATATATTATAAGTCTATTTACTAAAGATCAGATACATTTTAAGTGGTATGTATAATTATATAAATTGACTAATACACACACACTCATGCAGAGGCGCGGACATAAAATGTCATGTTGAATCAGTGACATGAGGTTTATTGTGTGAAAAATACACAATTCTAACTTTTAATCAATGTCATGTTCAATTACTCTTTCTTGTTCCATCTGGCTATAGATCATTCATCTAAGAGAAATAGAGGAGAAACAAAGGCTGAACGTTTCTCAGTAGTATCCTGTCAGGACTTTAAAGAACAAGAAGCAGATAACCGTTTTATGACCAGCAGATTCCATGGTGTGAAACTGATTTTCATTAGTGCACCAGTGCACAATAAAAGCCAGTCATTCATGCCCATCACACTGGACAATCTCCCAACAGAAAAAAGAATTACTTACTGTTGGTACGGTTAACACTTACCTTTGATTCTACAGCAATCTATTAGTCATCTTCTGATATATCCCAGCATTGGTTCTACGTTAACCTAGTGATTCCTCATTGACTCCTAATTTCCCATTGAGAACGATTGTTGACCCCAGAGCTGAGACCTGTACAGAACCTACCACAAGTTCTTCATCTACTGTCACTTCTTCAGCTCCACCACTTCCAGCAGGTCCCATGCTAACCATGGTCCATTACTCTGGCTTGGCGGATGAATGCAGTGGATTCCTGCTCCAATGCTTGCCTGCCCTTGAAATACAGACGAATAGATTTACCACAAAGGGGTAAACTGTTAACATGTTGAGCTGTTGAATTGGGCTGATTCAACAGGAGAATGAACCAGTCACCCAGTGTCAAGACATTCATCCAAGATTGCACTTAATGTTTCAACAGCAAAGATGAGTGCTCCCTAATGTCGCAATCCCGAAAGGAACTCACACTCTCTATGGCTGCATCTCTCTGCTTATGATCACAGAAGGGGTCATAGCCGTCAATCCAACTCTCCATCCGAGTGGCAACCAGAAGAGCAAGATGAAAGATGGGCCAAAATGGTCAATGCTCTTAAACCTCCGCCAGCCGGGGATCTTCTGCACCCCAGAACCCATATTGGTGGACAACACCATGCTGTTCCCAGCTGAACATCTCAGATGGTTGACCCAGGAATTGTGCATCTACCATGGGGACATATACACAGACTCCCAAGCAAAAAGCAAAAAGGAGTTAAACTCCCACCTAAGTATCGGATTCACCCCACGATGTTTCATTGCTCAAGTCATTTCACTCACCTTTCTATCCTTCCTCCAAATGGCCTGCTGATGAGCTCCTTATTCTCTGGTCAACAAAGTTGACAAAAAGGTAGTTTGTCTATTGTAAAGCCATTTTTAATTTTGGAAATGGGCTGATCTATATCAAGATAATTTTTGGGAAACCACTTTAAAGATGGCAAGTTTACTGGGGTAAGTAATCAGGCACTTCAAGTCACTGTGTGTTTGTGGTCCATTCATATTGGTGCTTACTGCCTGTTCAAGTTGAACTCTTTTGGGGTTGGACAACACGTTTCAGGACCTACTCATTCTAGAATAATACTATAGATTTAATATTGTTAAATGGAATTGATCTTGATGGTGCTGATATTATACAGCAAAGTGATGATATTTCAGATCATTATTTAGTTTTGTGCAAACTTCATATAGCCAAAATGGTCAATTCTTGTTACAACGGTAGAACCATCAACCTTACCACAAAAGACGATTTTGTAAGTTATCTTACTAATGTATCCAAATGCCATAGCATATCAAAAACTGCAACGTTAACAACTCAATAACGTAGACAAAACTATGGACTTTCTCCTTTCTAGTATTTTAAATTCCGTTGCTCACTTATGTTTAAGAAAGGTCAAGGAAAACAGTTTGACTAGATGGTATAGTGAGCATACTCGCAGCCTAAAAAACAGCCTGAAAAATGGAACGTAGCTGGATTAAAACAAAACTATACATATTTCAAATTGCTTGGCGGGAAAGTAACCTATCTTTAAAATCCTTAAAAATGGCTAGATCTGAATACTTTTCTAAGCTTTTAGAAAAAAAAACATAACCCCAAAGTATTTATTTAACACTGTGTCTAAACTAATGGAAAATAAAGCCTCAACAAGTGCTGACATTTCCCAGCATCACAGCAGTAATGACTTTATGACCTACGTTACATCTACAATCAAAACTATTAGAGATACAATTTTAACCATTCAGCTGTCAGCTACAGTATTGCATAAAACACTTAAGTGCACTTTAAACCCTGTGAGGAACAATTCCCCTCATACAACTCACACTATAAAAAAGGAAGGATTGTATAAACTTGTTAAATCGTGTAAAGCAACATGTATGTGATACCCTATTCCATTGTAGCTCCAAAATGAGGTGCTTAAAGAAGTCATGTATCCTCTTCTGACTATTATAACTCCTCACTGTCGTTAGGATATGTCCCTGAATCCTTCAAACTGGCTGTTATTAAGCCTCTCATCAAAAAACCACAACTTGACTCAAAAGATCTAGTTAAATATGGACCAATTTTAAATCTCCCTTTTTTTTCCAAGATACTAGAAACGATAGTATCCTCACAATTATACTCCTTTCTGAGAAAAATTATATCTATCAGAATTTCCAGTCAGGATTCAGACCGTATCATAGTACCAAGACTGCTCTCCTTAGAGTTACAAATGACCTGCTCCTTTTATCGACCGTGGTTGTATCTCTCTATTAGTGTTATTGGATCTTTGTGCTGCCCTTAACTATTGACCACAACATTCTTTTGCATGGACTTGAACGCCTTGTGGGCATAAAGGGTAATGCAATAGCATGGTTTAAGTCGTACGTAACTGACTGTCATCAATTCGTAGCAGTTAATGAAGAGCTGTCGATCACAAGTGCAGTATGGAGTACCACAAAGCTCAGTTCTAGGGCTGCTACTCTTCACACTATACATGTTATCTTTGGGAGTTATAATCGGGAAACATGGTGTTAGCTTTCACTGTTATGCTGATAACAGCTGATAACAGCTCTATGTTTCCTTGCAGCCACGTGAAACACACCAATTTCAAAAACTAATTTAATAAATAGTCCACATAAAAAACTGGATGACGAGTAATTTCCAACTGCTTAACTCTGAAAAACAGCGGAGTTAATTAAAGCACCTGAAAACTTTGCATGTAACAACCTAGAACACTGTCTAAGATTTGATGGCTAAATGTTTCGTCATCAGTTAGGAACCTAGGTGTGCTATTTGATAGACATCTTTCCAAAGTAAAACCATGTTTCTACCATTTGTAAAAATGCATTTTTCCATCTCAAAGATATATGCAAATTATGGTGTATACTCTCAATGTCAAATGCAGCAATGTTAATCCTTGCATTCATGACCTTGAGGTTAGATCATTATAATGCTTTATTGGGTGGATGTTCTGTATGGTTAGTAAACAAATTACATTTAGTCCAAATTGCTGCAGAAAGAGATGACCCTATTACTCTGCTCAAGACAACACTGCACTGGCTCCCTATCAAACATTGTATAGATTTTAAAATCTTGCTTATTACTTATAAACCCTTGAATGTTTTAGCACCACAGTGTTTGAATTAGCCCCTGTTACATTATAATCCTCCTCGTTCTCTGCATTCTCAAATCTCAGGCATCTTGATTTTAGTCTGGAATTGACCTCCTGGTTTTATCTGGTCGGAGTAGAGCTGGTTTCCAACTGCACCCAGTTCTCTCCCCAAGATCATAGGGACAATGCAGTCACCCGGGGTCACTACGTATCCAGACCAGATGGTGAATCGTAACTAGAAAAGCCCTCTACAGCCCTCAAAGAAAGCGGAGACCAGGACAATTAGAGCCCCAGATACAGATCCCCTGCAGATGACCATCGGGATAAGACCACAGGATATAGATGATTCTTCTCCACCCTTTTGCAGCTGGAATGGAACCTCTGGTTTCGTTCTCCATTCTGTCACTGACGGAGTTTTGTCCATCGGTGACAGAAAGTGCGTGGGTCCTTAAGATTACCTGTGGGCTCTCCGGTTTAAGACACAAACTCACCAGGACTAAAAGGATTGTGGTGACCACGATTAAATGAGCAGCTCCCGACTTTGTCATCTCACAATATCATTGTACAATGTAAATAACATTGTGTAAATCATAGATTTTGTAGGACTGGCGAGAAATGCATTGATGTACCTTCATAATACATGTTAAATAGAGGGACCATACATGCCATGTCCAGGATTTCAGGTGCAGCCCCCTTGTACTTCGGAATCAGAATCGGCTTTGTCAAGAAGTATGATTATACATAAAAGGAATTTGAAATCCTGGCTAGGACATTTGGGTAATATGTTACGTGGTTTACTTTTTAAGGTGAATTTGATGAAATTCTGCGATAATTGTTTTTCTCTAAAACTAAAATGAAAGCATGAAACTTGGTTAGCTATTTTATTAGGAGTAAAATACTAATTTAACCAATTGCTCCTCATTGTGACAGTGAAGTTAAAAGCAGAGTCTACTATGAATTGCTTTAAAGAGGCCCACCATTTTAAACTTAACAAGGAAGAGAAGCACTGATACAAAGCAAACCTCTTCAATGGCACACACACACAAAGCTTTGTCCCTGGTTCCCCAGCTGGTCAGGGTCACACGGGCTCTGAGATCCTCATATCTTGCGATTAGCTTGTGTGCCTGTGAAGGAAGCCTTTGAAGTGACACCAAAGTCAGCCTTGTGTATCTCTCATCTAGGATATTTCTTTTAACACCAGAGTACCGACATTTCAGGCTTCTTCTTTTTGTGTGCATTATGCTTTGAATTCTCTTTAAACACTAATTTCAACATCTTCAAGGCCGCGGCAAAGCCTCATAGTTAAGATTCCTCTCTTTGACATCTTCCTTTCGAGCCAAACAACAAACGTTCAAAGGTAGCTCAACTCTTCAAAGGTAAGAGAGGGTGATGTGTGGCGTTTTGATATTCTAGGTCATTGTCCTGTGGCTTGTTCGGTTGCTGCCTGCTGCTTGAAAATCAAGCTCATTATGTCCCATTAAGAAAGGCGGATAAGTTTAACGACTTAAACTCAACGCACAGGTCATCTCCATTAAGAGAATCAATAGCAATTTTGAAAATGTATTTGCAAGTAAAGCATTATAGAATGGACCCAGTACTAACGCCTTATAATATTACCATAAAATAGTTAAGATTTGAATTTGGTAGTACATTTATGTTAGGAAGTCCCCTTGCATAAATTCAACTACAAGTGAAAAAAAATATTTAAACGTTTGTTGTTAAAAGATTTTTATATTAAAAGATTTGAACAAAAATAATGTTATTTTTTTATTTTTTAAATAACATTGGCGGGCCGGATCACATACCACATGGAAGATAGGAGGGGCGCTTTATAAGCGTGTCTTTTAAAATTGCATACATTTTTTAGTTACATACAGTGGTTTTACATACAGTGAAAATATATTTCTCCTCTCACCTATATGTGTTTATGCAGTTATCAGATGACAGTGGATTTTGTTTTTCTCCATAAACCTGTCGAAGAAGATGCACTGTTTAATCATTTTGGGGATGTTTGGTTTTCCGTTGCCCTTCGCTGGGAACAAACGTGGTCCGCTTCATCTTAACCCATCTAACAAGAACCATATGTTTTTCTCTCCAACATCCCCCTCCCCAGTACCCCATCCCACTCCTAACCCACCCCACACTACCCCAGCCGCTTTCCATGAGAAACATAGGCTCAAATATTCAAAAACACATGTGGCAAGTCATAAAATGTGCACATGAACTCTCTTCCCCTCTTTAAGCAAAGAGTCCTCCATAATGTTGCAGTGCAGGAAATAGTCGGTAATAAAGAAATTAAAAGCAGAAGAAAAACCATGAAATAAATATATGACAAATACGAAGAAATAACAAACAACAATCTGTTGGAAAGAAAATCAAATAGAAAGAGAACAGACTTTATTGAAATATTCCTTATGGTTCAATGTATTCCTTATGGTTCATGATTTAATATATAAATAATGGTTAAAATAATAAAATGCAAAGACCGAAAATATTAAGTTATTTTTTTTATTTAACACACTTTATTAATACAAGATCCACCTTTTAACTTTTTTTAATCTAAATTTTATTTCAAATATACAAGTCAATGCCATATCTGCTTCCATATATATCCCATTTATTTATTCTATTAAATTATTTTTAAAGTTTAACATATATCTTATGTAATATGAATATATATATATATATATATATATATATATATATATATATATATATATATATATATATTATCTTGCAAGGTAGTAAGATGAAGTGGGTCATTACATTTAAACTTAAATTTAGTGATAAAAATAATAAAATTACATTATTACACATCATAAATATTGTTGTGAAACAAAATAAGGATTAGGAATTTATGACTGTATTGTTTTTCTAACGCGGAACTAACCATTTTTACTGTTCTAACAATAGGACACATGATGATTTGTTGTTTTCAGATGTTTTTAGTGTTAAGAAAAAATAAAGAAAAAACCTTCACCTTAACTTGTTAATCCCAACATGCTTTTTATGCAGTTAATGTAATTAACTATCAACGCTCTGCAGAAGTAACATGGGCCACTGGCTTGTGTCAATAGATGTACTTTTGTGAAAATATGATTTATACAGGTAAATTAATAGAAAAGAAACATCCAGTTTTGTGTAGAAACATACTTTATAGGCATTTAAACATAAATTAAAGGTGCCGTTCTTCACGATTTCATATTTCAAAGTTTAATTTAAGTGAAGGTCATGGCAAACACTGTAGTGAAGTGACGTATTGCCAAGTATGGTGTTCCATACTTGGCAACATACTCAGGGAGCAGTGGGGGTAGACGGTGCGTTGCTCAAGGGACTCACCTCAGTCGTGGTATCCCGCTGGTTCCGAGTCTCGAACCTGCGACCTTCGGATCACGAGTCCAAGACTCAAATCACCAGGCCACGACTGGTGAATAATGTTGTTGTTAGAGTATAGGTAATGTCTTTAAAATTGCTCAAAGTTCAATGCGAAATGAGATCCTTTATTTAACAGAAATCGCCTACAAAAAATGTCCGGTTAGGGCCACATCCCTCTACTTCCTGCTTTAGTGACATCACTATCACGGTTAACCTCCGCCCACAGGAACACAAAAGGGGGCGTGGTCTTGTTGCGCTCCCATGGAGAACAGGAAGAGTTGCGTTTGTAGAGTGTGTTTGTTTGTCGCCATGTCGTCGAAATGCTGTTATTTTCATCCTGGAATTCAATCTGTACTTAGAGATCAATGGTTACAACTTATTTTTGCTCAACTCG
Source organism: Triplophysa yarkandensis (assembly GCA_033220385.1). NCBI lineage: Eukaryota > Metazoa > Chordata > Actinopteri > Cypriniformes > Nemacheilidae > Triplophysa > Triplophysa yarkandensis. The sequence goes on along the minus strand of CM065661.1, from coordinate 16,799,425 downwards.
GTTACCAAAAATAATAATCCACGTGTAAAACTATATGCAGCACATTTTACTGAGGACAGATTCAGTTTAATGCCGGATTTATTCTTGAAAGATGGAGCAGTTCCCTCTTTGTCTGGAGAAGGAGTTGTTTATGGACCACCAGCGATAATTGTATTTTATTATTTAAGTTGGTGTGTTTAACAGTTTCTATAACTTATTGCAAAAAGGACAATGCTATTTAGCTTTGTTAACTAGATGAGAATGAAACTAATCCGACAAAAAGTGTAGTAATTCAACCGGACACCAACTTTTTTAAATTTTCCAGTCTTTCCAACCCCTTTATGTCACTGATACACTTATGCTGCAAATTGCCCATAACATAACAACAACCTCTAAGAAAAAGACTACAGACTTTAACATCTTCAGATTTAATCCCAGGCCTTGAAAGAGCTTAACTCATACAAGCAGATGCAATGATACGGTTCTAAAGTATCGCATGTATGAATCAACATGCTGACAGCCAGGGTAACACGGGCACTTTCATTAACCATTCAAAATGTCTTAAAACAGATTCTTGAAAAGAAAAGTTCTTGTAAAGAAAAGAAAAAAATAAACGACGACAGCTAGAAGTGGCGAAGAATTTCCTTGTCCTCATGGAATCTGATTAATTCGAAGCCGGCATTCTCTGGCGGTCACATCGGTTGAATGTTGAATGTCATTGAGGTTTATCTCTGGTTTTATTTTAGAATAAAAAAGGGGATCTCCGGATGATGCAGCCTTTGATGATGCATGTCTTTCACAAACTTCATGTTAATATCCGATTTAGACCAGTAGTGTGCTGTGCTAGGAAATACAAACAATCATTGTAATTTGTTGACTGTATATGATGTTGTGGCGTTTAAGAATAGTCTTACAATAAGCTAGTTCTTTATAAGGAAGTTCATAATAAGAAAACCACATAACGTGGCTCAAGGCAGCGACCAACTGTGAACACACAACTTTAACTATAAGATGTTTGACATCAGTGATAAACAAATATATTTAATTTGTCTTTCCATGGGCATTGCTTTTAAATGTGAAGATCTTTACAAATTATAAACTTTTATAAAGGTGAAAATTTTTCATTTAAGTGTCCTGTTAATACAATTATTTTACATTAATAAGAAATAAGAAAGCATTCTCCTTTTCTCTATGCCTGTCTAGGTATATGTATATGTATATGTATATGTATATGTATATGTATATGTATGTGTATCTGCTTGCGCATTATCACATTCATGTGTTTTGGAAGAGGCATGGATTTAGAAAGTGCAAATACAAGGGGGAATCTTATGCTTGTTCTTGGCTTACTAAGTTCTAAAATCACATGCCCTTTAAAATGTAGTTCACTCAAAAATGAAAAGTCTCATCATTTCCTTATTCTCTCGTCAATTTAAAGCTGTAAGACTTTATTTCTCTTGCCAAACTCAAAATGAGATATTAGGAAAATGTTACCTGGCACCTATTCACTTGCTTTGGTTTTGCTTCTTTATGAAAGACGTAAGGACGTGCCTCTGTTGTCCGGTTATCACTGTTTTATAATCATATTTTGTGTTCCCCTGAAAAAATTAAGTAATTCACATTCGAAGAGAAAATTACACAATTTTAAGTTTTGGGTGAACCATCCCTTGAAGTCATACTGACAGCAAGAACAATACTGACATTTTAGTATGACATGTTCTTGGGTGAATTAAGATAAGCAAGACTAAGTGGCCCACAAATAAAATACATGCATACGTTTACAAACTGTTAAGGTTTACATGTACGAAATGGTGGGACTGTTAGACCTTAAACCACAGGTTAGTCGAATTTGGAAAAAGGACAGCTTTATCTAAAAGACTTAAAGAAGAAAGACTTGCTCAAGAGAGTGCTTGACTGGACAATGGAAGCAAACACAGTCGCTTACCTTTAAAGGCTCCAAAGGACTCTTTGGCTATACAGGATGACCTTTCATGATGAAAGTGTAGAAAATGGTATTTTAACCATATTGGGATGACCTTTCGATATAAAAGGCAGTATACGAATTGTTCTGAAGCTTTCCACTCAATTGAGAGGATGTGAGAGCGACATTAAGGCGTACGCATTTTGGAGCACGACTTTCTTTTTGCTAGCGTGCAGAGTTTTATAGTTTGCCACATACAACATATTAGTTAAATCAAAAAGTACTTTGAAAATGTTTTATGACACGTTAACAAATAATGTTAGGCCATCATCTTTAGTGGCGGAGTGTTTCAATGAATACTCAAAGTCGCAGAATAGAATTAAATGAATTTTCCTCTTCAACCCGTAAGAAAAATCTACTTTTATAAAACGCGCTTGTTCGCAGATGTGACTGCAGGGTGCGTACACAAAATCACACCTGTACACATCCAAAGTGTAGAGTGTTTGAACATAAACCTGCAGGACTCGGACAAGCTCTCAGACATACATCATCTCAGACCATTACGTGGAGCAAAGATGTAAGCTCCATTTTTGCAAACGCACATTTGTGCCTAAACGCTTTATAAATGAGGCCGCAGGAGTATGGCTTTGGGGTATCTTTTGAAGGTGATATGACGTAAAGTCTCGTCTGAAGCACTCACGCATTTATCTGCCCTACAGTTCATGAACTGAAGCTCTGCAGCGTAAGAAGACATGACACAATCATCTACAGACTTCATTCAAAAACAGACTACATGAAAAGTTTATTTACCTCCCACCATCTCTCTCGGGATTGTTGATGGAAAAATCTTAAGGAAATAAATGTCTGATGAAACAAAGACAAGCACAGCTTTTGAAAAAAAGAACGGCTGGTGGAACCCGGTTTTCGCACCTTCGCCACAATCCTGCAGCCTGCTGTTCCTTTTAAGGACACCAGATGAGAATATCTATGTCCTTGCAGGATTGCTGCCAGGCTCAGTTCTTCTGTGTGTCTTTCTTCTTGCCTTCCTGCTGCAATTCTTTGCCTTCAGAAACCATTAGTGTCCATTCAAAATAAACATCAAGGGAGCGCTTTGATGTGTCTCTTGGCAATAGCCCACGTCTCAGTCTCTGTCCCTCTTTCTTCTTCATTATTTGTCCCGAATCTCTCTTAACCCCACCCCCTTCCCACGTTTCACATCCAAGCTGCGATTTTACCTGGCAAATAAATCTATGAACAGAGACACATTTTTTGGCAGAACCCGTTGGAAGCCCCCATCTTAATAGTAACAAAAGCGAGATAGCACAATGGCCTTGGCTTGCCATACAAGCAAATGTTGGCTTGGAAGTGATCTAAGGAAGCTTTCTCTCTCTATTTTCGACACACACGAATGCACGCACACACGCACACACACACATCGAAGCTGCTTAAAGCCGCCCGAGTAGTGCTTAATGCCAATTACTACCCGAACAATGATGTGAATGAAACAGTTAGCGTGCTCAGAGCAAGCTCCTGGCACACACCGCCTGAAATGGTTACAGCTCGGCTAAACTTGGGAAATGAGGGCACTGATGGTACACATCTAACAGGGGGTAAAGTCAAACAACACCTACGATTGACCTTACAGAAACCCAAGGGATGTTGTTAGGGCCTTCAAGATAAAAGGTCATGACTGGGCTGGAAAATATAATTATGAGACCTCTAGAGGGTTACAGGATCAAAGTGGAGGAAACTTAAAATTAGATTTTGCTGAAATGGATAATCAAAAGGGAAATGGGAAGCGACGGTCAAAGGGTCAGGAATAATCTGATCTCTGCCCGAGAGAAAAAAGTCCTGGTGGTGCCCAGAGCGTTTACTACTTTAACAAATCTCTGACGGTGCACTCAGGCAAACAGGACTCCAGTGGCCAAATTACCACTGTATGGATTAATTTTCTACAAGCGAGCAAATTAAAGGCTGATAATGGGAACAAATATGTCTGAGATTTCTCACTGGGGTCTGAAGTGCTTCATTATGCCCCACATTGTCTCAGAGCACGCTCACGCTTCCACGGGCATACTAATCCTCCAATTAGCCCCAGGAAAAAGCAGCTGCCCCATCGCATCTCCGAGGGCAGAGGTAAAGGCCAGGGCCTGGTCCGAGTGCGGAGAGATGCTTTGGAAAGCATGACACCATTAAAATCCCCTCCCCTTCTCTTGACGGCGAACATTTGAAGTGCCGAACGAAGATAAACCATCTGCACATTGGACTCCGGCAACAGATAGCGCTCTCTGCCAAAACGGCAACAATAACAACCTGATGCCCCCCCACAAGAGGCCGATCTGGCGCTTGGGAAATGCTTTTGAGAAAGCAATAGGGGTGTTCTGGGAAAGGCCTTCACCTTGGAGTTGGTTTCTCATGGACCGAGCTACAGGGGGTGAGGATTTAATTAAGCATGGAGGTGGAGGGGCAGAGATGTGGGGAGGGGAACAAGGCTTTACAAATGGCCACCGAGATCCTAAACTCTCACCCCCAACGGGCAAGGATCCAGCCCGCACTGTGATGGAAGGGATTATCAGCCAATCAGGGAGTAGCTTTATGATGACCCTACTCATTACGCTCTTGTACGAGAGAGACAAAATTCACTCTTAGATGCTTTACCAGCTGTTCTTAGTTTAGAACAATCAAAATGAGTTACACATCAGTGGAATGACCTGGAAAAGCTTTGTCACATGAATGATTGTAAGAATAGGGAAACACCAAATTGAGTGTTGAGGAAACTGACTATGGCATTGCTTCACATCACTTGATCTGCATCAGGGTGAAAAGAGTTGTGCTGGAACACACCGGACAAACGACATTTGATGATTTATCATTGCTCTTTGCCAAGAGATTCGCATTGTTTTTCAGTCATGTCTGCTAAGATTTTACTGGCTTTGTAAACCCTTGGTCTTTTTATTGTTAAGGAAAGAAACCATAAGATAAAAAAGCTACATTGGAGAAACTGTAAATAGGGGTCAGTCATTCCCTGGTGGTTAGGGAGTTGGACTTGTAAGAAGAAGGTTGCGGGTACGAATCTCAAGGCCAGCAGACAATGACTGAAGTTTCCTTGAGTAAGACACCATACCCATGTATACCCTGCAGTTCATCGCTTTCGATAAAAGCGTCTGGCAAATGAATAAATGTAAGTTTGAATGACAGCTCTATTCTATTAAAATATACAATCCAAAATTAATAATTTTAACCATCTTAATGAAATATTGAATTTCTTATTATATGTTATATTATTCAATCCTATGGTTGACAATAGTAAGTCTAGGGATTCATTCTTCATCACAACACATTCATTTTGAGGTACAGCTGCTTCCTGACACTGAATTTGTCAATTGTCAATCTGACTTAATAAATTAATAAAAATAGTAGACAGTATATAGTCTATACAAATTCCTAAATTAGAATTATATTATATGCACAATAACCACACAATAATTTATGGGGGGTGGAGAGGATGCAAAACCTTAGGTGTCTCTCGATCATAACCATCCATTTTCAATCATACAAACATGCTTGTGTTCATTTAAAAAATATAACTTTTAATAAAGGCTACATCTCTTCATAATTACAATAATTAAAGTACCAAGTCATCTTTAAAACAAAGCTCTATATAATGCATAATTTACATTTAAGTGAAACACAAACAATATCCTTGGGGGGGCATTGGAACATAATGTCATGATTACAAGATATTAACGCTTTAAAAAAATGTATGAAACATAAAACCCTCAGAAAAGTAAGGGAGAATTCACACCCTGAAACAGGGCAGCAAACAGCATGGCATCCATGTAGGCACAGGTACTATTTAATACACCAGCAATGACACATTGTTGTCCATTCATGCCAGTGCATCGCAAGATTTTTCCCTGGAGCTCGGCCCTCTCACATACAGGACAATAACGCTTTCTATACATGCTCTGATCTCTAAAGACAGTGTTAACCTACTACATCAAGGTTTAAACTGGCTCCAGGAGAAAGGCTATTGGTTCCTGTGCAACGCATGGACACTAAAGGCACTGAGGATGCAACACATAATAGGGCCACTCAGTATAGACACTTTGAGAAGTGTGCTGATCGTCGTCCAGCAGAGGGGTTCCTGGCACAGTCCGTTTAGGTAGGGGGCGTTACTCTGGACTCGTGTCCATGCATGTTCAACATTGGAAAAATATCTCCCAATCATATAAGCAGCTTGTCCATCATCTGAACATGGGTACAAGGGGAATGACGGTTTAATAAATAGCAATAAAGTATTTTTTCCACTTGATAAAATCATAATATAACTTGTATACATATGAGCACCTCTGTATCCACAGGCACACGCTCTCACACACATACAAACATCTACAATTATCACAAAATGGTCAGCAGTCCATGGTATGAGGACACACAAGCAGGGGATTTGTAGTCCATTTGAGTGTTTGCACTTTCAGTGGTCATAGTGTGTCCTTAAAGATTTCCCACAAATCCTCACTGGTTCAGATTCCTATGTACTTCATTGGCTGGTATTCCTTCAATAGCATGTTTAAACTTCTTTAGCTTTATTAAAAAAATAAATCTTTTTCAGAGTCTTGAGTGCTTGGAAAGTCCACACGTTGACTGTAAGCTTTGTTTTAGTCCGTTTTAGTCCATTCTTTCCACTTTGCCAAGGATTTTGCCCTCATACATTGGAAGAACAGTGCAGTCGTCCCACACCTCCTCAAACACAGCGCCACACTCAAACTCATTACTGGCCTTCTTAAAGTAGTACCTGAAAGAAAGAAAACACAGGGTTAAAAACTGCTGACACCCTAAACATTAAATGCCAAATTGACTTGCAAACAAATTATGTTTTACATATCAAAGGTCTTGTAATGTGTTTTAAAACCGTATCCAATCATATATGAGACAGGGATATTCTGGTGTTTAAAATATTTCAAATTGGAAATAACCTAAATGACTCACAGACACATTAATGCAATACAGTCCGAGAGATGAGGCCAAAGAGTTCTTTAAAGGCTAAATTAGAGGGATTCCGGTTTCTAATTGGCAGCTTTTCTCAAATGAAGGGTATCCTTGCAAACATTGACATTTTAGGGAGCCATGGAGTCTACACAAACTTTTGTAAAGCAGCAAGTATGAGATTAATCATGTCATATCTCAACAGATGATCTTTTTCATCCCATCTCCTAGTCTAATGAATGCCACCTCCTTCAGCATGAGGTGGGGAAGTGATGATGGTTTCTTTATAATTGCCTATGTAATGGAAAATGCCCCCTCCGACTAACACGCAAGCTGTGGTGGATACAACTTTAAGCTTTTTACAACCAAACGCCATTAAGTCACAAAAACAATGCACATAAAACACTAAAGTAGAAACACGGACTCTAAACAATAGTTTTTTCTTTCAATGTTTCGGAAACGATTCATTGTTCCTCCACTGCCCGTTACCAACTACATAACCTGGAATACTGTGACATAGTACGTAATTACATCCTTATTTCAGGAGAATAAGCTATATCCTCCTCCGCAAAATCTTCAAACGTGTAGCACAGCTCTTATTTGCTCAAAAAAGGGAGGAAGAAAAGAAAAAAGGAGAAAGAAGTCTTTCCACTGGAACTTGTTTTATGTGGCAAGATTTTCTCTTCGCAACATCTGGCACCAATATCGTCTGGCAACTCTGGCAGTACTGTTCTTTGTTGAAACTCTGCCATGTTGAAATGACCCAACTCCACACGTTTTTTGCGATTAAAACCATCAGCTTTAAATGTTCTTTCCCCTGAAAACGTGCATGGTATGAGAGCCGTCCCTCACAGTGGGAAAAATACTTCTAGTCTACAACAAACTACCACTCTATACAGCATACCCAGGGTCATTCAGAAAGGTAAACCTTTGGCCACATATAACAGTTGACAATGGAGATATGACCAGCAAACGTTCTTTAACATTTAGCACATGGGATTTTTTGAAGACAATGTGATGACAGTTGTGACAATGCGCTAATAAAACAAAGACATCCTTTCAAATCAATATGAAATGTGTATAAAAACATCTAGTCTTATGTAAACTCGTGTGTATGAGCGCAACATTGCCTAATACAATTGGTGAAGAATGTGTGCAAGTCTTTGTGCATGAAATGAAAGGCCGGGCTTCAAAGGACTGCTTATTAAATGCGCCTTAAGATGAAATCAATACCAGATGTGACCAAACAGCTTCAGTTAAAATTCCCTTGTTCTTTCCTCTCTGCGCCACCCCTTTACTCAGTGTTCTCATCTTTACTCCAGCTATTGTAAATAACTTGCAGTAAATACTGCAGACAATGAGCAAACAACACAACCAGATAAGAGCTACAGCAAATACTTTTCAGTCTAATAGCCAAAAGAGTTCAAATCGGACTTTACCTGTAGTTGCCTTTTTTCCGGAGCTGTTCCTTAAAGTGTCCAAGCGTGAGGCTGTGAGTTTTCATCATTCTGCGGTATGGGATCTCCTCACCACAGAAGAAGTATGTAACCACAGTCTCTGAGCCCAAACCACTGTGGACACCTGACACCTTATTTGGGTTCTTCGACCTTTAAAGATACAACATAAAAGTCAACTCTAAGGCCTCAAATAAAAAGTGGCATTCACAACTCACATCAAGCCATATGCATCTGGGAGGACATGACGGTGAGTATACAATGAGTAACTTTATTTCCCATCAAAAAGAATTCATTACACATTTATTCAAGTCTATACCTCAGAAATATGTATTTTTACACAACCTGCACTGGGGATGTAGTTAAAAAAAATATCAAATGCATCAGTGTCATTATAGAAGAATAAAAGAAGGAGACGACAGATGAAGGCTAAACCACCGTCAGGTCATCCATGCCCTCCGTCTGCCTCTTTCTCTACTTTGTAGTCAAACTTCAGAAAGAGGCCACTAGCCTTAAACCTCTTTTGGACTTGATGTCAGCCAATTAAAAATTAAAAAGGGAATTTCACCAATGCTCTCATTCAGAATGCCAGCCAAGCCGGAGGCATGAGATTGAACTGTAAAGTTTAACAAAAGAAAGATATGAATAGTGAAAATACATACTCGTCAATTTGAGGTGCTGCACCGCCGCTTTGCATAGGCACTGGCTGACTCTTATCTCTTTGGAGGCTTGATGTTGAATGCCTGTAAATACCAATAAATGATCAATATGTTTAATATTTTCTATCAAGACACCTTACATACAGTCCTTAATGTGGAGGCGAAATTATACCTTTGTTTTGGGGGCTTGGAGACCTCCTCCAAGCGTCTACGGGCCTCTTCGAGCTGTGCAAGGGTGTTTGGAGGAGGTAAGGGTGGCATTGCTGGGTCCTGGATAAAGGGGTGAGCAGGTTGGTGGGTACGCAGATGACCACTGCTCCCACCTCCTCCCCATGTGTGTCCACGCGTGGAATCCAAACATTGCGACTTCTTTGCGTTCAGAGTGCTGCAAAGTTAAACAATTTGATATCAAGTTAGTACACTGCTGAAATAACCACATCTTGGTTGGACACTTTTTTAAAGATTAAGCAACAGACCTGTGGGGCTTGTGCTTCGTTTGTCGATCGCTCTCTAGTATCCACTGCCAGACATTCTGAGATCGGTCGCTGTTGTCGGTAGGCAGCTGAAGAAGGGTGGTCTCCGACCCCTCAGTGTTAACCTCCTCTCCAGACTTACACAGTCGCTTGGATAAAGAGTTGGAATGCCTGAAAGCAAAGGGAAACTTTGCATAAAACAGGATCTCCAGACCAGTATCACAGTGTAAAATAACAACTAAGCAATAGGAAAAAAGCAAACAAAAATTTACCCCAAGACTTCTGAAGTGCTGCTGATCTGGTCCCTGCCCAGACTTCTGCTACGGATATAGGGAGCGGAGCCACATTCAGAAGCTCCGTGACACAGACACTGTACCCGCTGAGCGGCCTCCACCTCAATCTGCTCCTTGCTTTTGAGCCCGGCGTGGTGATGGATGTAGTGGTGATGAATGTGCTTTGTGGACTGTCTGGATATAACAGTCTTGGCAGCCGTGTATCCACTTATAGATGCAGACTGTGACCTGAAGCCAGGACCTCCTCGGGGCAGGGGGCGCTGTTCAGGGGAGCGAGAGCGTGGGGAATGTCGCACCATACCCGGAGACTGACAACCAGGGGTCTTGAGGACGCGAGAAAGGTGTTCATCGAGGATGGCCTGAGGATCATCCTCGCAGGAGCCAAGAGGAAGCAAAGGCATACAGTGGGATGCGCTGCTGCCAGACACCTCAGACTCATCCCGCTCCTCTTCCTTGAAAAACAGAGATGTGCATTTTTGCATTTATTAATCTTGTTTTATCCCAGAAAGATGCTAATACATGGCGTTATATGGGCCTTAACATTAGAACTTATGGATTAGGGTTACCAACCTCTTGAATCTGTTGTAGTCTCTCCTCCAGAGAACTCATGGTTTCCTGTTCCCGTTTCAGACGTTCCAACCTGGATATCAGTTGTGCTGCGAAATCTGCTGGCTCCACGGGAGTCATCTCCTTGGGTGGCCGCCGCGTTCTCTGCAGAACCAGAGAGATTCAGATTAGCAAGAAGATCGGACAGGAGCAGAGGGGTAGATGTCTACAGCTGCCCACCCAGCACACACACACACACACACACACAAACACACCACTGGCATGAGCCGTTGCAGGCATGAGCAGTTGGTCACGCTCTAAGGAGCCTCGGCTTGTTCCCTCTGTAGTGCAACCAAGCCATCAGCCTGGCCTGTGAAGTCAGGCAGCTTCAAAGAGCCCTCGTCAAATATCAAACGCTCACTGGGGGCGGCAGGGACACTGGCTTTACATCCAGCAATAAAAGTCACATATCGACGGGGGGAAAAAAAGGGAGGTGAGGGAAAAAGGAAAGAGAGGGGATTAAAAAACAAGACAAAGTAAGATGATGAGATGTGTGGCACTGCTAGAGGAGTCAAAATGGGGAGATCAGGAGTGCAGAGGTAATTTATTCCCCCCCCAAACACAGACGGGTACCTTTGAGCTAGTCACCACATTATTTTTCCCTGTGTGCGCATCTCACGTGAGGAGTTTCTATCATCTTTTTATTCGTGTTATTATTTTGCCTTTCTTTTTTGTTCTTATCTCTTTTTGAAGATCATAAAGGAAGAGACGAAAGTGGGAAGAAAGCGAGGCAGGCTGCTGGTGAGACGCTTTTAGGCAGCAGCTCCGAGCCCCTGCTGCATAAAAGAAGATGCATCTAGGGAGAGGCGGGCATCGCCAAATCGTAGCGGAGACATTAGAAAGTAGAATAGAGAGAAGAGATAACTTACTGGAAGGAAAGACTATTCAATCCACATACAGACAATGCATGTTGAAAAGACGTCGAGTACAGAAATAGTTTAAATTTGTTTATCCGTCCAAGTTCTCTGTCCAAAGACATCAAACAACCATTTTCCTTTTTCTACTTTTGTAAGAGGAAGGGAGGAAGAGGGGGATGGAAGATTCGGCTAAAGGAATAAAAAGGGTGCAGCTCAGTTGGACGTTGTCACTTCCCTTGAAGTCGGCTTCATTCATCCACTGATCAAAGCGCTCTCAAAGAGAGACAGTTGATTTTGGTGCCCCGGGATAAAACAGACTCATTTAGCACGTTGTGGCAGTTTATTAAGAGTCATTATCCGAGAAAGAGCACAACAACATAACTAGCCACAACCATGAGAAGGAAACAGACTTTAATTGGTGCTTGTAGGTGGGTGGGTTTGTGTGCGCGGATGTGTGTTTAGGGTCCGTAGCATGCAGAAACACTTACGGGAAACGGTGGTAGACACACTTGGCCGTTCATCCTCATGTTACGTTGCATCTCCCTTTGTAGATGTTTCTTACTTCCCATCTTGTATGGAGGGATGCCATCTCTATTGGACACAGAAACATTCAGTAAACAACCAGCATACACATGCGGGACACATCACAAAGCCTGAAAAAGATGCCCCTAACCTAGTTTAAATGAATAAGAGTTACAATCCCAAAGACTTTTCCTTTAAAAGCATTAAACTTCCTCCATGTTATAGAAGATCGTCTTTGACGACCTAAACATCAACAGGGCAGGCAAACAAATAAAGACAACTCTGCCACTAGATTCTATGTACAATCGAGCAACGTCAACATAATGACATCTAAATGACATAACCAATTACGACAAGAGGCCGCTCATTTTTTCATAAACACCCCTAATCCAAATAATCCACGGCCGAGCATTCCTAAACCTTCTCCTTCTCAATATTGCTCTTTATTTATCTTTAAAGCTAGACAACTTTTTCATTCTTCACTCTGCTTTTTTAAAGTCACGCCAGTTTCCTTTGCTCTGTTCTGACTCTGAAGTGTATGACCTAGCCCAAATGCAGTTTCCAGCATGTCTTTGAACGCTCACAGTCATGCGCGTAAAGCCGTCGCTGCAATCTTCATTTGGCAAGCGCTCGGCAGTCAGCCTCTGATCTCGCGCACATCAAAAGGCTGGTTTGTAAGATAAGGTAATGTTTGAAGTCGGCGCAGCGGCATTCCCTAGCGTCCAAGTAAATCCATAAATAAGATATAAGCAAAATTTTCCCCGCTTCTCCTCCCCACCCTCGCTCCCTCCCTTTATCTGGAATTCAGATTCTGATTTAGCGCTGTGCCTTTTAACTCGAAAAAAAAAAGAAAAACACAACTATTCCAATCGAATCCTTCTCTAAACAAAGAGCAAACCAGAACGCCTGTTTTTCCACCACACATTACTTTAAAGAGACGGATCAAAGACAAAATACAATCATGCAATGACTACATGCGGATATATGTAGGCCGGAGTTGTGAAAAAGTTACGAATTTTTTACGTTTTTACATATTTACTTACTTTCGAAATAAAAAATAGGATATACATTCTTAGGACAATGTGTTTTGAAGACAAATGTTCACTACATTTTTATCTCTCTTTCCTCGTCCCCGTTATGTCTTATTTAAAAAAAAAAACACTTATCAAAAAAAAGGTGTAGCAAACCGGCAGCACTACAGAAATATTAATCTTTGTATCAATCATTCCACCGTTTTCAAACACCCATTGCATCGAGGGCTTTAAGGTGTCACAGGCTGGCCCTGCTTTATGGGAATCTCCTATTCACCAGCGCAAGTAATTTTCAAAGCAGCCAGCCACCCTCTTATCCCTCTAAGCTCCCGAGGCCTAACAATGGGCTGAAAGCGATTCAGTTAAGCCTTTCATCCAGCATGCACTTTATTTCTCACTCTCTGCACTTAGCTATGCACTCGCACAATTGGCTCTGCCGCAAACACAGAGGGGGGAGGGCCTTTGGCCAGAGGTGGGGTTGAATGGGTGGCGTACGTGAGGGACTCGGGTCCCAAACACCCTAATCTCAGGTGACCCGTTTCAAAAATGGCTAACCCCTCGAAAGCCTATCCGAAATGGGATCCGTCAGTTCAGGTCTGACGGGCCTGACCCAAAACCAAACTTTGAAAATTCCGATTCCTTTGATTGACTGCCAAAGCACCTCAATGAGTGCCTTACAGTCCACACTGTGACTTAGCCTCCCAACCCGGTGCTCTTTGGCGTCCATGTTGTGGAAAATACACCATGAAAGGCCTTTAAGATCAAAAGAACACAAGCAGAGGAAAAACTGGCCAGTGTCATTTCCTGTTGAGGAATTTTCAGACATTAGCATCAATTAAGTGTATAAGGGAAGCGCATTATGTGAGAGATCTTCTCATGCGTCCACACTTTTCTCAGAGCTCGGCCCTCAATACTCTGACAATTCACTGAGGATCTCTCATAAATGCAACATTTACATGCAAATGAAACATCTGAGGTGTTTGCACCGTCTCATTACCAACCACCTTACAGCTCCCTGCCAGACAAAAGACACTGACCCTGCACACTTTTCTGCACGAACAACTCTTTTGTGATCATTTTAACACAGCTACCACAGGTGCCATCCACTTTAAGGTACTTGTGACAAGCATTGAGAAATTAAAGCAGAAAGTGATCAAACAAACCGACACTTACACACTGCTGTCGGTCATGGACAGAGAGTCGTCTGTCATGGCATCACTAGAGATCTCGCTGTCATTGGCACTGGTGGCAGGGACAATTCCATAACCAGACTTGACATGGTAGGGGTTTGCAGGATCACCTCGCCTATAGGACCTAAGGAAACAACCAACATTTTAGCTTTTAGTAAGTGATGTGATAGGCTGCTAACTGACAGTTGCTGTTGTGATTATCATTAATAGGAAGAGTTGGAATTAGAAACTTGCAACATTTAACGGATTGTGTATTTGATTCACTGTATTCGGACAAAACACTGGCGAAGTTTTAATGCAAACTCAATCAACAGTTAGGGACATTGAAAACATCAAGCCCATAAAATCTTTTCAGATCTTTGCAAGAGAGGTCAAGCTTCTTTCCCCCTTTCTTAGCATGGTGGGGGAGGAACCCAAGCTCAGTTTGTGTTTCTCTCTTCTTCCCTTTCATGTCTCTCACCCCACCTTCCCCCCAGGGCAGCTCGGTGAGGGCTGATCAGGGGGAAAGTTAAGTGAGCAGCACATCTGTGTGAATTGCCAATGCCACTTCCCCTCTGCGGAGCATATCTGGGGCCTTTTGTTGGGCTAGGCACTTCATTCCTTGCTTTATCCCACCCTCCCCCTTTCAAAGTTTCCCCGTTTAATGTTGTTTCTCCTTCTCTTGTGCTCTTTCCTCTACTGGGGCACCTCCTCCACATACCCACCAGCCCTCCCTCCCTCTTTTTACCCCTCTCTCCTGCTGTGACACATTCCTGCTCCACTGGAAGAGGAGGAGGAGAACCTGAGCCAGGCTGAGAGCAAGAGAGAAAGAACAAGATGAGAGAGCGGAAAGAAAGAAGGGGGGGGGCTTTTCTTTATGAGAATGCCTACTGCCAGCAGCGCTGTGAGGGGAGACCCAGCAGGACTATAGCCTACGGCCCCAACTCAAACCTGACCTTTGGAAGTTCTCGCTCAGAGTCAGGTATTTAGCACAGCTGGGTTCACATTCTTCCCTCGCTCACCCCCTCATTCATGCTTTCTTTCATGAGGAGCCTCGCCCCCCTCTGTCCTTCTTTTCCGCTCGCTCGGAAAGTGCGCTTATTCTCTATCCGTCTGTTTTCTTCCTAGATAAAAGCACGAGGGAGGCAGTCGAAATCAGAGGAGGACTGCGGTAAATAAGAATCGGAGGAGATGAAGGCCACGGTCTCCGTGACTCACCGAGGAACTGCAGCAGTGTGTTGTTTGTGAATAACTCAATTCAGAATCGGAGAGAAATAAGTTCCACATGCTTCAGATGAACAAAAAGTGCCCCGAGAGAGAGAGGGAAAACTGACTGCTCGAGGAGCGCTCTTCAAAAAGAAATCGGCGAATATGATCATCATAACATAAACAAGCCGAGATAAGAAGAAACGAAGCGTTCTGTCACCTTCTTTAAGATCAGCCTGACAACGGGCTGTCTTTGAGATGGATAAACATTTGTCTGGCACCACACCTTGATGGGTCACCTCATTTGCAACCTTAAGTGGCACGACATGAACGGGGCGATAATTTATCAAACCAGACTTCCTCTGCTGGATCATTAAAAAAACAGACTTTTGTTACCCCGCTGCACCACACCGGCCCTCCGCAAATAGTAAATATTCCAAACAAAGCAAACTCTTTGATAGTTTTGACATGTGGCACTCGTTTTTTATGTCTGAAACCCAGAAACCAATTTTGTATTGGAACTATCCTTGATCCTTCCAGATGATCCCAGGCGGAAGGATTTCAAAGCAGAGGAAGCCATGTGGAGCCAGCAGAGGGCCCGGTGCTAGACAATATTTACTTGAAAGGAAGAGCTGCTCTATTGATGTCCCCCATCCCCCCCGAGCATAATGCAAGCCAGGTGACAGCGAACCGCTCTAAACTTGAAGGAAAAGAATCAAGTTGCCACTTTCAACATTTTGAAATAATGCATAAACACTACTTTACATCTTTGTCCTTTTAACTTCTCTCAAATGAGTAACATTACACTTATACCCAGTTTACTAAAGTTTAGTGTGTCCCAGAAAGAACACGATGGAGATGGTAAGATGAAGCCAAACCCCTAAGGAACGGTACATGAAACATATCGTAAAGTCATGCAAAATGAAAATACAGCATGTTTATATAGCAAGTGTCGGAGTTCTCACCTGTAGCCTTTCTCTAAAACTTCCACCGCTCGAAGAGAAGGAGGTGACCGCAACGCTTTAGCAGAAAGTCCGACTACGGTGGCCAAAGCTTTCGCTTTAAAATCATTGCAACTCCATTCCTCCTCTTCAATCACAGTCGGCAAGTATCCACAGACCAGTTTCAGACCAACTAGTCCACCGGAATTCACATGGCTGGGGTTTTCACAACCTGTTCGGACATACTCGAGGTATATGTCTGAAGTCAGGAACATCTGATAGGCGTTCTCCTCCATTGCCGTCTGGATCTCCATCTGAGCCTGATCGAACATCGCAGAGTCAATCTGTTGACGCTTGATATTATCCCTAATAAAGGTCTTAGTGGCTGGCTTAAGCTGCTTGGCCACCACGCAGTTGTTCTCAATATACCGCTTATAAATGGCTTTGGCAACCCGGTGCGTTTTGGTATCCTTGAGGTCCATTTGCCTGAAACCGTTACAGGCGAACCAGAAATCTAAAGTGTCCACGCATTTCTCGCGTTCCAAATATGCCCGGAAAAGCTGAGCACCATCCTGGTCGCCGAGAAGAAAATGCAGAGATTTGGTCCATCGGGCGAGAGGCGAATCCGGCGACGCGCTCCCCTCGGGTTCTCCAAGTCCGCCATCCTCTCTCCTCACCGTGGAACAGCGAGGATCCGCTGCAGTGGACCTGAAAGAATCCTTGGGTCTCATGACGGTCAGTTTGCTGGGTTGGCGACACGTCGTCTCGCCCTCTTCCCCGGGGACCGGAGGGCGAGGGGCATCTTCTCTGAAGCTGCTGACCATGGGATCTTCTAGCGTCCTGTTCATGGCTCCAGCAGCAAAGCTTTCCGTGTGAAGCTCGGCTGTAATCTCCTCTCTCTCTAAAGTCAGCAGGGGAGCTTCTCTCTGAAACACAAAGTATTGATCTCATCAAAACCAGATCCGCCCCAAAAACTTCAAAGGGTCACATGTGACTCCTCTCTATAATGCTGGAGACACCATATTACACATTTTTAATATTCAGAAAATCGAGCATTTCTTTAGGAACTTGATTGTTTGAAAATAACAATGAAAACATTTATAGTGGAAAACTTTTTTTTAAGAATCCTCTGATCAAGAAGAGAAGAAAGTTCATGAAAGTAAAGTTCACTGCAAAAGAGAAAGTTTCTGAACTTTATAAGTTTTTTATTATTAATTACATAAGTGATTTAAAGGAAAGCAAGACTAAAACTTAAAAACTTTAATACAAACTTTTTACAGTTTTCTCATATTTACATGTACACACCGATGACAATAAAGTGTGTGAGATACATCATCTGTGAACAATCTCTTTAAACTTTATAAACAAGTTAAAATCAGATCTCTCGACTTTTGAGACATAAAGATTAATCACATTCTATTCATTTATAATTCAACTTTAAACCCCAGAAAACAAGAGATCACAGAGAGAAGAAGAAAAGGAGAGCTTTAGAGAAATGTGCGGCTGAACTCTTTTATGCTGGAGCGACACATGACTTCAAAGTCAATAAACAGCAGATCAAAGGACACACACACACACACACACACACACACACACACACACACACACTCACCATCTATCCATGAGTGGGATCCGCAGATTTTCCGACAACAGGAGAATTTAATCCACGAGTTCTGATGGAATAACTGCAGCGCGAGGTAAAACAGCGCAGCAAATGTGTTCTAATGTAATAAGTGTTGTGTAGTTGTGTAGTGTTGTAATGTTTAAGTGTTGTGTAGTGTTGTGTAGTGTTGTGTAGTGTTGTAGCGTAAGCGGCTTGTTCTGCACTGAGCTCAGGGTTTAGGATCGGACATCAAAGAGCGCAGCCGACCGCGCGGTCCCGACAGATCCATAAAACACAAATCCTTCTCCCGTGCCTCACAGAACACTCAGCCCGACCGGAAACCCGTTTAAAGCGGCCTCGTGTCGTCCGTCTCGAGTGGAAGTAAAAACTCGCCCGGTGCGACCGCGATCCGCGCGCGCGTGTAAATCCGTGTGTAAAAGTTTCGAGCGAGCGTCCAGGACCTCATCAAAGCGCAGCGCCGTGCGGCCCCGCCTCCCCCCGAGCTGTGCGCGTCACGAGTAACTGATCTGCCCCCGCCCCTCACAGAAACCTTAAAGGCACAGGTCGAGTTTAACTCTGTCATCATCAGCACAACACTCACAATAACACACTTTCAAACACACAAATGTGTGTCTCTGTGTTATGTTGTGCTTTGATCTTGTGATGTTGTTCTCATTTGCATTGTGTTAAATGACCCTCATGTTATAAAGTGCATGTTTGATAAACAGACAGAAATGAATGAAACTCATCAGAGAAAAGTTTAATCGATATAATTAAAAGTGTAAAAGAGGAAAGTGGAAGAAGAGCTTGTGCTGCATTTGAAAGTGTTCCGCTGATTCCGCTCAAGAGACTTCAAAGGCCTGAGCACTTGCTTTGATCTTCTCCATTCCCTTTAAGAAGCAACATATGATCAAATAGCCGCATTAGGAGTTTAAAGAGCAGATGTAAAGCGCCGTACATCTCCGTCATATAGGGTGATCACATATAGGGACTGCCAAACATGTCGGATTCGTTCTTGAGACCGTCTTCCTTCTTTCTTGATACGTGTGTGGAGAGGAAGCAGTCCACCGATGAGACTTCACATCTTTGTTCTGGTTCAAATGACAAAAGGAAGTCACCGCGATGACCGTCCCAGACCATTTACGGCCGGGTGTGCGCGTCATGTTCATTCCTCACATTAACAGAATAAGATGTTTGATTTACACAATTCGGACCGTTGACATCTGAAATCAAACCCTGTTATTAAACTTAATCCTGGCGGCCCTCTTGCCGTCCCGTCCCGCCCCGTGTAAATGTGTGTTACACACAAGGACTTCAAGTACCGGCTACATCTAACTCACTAACTCACTACTTTTCTAACCTACTCACTCTATCAAAAAAATAAAAAAATTATATATATACTTTTTGTAACTTCGCTCTTTGTGTAACTCGGTAGCATTGTTGTATCTATTGTTGTATCGGCTATTTACCGCTTCATTGTCTCCTCGACTATTGTAAGTCGCTTTGGATAAAAGCGTCTGCTAAATGACTAAATGTAAATGTAAATGTAAGTACCCCCTATGTAGGCCGCACCACCGGGATATACGCGTATATTTATATAACCGTTTAAACGTATGCTTTATAAATAACGCAGAAATATGGTGTTTTTCGCTTAAGGTCACCAACACGCTTTACATATCGGCCATCTCATTTAAAGCGTCTGACGGCGTCTGTAATCACTAACCGCTCTGAATGACGGTATTGTCTGCCCGCTCTTTCAGCTCAGGGTTAAACTCTCAACAGTTTGCTTTGAAGTCATTATCCCTTTATCACAAGCCAGAGCAAAGACTTGAGCCAGAACAATAGAAAAGGAAAGCAAGTAGGAGGCAGCTAGCAGAAGTGCGAATGTCCATTTTAGCAACCTCCGACATAAGTGTGTATAAAACTCACGGAGAAACGATGGACGCCGGACACAAAAATGAATGTTTACGGTGAAGCAATGTAGACAAGAACCAATCCAAGACAATATATTCTAAGGCGCAAAGGCGAAAAAAATATGGCATGGTCATGTTTTTGACTACCGCAAATATCTAAACGTTTAAAAAACGCAATGACCGTCGACAATATAGTTGTCTTGTTTTCAGAGTAAAAAAAAAGTGTCTTAGTATTGTCGTTTCCCGGGTAGTTTTCTTGAAGCGTCTTCTAAGCGATACATTTCTTATGGATCTGTCGTCTAAAATTGTGACTCATAACGAAATCTCGCTGGATTACTGCAAATACATGTTTGGAAGTGCAAAACTGAGATTTCCTGCTGACACACTTCTGCAAATTATGTGAACCAACAATAAACCATTTTATGGGTGAAAAGATAAATGTTTAACAAGACTTTTGCACAGCGCTGAATATTATGAAATGTGAGTTATGTTTTAGGCATAAAACAAATTCTGCTGATGAACAATAAACTTGCGTAAAAGATACAGCGAGATTTTCGTAAGTAAACAGTGTCATTCAATGTAGACTTTATCGTGTTTGGATATTCCAACTGGAAAGAAAAGGACTTTCAAATGTAAAAACGATATGTTCTGCGTTAGAAACAAAATAACATTTGAGTGTTATAAATATCTGAATATGTTCATCTCTTATATTTGGTGGCTTCTGCATATTGGCAGCACTTGCTGTTATTGACACTTGAAGATCAATCTGCAGATCAGTCATTCGACGTTTCTTTTATGATGATGGCAAAGCAGGAATCAATATGACTGGACTCCAAAAGATGAAAAAACCGGGGCATAAGTGTCATTGTCAGCAGAATCAGATGACACTGGAGTGCCGGAGAACATACAATAAAGTGTGGTGTTAAGAAGGACTTTGAAGTTAGACATGGTGTCTTAAAAGCCTCCAGATGAAGAGAGCAACAATTTAGCGGCTTGTTATGGCTTTTAAGAGGATTCGGTTAGAAATGGGACATTTGAGGAAAATTAACTTTTATTTGGTCCTGGAACGGCCTTTGAGCTGATCGCTGTCACAAAGGTATCCATGTATTCGCAGCTGCTTCAGCCCTCAGCGGGGTAAGAGGAGACTGAAGGTTATTTATCAGCATTTTTGTAATGTTTTAATCCCGTTTTGCGCATGACTTTAAAGTCGAACAAAACACAGAAACAATGTCTGATGTTCTCTCTAATCCCGTTTGGGCCATGAAAGCAAGCACTTGTGTAGTAATGAGTTTCAGCTCCTATCCCAGAAGTTCTGGGTGATGTTGACCTAGGTTCTTCTTTCTTATCGTATCAAAAATGAAGACGGATAACAAAACGCACTACCGTGAGCACATTGCATGTACAACGGGACAACTAAACAAATACAACAAGTGTAAATAACAACAATGACAACATTACCAAACAAAGCAACATTGTGAGTAGATTGTTAGTATGTACACTGAGGTCGTGCAATTTCTTGGTTAAGGAAGCAATGCTGGAAATGGATTAATGTCATAACTAGACACGGTTGTGCGTCTTGGTTTCTGTCGCACAACTTTGTCCTTTTCTATAAGTGTCGCAAGACTATGGCACTAATTGAAAATGACATTATATTAATCACAACAATATGGTCAACAAAAACCGGTCGTACACTTTATATAATATGGCCACACGCCGGCTCAGACGTTTTACATTTACATTTAGTCATTTAGCAGACGCTTTTATCCAAAGCGACTTACAATAGTCGAGGAGACAATGAAGCAGTAAATAGCCGATACAACAATAGGTGAACAATATTGAATGAAATATTGGTTTTATATTGGGTTACTACTGTTTTAAGCCATACGTTTCTGGATGATATTCTTTTAATGTGAATCTTTTCCAATTAATCTTTATTTGATTAGAAATAGAAATGAAAACTAGGCCAGAAAACGAGGCAGGGACTGAGAAACTTTTGAAAAAGAATGCTCTGACTCATTCAAACCACTCAGACTTGTAACACTGGTTGGTAAATTGATATCAAGAGACGTATGGATAATAATAAAAGCAATTAATTTAATAGCAGGGATAGTTCATTATCTTCTGTCATATTTGATTCACGTCCAGATCAACATGACATATGCGATGGAACAGGTATGACGATTCCATTATGGGTATGATTCATTTTTGCCTAATTGATTGTGATAAAGAGAGTTCACCTACAACGCAAACAGGCAAAAATTTTGCTCAGTTGTAACTTTTATAAAGAAATAAATAACTTCCAGTTTCAATATTCGAAAACATTTTAACCCCGCATTGATAGTCCAACCAAACTTAAAATTATTTTCACTTATTTAACCTTATGTGGTTCTTTGGAACACGATGAATATATTTAGGATTACGGATCAGTGGTTTTTGTGTGTTACATAGGAAGTCAAAAGGGACTTTGTTTTTTTGGTAAGCAACATTTTTCAAAATGTCTTCTTTGAGTTCTGCAGAAAAATAAAAGTCATGGACTCATGGGGTGATGTAAGGTTGGGGAAATGATGAAAGAAAGAACTATTTGTGGTGAACAAATCCTTTAACCAGCAAGCAGAAACTTCCCAGGATGTCCGTGTTATAGAAAGACCGCGAGTAATTATGATAGTACGCTCTTAACCACAATACAACAAGAAACAGTGATGGTCTATAGAGTCCAGAGTCTTTTTTCCACAGATTTTGCAAAATTATATATTTGTATGATGATAAACTAAGTTCAGCAATAAATCTACAGAACAAAAGATTTTAAAAACAAGATGCCTTTTACTAGATTGTTCCCACCTTTGACGACTGTATTGTGATTTCCGAATATACTTATTCATTAATTAAATAATTTCTGGTAATATTAGTTTATACGCAATGATCAAACATGCTTGGGGTGAATTAACATTAACGGGGAATGTTCGTTTCTACGCGAAATGTTTTTTTTTTAGCAAAATACTAAAAACTAAATCGTTCACTGTTAGTTAAAGCATTTACTAATGTTAACAAATTATTGTAAAGTGTTCACAAAACTATAAATCAATGTTATGACCTTTCCTGAATACTGGACTGAACTGAGAGTATATCAAAAAGTGCCTTCTCTCATCCAACCTGAAGACCAGGCCTGGAGATATGTTCTTGATTCTTCTCCCGAGCCCTGTTTCCAACCACAACTTCTCCAAGCACTTTTCCAGGACGAGTTTGCACTCCTGTTCCTCAGATCACTGACGAATGTTTGTCCGCTTTGCTCTGACTGCAAAATCTGCACATCAAATAAATATCTGCTGGGGTCGTGTTACCTTTCAAACCAGCAGATCAGATCATGGACAAGAGGAATTCGAGTGGGCAGATGCGTATAAGACGATAATCTCCAATGCAGATTGGTGGATATCATTGTGAACGGAGTATGGTTTAAGCATATGCTACTTCAATACTTCTCTTGGAAGAAGCTTCCTGCAGCTCTCAACACTCCAGGTCTTTGTCTCAATGAAAGCTCTGCTTCTGTTTTTGCTTTTTGGGACCGTTACCAAACACATAGAACAGAAAGTTTCACTCCAGTGCTAAAGACGGTGTATTAACAGCCTGTATACTATATGGCAATATTATGAAACCATCTTCATTTCATTCATAGATCAGGATATTCACCAAAGGCGTTGTAATAAGCTCGGCAATTTTCATTTGAATCCAACAATTGTGAGAAAAATAATTTTCAATGTTACTTGTTTGCTGTTACTTGTTTGATCCGAGAGCATGATGTTTTAAGCTTATTAATACCAAATGAAATGTAAAGTTACATCAAGAATGTAAGAGATAAAGGAACAGGATCCCAGGTGAAAAACAAGCCTGATTGCAATTTCCTGCAATACATTTTCTAATAAAATTCTTAGAGTTCGATCAAATTTTACAGAAACTTTTATTAATGAGATACATAAATAAAAGTGTACAATTAAAAGCTTGATTGCCCTTAAACGTCACGACTTGTTTCTGAACGTTCTGAGGACCCTTAAGTTTGTTGGATGGCTGAACTGAGACATAGATTGTTTATGTATTCTGAATGCATGAAGACCTCAAGCAACTCAAGGGTTACAAACATATCCTTATAGTGTCTGTAAAAAGGTTAATATAACAATTAATATAAAGTTTTTTCGTACATAGCGCTGAACTAACAAATGATATGAGAAAATTTGATAAAGACGTTCACAGATGTACATGAAGCAAACATATAAATAACCCAAAAAGACAACGATACAATGAATCATCATGAATACGATGTGCGTGAATCACAGTGTGTGTGGATGAAGCTTGTGTCCGTCATGACATCTGCTTGACTCATATGATATTACTACCTGAAAGAGACAAAGGGACAGTCGCAGTTATAAACTTGATATTTGCACTATGGTTTCAATAACCAATGCAAATGCATACACTAAACGGCCTAACCAGAAACGGCTCTATATGCTCTTGAGGTTCTGGGATGTCTGATGCCAAAGCGAATAAGTTATAAAAGCCTATTTTGGAAGGGGGCCTAAGTTGGGTCAGGTGTTTTATGTAGAGAGACATCTTAAACATGACTAAAATGAACATGAAGGAAAATGGTGAATAAAGGATGGTGTTTAAAGTAGAAGACGAAATGACAATTGATCCTGTTTGTTTTTTTCTCTCCTGAACTGATTCACGTTAAGGTCCATTTTGCTGTGTTTGTCAAAGAAATGAGGTGTAGAAGCATCAAAGAGGTTCAGAAAAAGGAAATTACACTCCAACCTTAACAAAAGCAAAAGGAGCTGGATATTCTTAAACATAAACTGTCACCCGGTTGTTTGTTTAAAGGGTACAAACGTCTAGATCCGAAAGGCCAAAGCCACACACAAGAGACTGAACACACCTGTATATATAAAATGCCTCTTGAGGAAAAGACTGGCGTTGGTTTTAAAACCATTTCTGAATGGACTCACTGAAGTGTTTATTTGCACAGACAAGACACAATCGAGCTGAATGTAAATGCGTTAGCAGACTCTCACCTGCTGATGCGACAAGCGTCCAGTTCTTCCTGTAAAACTGCCGCTCTTTTCTGGAGAAAGTTCACCTGCACCAAACACAAAACACGAGTTTAGATGATGTCGCTCATGTGACGGCGTGCGTATGACGTTAGGATGTCACTCCGATGTCGTGAAACAAGTTTATCATTGGAGAACTATAAAAACAAGGGTGAGTAAGCTGTAGCAAAGAATGGCATTTTCCCCCTATCGATCACAGATTTTCTCCACGGATTTGTGATTTTACAGCCGGACTGCTGGAAGGCACAATGAAGACAGGGTGAATCAAGCAGATCAAATCAAAATACACAAACATTATTTCATTATGGAAATAACTTTATCAGCCGTATTAGATCTTGATCAAGTATTCGATGCCACGGTGCCAACAGTCTAGTGTATGTTTTGGGAATGTTTATTCTGCTTTGTCATAACCTACATAAACCCAACATACACTGTTTAACGCAAGAATGTTTGTCTAAAAAAACTTTTCTTAGAAGAATAATCATGGCTATCCTCATTTAGTCTTCCAAAAATGTACATTGTTCTTTGACAGTTTTCTTGGAAACAATGATACAAAGACCACAGTAAACCTCAGAAATCTAATGTTTCCATGCTCGTATATGCATGCCTTTCTCTCTGAAAAAAGGTCTATGGTTGCATTCCTAAATGGCCAC
Source organism: Triplophysa yarkandensis (assembly GCA_033220385.1). Taxonomy (NCBI): domain Eukaryota; kingdom Metazoa; phylum Chordata; class Actinopteri; order Cypriniformes; family Nemacheilidae; genus Triplophysa; species Triplophysa yarkandensis. Next base: position 16,774,063 of record CM065661.1, on the reverse strand, counting down.
TGGTTTCGTTGAAATAATGCACTGCAATGTGCAGGAAATATTCAAGGACAGGGGAAGGCCATACTGGTCACCAATTACAACGTATAAACGTATCAGATCACAGAGCTGCGGTCGCTTGTGCCAAAAGAATCTATTCAGAGGCGTGCACCGTGGTCTTTGAATTGTGATCTTGAAATGTTGTTTGAGAGGCCCTGAGGAACCATTGTTTTGATTTAAACGTTTAACAAAAATGCTCGTGCACAACAAGGCCGAATGTAACTAATAAGAGCACCGGTCACAGCCCTTGAAGCCAGTATTAATGTGGTTATTGGGTATAATTGCATGTAAGAAGATGAACTGCGCAAGAGACTTCAAAGCCCCGTGGCCAAATTAGATCCATGTCTATGGAAGAACTCAAGATGGGTTCCCCCCTCCCCATCCAAGAAATCAAATAAACAAGAGGCACTTGAGTTCAAAGACCCGAGGTTTGACCGCTCAGCGTTATTAACTGAAGGATGGCAAGCTTGATCACATACAAAACACAGAATGTGGAGGTATTGAAGTTGACTGATCACAGACGTGAAACGTCATATAGGGGGCGGATTCTATAGAATGACCTATGAGCAATTTCAGTGGCAAGAAATGCCTTTAATTAGTAGAAGAATTATCCAACGACAAAAAAATATAGGAAACATAGATGTTGCACAATATTTAGCAATGGAAGACAACAACAACATTTTTATTTAAAGTTATGTGATATCTTTTATGTCATGTAATTGATCGTTGGTTCAAGTAACCAGTTTCAAGGCTGTGTGTAAGTATCGTATTTCAGTGGTCCTCACACATGACAAAATCACCTGAATTCTTTCGTATTGTAAGTATTTACTAGGTAGTAGTGTAAGACATAATGTTCAGTTAGCAAAAGCAATCCCATCAGGATGATCCTAATAACCCTGTCAGGATTGATGATAATGTTATTTTGGCTTAAAAGTTCCCCAGGTTTCTTTAGGAACCTCTTAATGTTGGGATCATGTGAGGGTATTAGAAGTCAAGCAATCTCCAGACGTGTCAGTGATGGCAGTCTTTCTGACCTACCTTTAAAGACAAGGTCAAACACAGAAAGTCAACCCATTTTTGTGTCCAACAAAAGATTTAGCAGTGTGTGTGTGTGTCTGTTTTTGTGCGCGTGTGTTTGTTGGTCACCTGTGACTTGAGGGAGGTAATGGTTTCCTCCAGCTCCTGCCGCAGCTCGGCAGGCATCAGGCCTTTGATCTTTAGCTCACACTCCTGCCGAACATGTGTGATCTACAGGAAGAGAGAGCGAGAGGAAGAGAATGATCCTTCATCAGCGAGGACAACCTCTATCTGGCCTGCAGTAAATATCACATATTGACTGTAAACATCCATATAAACTAAACATTTAACATATGGATGGCATAAGTTGACCCCCTACAAACTTTCGCAGATAATGTATCCAAAAATGGAAATTCTGTCATCATTTACTCACCCTTAGATTGTTTAAAGGTCACTCATCCCATTACAATTTGCCACAATTGTTCATTTTTTATAAAGATGATGTTAATTAACTACAAATTTGCCACTTTTAAAAAAGTTACGTTTTCCAGTGAGAGTCAATGAATTTGAAACACCCATTACATGACTATTATGAATAACATGACTTTGAAAAACATGAACAAACAGACTATTAGTGTTAAAAGAGGGGTATCACACTGTTTAATGCATTATAATTGATTTAGAATTCTTAACATGTTGAGTTATCATGTTCAATGGAGTCCATTTGTTAAAACTGAGTTAGATGCGTAATGTAGTAGTTTTGTGCTTAATACACTCCCCCATACAGCCAAAGGTGCCGAAAGTTTCTTTCAAATATTCAACCTATCACCGTCATTAGTTATTCGTTGGCCCTTGCATGTTAAATCTATCCCACGCGTCAATCAGAGAGCTAGAATCCTCGTAAGGAGATTGGTCAAGAGCGCGGCTCTCGGTCAGACCGTGGTAGCTTTGCTTTTTCTGGAAACAATCGTAAAGCTGTCTCTGTTTTCTTTTAATCGGAGGAAATGAAATACTTTTCGGATATATGAACAGCCTGATTCTAAGCTAAAGGTACACAACATGGACATCAGAGGGGAAGAAACTGCCTGTGACTTGAGGAGCTAGTGCTTTTCCAATGCGCTTTAAAGAGGCGAAATCTTCTTGTGTTGGCCATCGTGATCAATATCTTTATTTCATGTTAAACAAATGTTAAATTGCCTCTCAAGACAGACAATGAAGTCTTTAAGAGATTCTGTCCAGCCTATTATGTTAAGACTAAAAAACCTTTGCCGTTTTTGAAAGACTAGAGAGAAGATGATTGCTTTTCCCAAAATAATTCTCCTGTAGTGGATTGAACTAAATGTCTGTCTGGCTTTCTGTAATTAATCTTTCATGGGAAAATAAAAGGATTGGAAGCCACTTCAAAGAGAAAGAGTACACATTCTCTGAAGACTGCGCTCTGTGCTTTTTTAGTCCCACGCTGTGCTGTAGTCGTGGCCTGTGATATTTAGTCAGACTCTATCCCCAATGCTTGCGTCTTCTTCCCTTTACCCACACCAACACTACCGGCATGATTTCACATGTGATGTCTTTCCACTTGCTTCGTTAAAGAATGACAACATCATTTAACATTTACCCAAACAATCAGCTTTAGAGTTGTAAATTGTCTTATGGGACACAGATCTGATAAACAGATATTGACATGATAACAGCATGCTCGACACTAAACGGTCCTCTTCATCATACACAATCTATTCAACACCAGCAGTACACGCTACGGCAGACGCAGCCCTGCGTACTGTATCCGGAGGTCCACGTCTGATTCAAGCTGACATGCTGTGAATGTTAAGTCTCACAGTGTAGGAGGTAAAGGTATGTGTAAGGAAAGCGGGGAGTGACTTTCACGTAGAGAATATGAGGACTCCGGTCTGTGATGTACAGCTCTATTTCCACACCATGAAACCGTTGTTGGAAGGCACCTGTGGCTTGAGGCAAGAGTGGGATGGTATGATTTTTACCTACAAGGCAACTGTTAATGCTGTAGACCCCATCGAAGACCCCATCGACAGCAGAAGTGTTCTTAAACAGAGGTCTTGCTATAAAGTATTAGAAGAAGATGACACTGATGCCAGTTTTCTGGATGGTTGAAGTAATGTATCAAAATGCTTTGTATTGTATTAGACTTTCCTTCAAGCAGACACATGATTTATCTATAGTTTCTGAGTTAATAAACAAAGTGTTATCCTCGAGACTACAGTCTTTAGGAAGATTACAAAGAATATTTCATTGGACAAAAGCGTCTGCCAAATGAATAAATGTACAAGTAATTATAATAAAAAACAGCTTACACAAAACTATATAGATGATTTTTTCCCAACGTATGTTTTGCAAGTAAACTACAATGAAACAATATATCTCTATTTTGAATAGAGATGGTAGATCCCTTAAATAAAGTAGAAACTCAAGATCATTTTAAACATATAAGGAGCTTCTACATAAGCATGTGTGTTTGATTTTTCCTTTTTTCATGAATGAACTAGATTTAAAGGCTGCGAGTTTTCACAACCGAACAATGCGAGGAACATTTCATCTCATCTCTTTCAAGGCATTTCTTTGTTGTTCCTCTTAATAAACCATTCTCTGTTTGAAGACTGTGCACCGAGCTTCTTTTTCACAGCATTTTCGCTTTTTCATAGCACCATTTCATCTATATATAGTCTTTAGACAGCACTTTGTGCGGTGCGGGATGTGTCACACACACACATGGGGGTTTTGACAGCTGCCAGCTGAAAGCAACAAGACCTCGGCACTTTCAGCATTCAAATGAAGTTTGTTGTGTCGTCAGGAGCTTGATGTATGCTAATGAAGGGGTGGAGGGGAGGAAAAGAGTTTGTCGAATCAAGAAAAGAAAAGAAAAAAAGACACAAGCTACAGTGACAAAAACAGTGTCTGCTTCGCAGAGGACATCAAAACATGTTGCCCTCACAAAGTTTTGCATTTCAGAGTTGGCGGCTCAGGAGCCGGGAGTACTGTGAAGCTTTGTGAATAGCAGTGGAAGAGCAGCGATGTTTTTCATGGGAGTAGGAATTAAGGCTGGAGGAGGCTCTTTATGAAGTTATGTGGTAGACTGATGAAGTGCCACTCGAGATGATAGGGCTGCTGCCGTAATGGGAAGTTAATGGAAGTGACGGCATTCGTAGGGAATCTTTTTAGAAGAAAAAAAATTGGAGAGCCCCATGTAAATGAGTCTTGATAAAAGCAGGTCTGCAATATTTTTAAACTGAAAAGTCTCCAGATGCATGTGCACAAAAGCTGTGGAAAAAGTGCGTTGTACCTCTCAGATTGGACAGGAAAAGTAAATCAGGTGGGAAACCCTGCGGTTAAAAAAAATGCGGGATGCTTAAATGCTCATGTCATGCCAAATCTGTATGATTAAACACAAAAGAAGAAATGTAAACTTTTTTAGATTTTTGTTTGACCCCAAGATTGTTTGGGTAAATGCATTTCGTTTCTGGGTAAGCGATCACAAAACTTGTTTCCCGATGCGTTGATGAATTTAGCTGTATTTATTCAGAAAACAAATATTGTAAGATAAAACTCTGCCTTGAAATTAGAAAATCAAATCCATTGACCAAAAATATCTTTCATATTTCGATTTAAAATGATAATACACCATAGGGCTGAAAACGTTTGCTTATACATCTCAAGAAGCTTCGCATCTTAAGCACCTCCGTCCATAGCATCTGTTGCTTAAACCAGTTGCAAATATGTTGGGTGTTCCGGAAATCTGTTAAAAATACATCTGCTGTCTAAGTGCAGAAATTATAGAGATAAAAAAGGAGCTTTAAAGCACTGAAGACCTTGCTTCATCAGGGACATCACTGAAATCCCATACCGTTTCCATACGAAACTAGATTTCACCTCTTCACCATCACAGACAGGAGAACCTTTACAACACTTAGCATGCAGTGAATAACCCCTGTTTAACAAACATGTCAAATCCGCCCTAATATGAAAATAACACCTCGCCTAGCCTCAGGAGAGAACCTCTAGGAGGACTCCCACACTTGACTGTTCCGAAAGCTTTGTGTCTGTAATCGTCTCATCCTGCGTGCCAATGAGACTGCGCAGAAACGCGCCGCTGCCATGCCGCCATTTCATGCCAAGCAGGCGTGGAGGGGCCCGGAGCAGCCGAGCGTAGAACATCTGTTTGAAGTCTGGGCAAAAAGAGGGCTGTTTTTGCATGCCGAGGATTGCATTACAAAGACATGTCTAAGAAGATAAACTGGGGCAATATCACAGCACTGAAAAGAGAGCAGGTCTTTATTTCCACACACGTGCGCACGCACACGCGCACACACACACAGGTTATCTGTGTCTTAAGTAGGGGTAGGCTAGACGATATCATTCTTCAGTTGCGGTCTCCTCGCCGTCCCTCTTTGACGTCTTTCTTCCTTAAAGCCCTTATTCTCATGTCAACCCTGTTTGCTGTTTCAAATATTCAATGAAAAAGGAAATGCATTTTCCCCAAACATCCAGTTCATAGTAACCACGTCTGTATTTCTCTTCCCAAAGCTCTGTAATCTCATTTGCATTCACGGTGAGTGGCATGCCAAGTTTGACGTCATTAATCGAATGGGTTTCTGGCCTGTGTTGTAACTGAATCGGTGTGTGTGCTGATGTGAATATGCAGCGTGGATCATGGGATTTGACAGCTGTGGGGAAGTTTTTCAGTGAATCACAACTGCAATCTATCGTTCACATAAAGCTGTGGTATGATTTTAAGAAATTTGAAATAGAAACGGAACACATGTGGACTACCGGTGGTTGCTATGTGAACTGTCACCTCACACTCATTTACGAAGACATGTGGGATGATTGCTCTTCTCAGTACCTGCTTCACAACATTTGTGTCATTGCTGATGTCACACAATGTAAACAAAGTGTCATGTTTGCCATTTTTATGGAACTTTTTCAGCGAAGTATGCTTTCTAAACAATCTAGTATCACGTGAAAGTGTAAATTAAAATAACAACATTACCAGTGCTGTCAAACAATAAATCACGATTAACTGCCTCCACAATAACAGCTTTGTTTGAACTTAGTGTACTGAAAATAGTGTGTTTTTATAAATACACAATTATGACTGTAATCCTCTTCAAGTACACAAACAAATGTTATGTTTAAACAGTTCATGAGCAAGTTCATGAAATATTACTGTTAACATTGCACCTTTTAGGTAAAACAGCTTCTTTTGATTTCTTGTTATTTAAAAGTGACAAAAAATTATGTCATAAATTACCTTCAAACTCAACAAAACAAAATTTTTTTATATGGTAGTCAATGGTGCCCAGAAAATCTATATTAATAACATTATTCCAAATCACTTTTTTCTGTTGAAAAGTACAAAGAAATACAGGTTTAGAAGAACTTATGCACTAATTCATGACAGATTTTATATTTTTTAGTGCAGTACCCCTTTAAGGTTAAGGATTTCTGTTGAAATTTGATGGTCCAAAAATCTAGTAAGGTTTGTATAGTGTCTGACCCTATATAGTGTGCTTTTCATAACTTTTAGACTTAAGTCAGACAAAAGGCATTTTTTTAAGGAAAATGGTGCCAAATCACAACAGCTGTTCCACTGGAAATTTAGCCCTGGGTAACTGTCTGAGAGGACATAATATCTACATCCCACGTAGCAGGTCCAAAAACCCGCCCAAAGTTATTAATTAGCTAATAATCTCTTCTTCTCTAGCTTTCTTGAACTCAAGGTCAAAGTGCCCTGTTATTATTGAGGAACGGGGACGCATTCCTGGCCCAGGGCTCTGGCTCTTGAAGACGGACCTTCAGGAATGTGTAAAATGTGCAAGGGGCATATCAGTGTCTGGCTTAACACCGCGCTTCATTCTGACCCTTCAGGGGCGGAGGCGTGCGCTCTGAGGTCCCGTTTGTTACCTGTTCCTGGTATGCCAGCGCTCGGCTCATCAGCTTCTTCTCAGTGCAGTTCAGTTGTTTCTGCAGGGTCTCCACACGTTCCTGAAGAACCTAAAAGCAAACATTTTGAGGGTCAGACAAATCTAGATTACAGACAACTGAAAGAGTCAATACCACCATGTGTCGATCCGCCCTGTAATATCAAGCGTATCAAATGCATCATAAACAGCTCAAACAAAAAATATGAATGTTCTTCTTCCACCAGAACACATACTGTCCTGGTGTTTCATCTCTGTAACCAATCGCAGCGGAAACATGCGTAGTTCCTGCCACTTTGAAGCAGATGTTTTCAGCACACATCTGTACACTTCACTTTTTCTTCACGAAATACAGAAAAGACAGATCACCACGCAGTGGACAGAAGGGCCTCAACCATGTGATCTGAGGAGTAATATCTGACAGGGTGTGATGCCTATCAGTCAGCAGGATGTCAGCACAACAGATGTTCCCCTCACATAGTGTTACTTAGAAAATGATAGGATGTTATTTTAGTTATTTTTGCTAACAGCACAACATCATTTAATACCTGCACAAAGGCCACAACTTGCTCTTAAATCCTTAGTGTATCTCTCAGCGAAAGAATGCCATCAAGTCCTTGTGTTATGGTTCACAAAGAGGACAGACAAAATGTTGAGCCATGTTGCCAATATTACAAAAGCACAGTGTTATAATATTGTAAACTAATCTGCCATTTATCTAACTAATCCAACATCGGACCGGATTCACAGCTGGTCTGTCAACAAATTTCAAGACAAAGTAATTGTAAAAGAAAAATCAAGACACAGGTACACAGCACAAATCGGAACATTGTACTTTGAAAAAAGAACATATGAAGATCCCTCGGACATAAATGTACATGCAGTCAGGAATCATAGTGCCTGATGTCAAGGGCTTTCTGGATATCTTTTTATTAAAATCATTCTTAATAAAAAATACAGGTATTCCATATAACCCCATGCTTTGGTTAATCATTTAAAAATGTATCCCTCTTGTTATCAGGGATAAGCTCTTCGTAAAAGCCCTGAACAGGTGTATGATGTGTGGCCAATGGATCTGAGTAGATGACTAGACCAGATGATGTGGAGGTTTAAAAATGTACAGAGGGGATGCATGTGACATATGAAAGTCATGTGAGTCCCTTTCACTGAGTGGCAGAAGTTCCTGAGTTTCCAATGTTCAGAGATTAATTTTTAAAATTGTTGGAATAAAGAAAAAGCAAATGAGTCGCTTAATGTTTTTTTAAGAAAAGTTTTACTATAAATTCATTACAAGTTGTTTTATGTTGAACCATGCCTACCTAAATTGCTTCCTACCTTCCTTTATGTTCCATAAAACTAAAGTTTACAACAATCCAAACATAAAGATAAACGTATCGTCAACATCATAAACATTTTTTGGAAGAGCAATATTAATGATCAGAGATTCAGTCACAGTTTTCGTAAGCATCACTGTTGATACCAACTTCTATTAATTTGAACAATTACAGTGTCTTGCTATAGTAATAACCCTTTAATTTTTATCCCGTATACGATCAGAGAGCTCCAGCAGAGAGAACATCAGGATCTTGGTCATCACTCTATTCATGGCTCATCTCCATCTAGTGCTCAGATAAGTCAGGAGGTCAGCTCGAGGAAGAGATCTGGTTGTTCCCATGCTTTTGTAAACCTTCTATACATCAGATAGATTTTTTGTAGTCTTCAACAGATCTTTACCTTTACCAGAGCCTGTCTCAGAGCTTTAGTGGTTAGTCTTTCGACCTCAGTTCTTTCAACTGTACACAAAGTTATCAATGAATGAGCGAAACAGCTTCTGAACCAAATGTTAAGATTTCCTGAAAGTGGTTGAATACTTATGCAATGTCTATATTCAATTTTGGGATTTTAGGAATTTTCGTAACAAATCAGTTTTTGTTTTGTTCTTTTGGTGTAGAATAAAGTCTTTTAAAAGAGCAGCTTTAACTTAATAAGAGATTTGAAAAACGCACAAAAGCGACTGAGAAAACTATAAGGCTAGAAACACAATACTCACAGCTTACTATTGTTTCACCGTGAAAGTATTTGACCGTGAAGACAGTTTGCGATAGTGTCCCTATGCTCTAAGATGCCGTTATCACAAACATTGCATTTTAAGGTGATGAAGTCAATCGTAGATAGCCAAAAGCAGTTACATTAACATATTCCATCCCACAGATTTTGCATAAAGTACACATGGGCCCTGAAGTCGTGCACTACATTTTTCAAACACAACAAGGCTGTAACCCGAATTCTGGCCGACCCCAGAACTGTAACAGCCTTTGTGTGGTGTTGTTTCCTGGAAGAGCGCTGACAGCTCTGAGCCGAGACTTTCATGTGGTTCCTCGCAGATTTACGAAACAGTGAAGAGTCAGGGTGGGGTGAGGGCTTAAAAATATCTCTGTCTTTGTCATGAAAGGACCCTGTCATCTGCGGCACACATTAATAAACAGCCAGCGTGAGTCATTGTGGGTGATCCCTGTGCCATGATGTTCTCCTGAGGAGAGCATCAGGTCTTTCCAGACGGGATAAAGGTTATTAATCAAGCTGGGAACGAAGAAGAGACAACAATTTGTGACCCAGTTTTCTACAGAGATCCACTTTATTTGATCCAGAGTGTGTGGATCTTGTGCTTATGGTTTGTCTGGCTAGTGTTAGCCCATTGTTAGTCAAAAATTTATTACGGTAAGAATACGCTAAGTCATTCCTTCTATTTTATTGTATTCCTTGTATACAGTAACTGAGTGCCGTTGGTGACCATTGAGACGAATGGACCTGTTAACAGACAACTATCTTAAAGATAATAGACCATCTTGTCCTTCTACCATGCAGGATCCAGGATAGACCTTAGTAACGTCTGTGTATCCCCCATAAACCTTCCTTGGAACCTCACAGCTGTTGTTCCTCTCTGCGTGAATGTGTGATTTTCAATGGTGTATCTCTCCAAACAGGGTCCAGATGGCAGGGCGATACGCTCTTTATCACCCGGCCAGAGCGGGATCGATCTAAACAAGCGGCAAACGTGGAACATTTGATTTCCTGGGGGTAAGGAGGGGGGGGGGGGAACAGAGTGAGGCCCATGCCATTGGCCTGCTCTTTTTTTTGGACTTCTTGGTTTTCTTTAACAGCTGTTTATCCCCACAGATTACTAAAACACACTTATACAGCGTTCACACACGTACAGACCTGCATAGATGTTGATATGCAAGTTCAGAGCAAAGAAACTCTAATACACACACACACAAAGTTGAGACCTGAGTCATTTTCTTGGGTGGTCCACCTCAAATGATAAGACAAGTATGTTTCCCTCGGGTAAAGGCAACAGAAAAGGGAAAAGAAAAGACAGGAAGACAACCAGAGACAGCTGTTTTCTTAGCACTATCAGGATCTTTGCGTGGAATTTCTATTTGTATACGTCTGCTGCTTTCATAAGCCTTCCAAGCATCAGATTAAAGAGATCTGTTAATGATGACAAAGCCTGAGCTCTTTACAACCACGGCGGCTTAGTCTTAGTCTTCCAGACCTTTGACTGCTGCCTGTCTCATGTGTGTGATATGACGTCTCTACCCTGATCATTGAATGACGGATGTCGATTTTGTTTGGCTAACAATTAGAAAGCAATACCGATCATTATGAATGTCTCTGCCTATAGAGCCAGGATAAATGTCCAAAAATGATATTTATGTGTTAAACTTAACTTAAAGTTTTACCAAGATAACTTAACAGTTAAAAAGCTTTTTTGTACAGTTTCTGAGATGACATTTATTCCTCTGTATACTTAAAGTGACATCAGTATATTTTACATGAGATTCAAACCCATGACATTGGCACTGGTAATGCAATGATCTATCAATAAAGTCACGCAAAGAGACAATCCAGCGGTTAGAGACGATGGGGATTTTACCCAGGAACTCACATGCAAATTATCGTATAGACCTTAATATTATACATTCAATCTAGAAAAGCTATGGTTGGTTCCACAAAAACACAGTTTGAGTCAGTAACATCACAGTCGAACAGCTTTGAAAAGTGCAGCAAATGCTTTTGAAAATGTGTTGAATCAGAGGAATAGGTGAAAGCGATCACGGACAAGACAAGAAAAATCTGAAAATCAATAAAGACAAGTAAAGTGGTGTGCTTAAACAGAAAGTACATGAGGTGAGAGAGACAATAGTGGGCATAGTCTACACCGGCAGCTCTCTGCAGACTGTTTGTGAGCTGCATATTGGGTTTGTAGCTCTTTAAAGCAAGTGTTTAAGCTACACAAAGCTTGCTTTATTTCTTTTCTGATTTGGTGTTTTGTGGTTCTGTCACAATGAAGGCTGCAAACACGCCTTTTCAAACAATCACAGTTCAATAGAAACCATGACTGTGCCAGGACCTGAGTATGTAGGCATACCCTTCACAAATCCATCAACACACAACAAACACAAGCGGCAGAAGTAAAGGGTATAATTAAAACTGATCTGATCCATCAATGTGTCTTGAGAACAGAAAATGAAAATATCAGTGCAAATAACTCTCTGTTTCACAGCCTATCTGCAAGAGTGAAGTCAGAGTTTTATTTGAGCTGTCTGTTGTACGAAACATCTCCAGTTGTCACATTAACCAAATAATTTGAATCACTACGTTCATAAGGACTTTTGGATTGATTTACATTTACATTTACATTTTGTCATTTAGCAGACGCTTTTATCCAAAGCGACTTACAATAGTCGAGGAGACAATGAAGCAGTAAATAGCCGATACAACAATAGGTGAACAAGTGCTATTTTTTTTTTGATAGAGTGAGTAGTTAGAAAAGAAGTGAGTTAGTGAGTTAGGTGTAGCCGGAAAAGATGAGTTTTTAGGAGTTTTTTAAAGATAGAGACCGAGTCTGACAAGCGTGAAGCCAGAGGCAGATCGTTCCACCATCGAGGAACTGAAGCAGAGAACGTTTGAGAGAGAGATTTCTTACCCTTTTGAGCTGGTACCACAAGTCTCAGCTCATTTGGGGAGCGCAGAGATCTTTAGGGCCTATATCTTTGCATTAGTGAGTTAAGGTAAGTGGGTGCTGAACCGGTGGTGGTCTTGTAGGCAATGACAAGACATTTAAATTCAATGCGGGCTGCTACAGGAAGCCAATGCAGTTTTATGAAGAGAGGTGTTACATGGGTCCTTTTTGGTTCCTTGAACACCACTCTTGCCGCTGCATTTTGAATCATCTGCAGAGGTTTAGTTGTGCACATCGGGAGTCCAGCAAGCAGCGCATTGCAGTAGTCTAGCCTGGACAGGACCAAAGGATTGATATGTCCTAATATCATAAAATGAAATCAAAATGATGTGAATAAACATTTAGCATCAATTAATCAATGTGTTTAATATCCATAACCACCCAAGAGGACAGTACAAGTTACCAGATGAGTGTGAGCGTTCATGGAAAAGTGTGTTGTTCATCATTTAGATGCAGGGATATTATTACATGCTGCAATTCCTGTAATACAGAGTTCAGGGTTTCTCGGAATCTGCCTGATGATGGTTATCATCCTCCGATCTCAGCAGACTTGCTACCTCATCATTCCTGTTGAGGCCGTGTCAGACCTCAGCATGATCACTGAATGATCTCGAAGGTCAGGGAAGAGTCACTGAAGAAATGAACTTTGCAAGACATGGAAGTCCAACACATAGATGTTAACTGATTTCATTTTTACAAAAGGATTACTTACAAAAGGCTTACTTCCATTATGCCAATCAAAGTGCACCCGGGCGCATTTCACACCTAAAGCCTGTTGATTGACAAGTGTTAGCCTTCCCAAACTCGCGGGGTACTTGGCGTGCCCTGGCCCGGTTAGAAGAGGTGGGCTCGAGCGTAGTTTGGTTTGAAAAGGTGGTAGTGTAGCTGCAAACCCTGCAACAGTGTGAAACTGACAGCATGACGTACATATGGCACCTGTTTAAGTTCATCTATAAAGTTCAGAAGTCACTGTAATATAAATCTAAAAAACATATCACTATTACCTGCAGAGATGTGTCACTGCACCCAAGTTATTCCAAATATTTATTTTAGACATAAAGCAATGCTCTGTATAACAATAAGTTACAGTACGGGAGGTTGATTTAAAATAAAACAGAGCTGTTTACTTTTATTTGCTCTTGTATGACTTGTTAGCATGCATGAGGTCAAACATATAATACTTAAATGAAATATTAAGATGAATGATATTATTTTGAGAGAGATCCCCTTCGTGTTAACTTAAGCCGTTACATGCTTGATTTGGTTTGATTAAAGACATTATGAGTGCAAAGAAGCAGGAGGAGTGTGGACGCTTGTGCTCGAGCCCAGCATGGTTGGATTGAGATAGTGTCAGTACACCCTAAAGGGCCATTTACACAACCCTGTTTTCAACTTAAAAAAGAAAATGATTCCGTTATCCTCTCCATATAAACTGCAAGACGGAACTTTCTGATAATGATGACATCACACGGATGCATATTACATGTTCAGACATGTGAGTACTCAAAACAAGCTGGCGGTCTATGTTTTGCCCTACATGACATGAGCATTAACATAAAATATGAATCTTTAAACAAAAAAGGCCTTTCCACTGTAATGCGTCACTGCTCACATATGTTAAGTCTTGCAGCAGCCTCTGAAAGCCACGTGTGACATGACTGTGGTGCTGTAGAAAACAAATAATCCTATGTATGTTCAATGTATGTAAGAGGTGGATTACTTTTACAAGCAGTTCGTTAAAATGATAGTTCCCCACAAAATAAACCTTGTGCCATTAATTATTCACATACAACAGGATGCCTTTGGTCAGCAGTAGAAAGGTTCTTGACATAGGTTCATTTCCTTCAGAAGAGCTGAATAAATCTACTATTATAACTAAATAAGGCACTCTGGGCTGCAGGAAAAGACGCAAATGGGTTGGGTTTACATCATAGGATTAAAATTTAAACCGTATGCTGGCATCTTAAGAAAGCTGTCAAGGACACACACAATATTTTGAAGAATGTTGATAACCAAACAGCAAAGAAACACTTTCATTATATGAACACAAAACCATTGCAAGTGAATGGGTGCCGGTTATGAATATTCTTCAAAATATATTCAAGTTTCATATGGGTGAACTATCACTGTGGGCCAAACCCTGTCTTTAATGTCTTCAGCTGAGCTGTTGTTTGGGTATTCTGGATTGTTAAGGAGACAACATTAGCTCTATTGGATGAGCATTACCGTGGCAACACAAAGTTCATGGGTTCAAACCCAGATCTAAAATGTAAAAAAAAGCAATAAAAAAATGAAATGTAATGTAAATGGAGAGCCGGCATATTGAAGGACACAAATTATTATTGACTATATATTAATCCGCAAACAGACACATGTAGTTTGGACCAGAAGACAATATAGACCTTTCAGAATGGCATTTTGATGTTGTGCTGAGGATGAGAAGGACGAGGATGTGGCTCCAGCATGACGCGTCTCATGCTGTGTGAGTGATGTCAGAGCAGAGGTGCAGCATGGGAGCACTCCTGCAGTGATGGAGGCTTGATCAAAGTCCTGTGCTGTGACACTGAAGGTGGGGCGCTTTTGTTCATGCAGCCGGTCTCACAGGCTTGGCAGCAGAAATGAAGAGGGTTACGCCAGCCTCAAACAGCAGCTGTGCATGCTGAGAGCGCTGGGTTTGAGACCAGACAAGCATGTCATCTGTGTACTGAAACACAACTGCACCAAGGTGAGTCAAAATATACCTGGGAAGCTTTGATATCACAGATGGATTTAACAGAACGACCCTAATCATCTCCACCGAGCAGAAAAAAAATCATATTTTGAGTAATCGTGTATTGATTTAAGAATGCCTTTGTTTCAGAAAACACTGTGGGAAACAACACCAGTCCAACCTGAGTTTAGTTCCAGCCTCAAGCACTCTTCGTCTCTTTACAGTGCGTTCCTGTCGAATACTCCATCTGATGGCACCATCTCGGGAAATGTCTTTTCCCGGGGTGCGTTTTTAAAAGTTTTTGGGTGGAAAAAGCAAGACTTTTGGAATTGCAACAAACAAACCCGGTTTTAATCTGCAGCATTAGACGCGACAGAGACATCTGATAGCGCACACTGAAATCAGAACAACAGTTTGGGGATTATTGCATTTGAAAGCACCACACTTTGATGTTTCTTTCTACTCTTTTTTGTCTCAAGCCCTTCAGCTTTCATAATTCTCCTTTGAAGTGGTGACTTGGCAGCGATGTCAGCGTGTGACACGCTTATTCTTACCGTCCAAACACACATTGGCTGTACAAACCCTTCTTTCCTTTTTCACTGTCTGCTTTCGCAGTAATGCGATACATGTGGCTGAACTGAAATCAGTTCATTAATTGGAGTCTCATTAGCAGTAACACTCAGGGATGAGAATAATGAGGATGCTGAAAACAAACACAGTAATTGGTCTACAATCCCTGACCGGTTATGGGATGCACTTTGCAAGTCAATCTCTTTTAATCTCAAAGTGAAGTTCAAGATTAAATTCCATAGGTCTACATTTGCTACTGACTGCTGCAATTTGACACTCCAAAGACATGAAATGGAGAGAAAACGTAGGCCCGGACTTTATTTGGGAAACTGATGGTGAAAAGTATGCATTCCCCATCAGAATACAGCCAGATGTGCGCAGTAGTTTTGAACTTTTAGTACATGAATGTTTATTGTGCATTACCTCTGAGATCTATAACGCTGAAACAATACACATTGTAAACAGTGCTATTTAACTAAATTAAATAAATGAATGAATACCAAAATGTAACAGAATACAAAAAACATTTGGACTTTTTTTGTCATTTGTAGGGATTGCAAAAACATTGTCCACTGGCACAATTATTCGTACCATGGTACCAAGTAGCAAAAAGTAGAATAAATGTATTTCTATTCCACTTGTATAGTTTAACAGTAAAGACATTAGAGCTGATTTAAGAACTGTAGTTGTGTTGTTGTACTCAATATCAAATTGAGACCACAAGACAACCAGCAATCCTTAAATTAATCTGAAATTAAATAAATATTACAAATATTTTTTTGCATTTAAAGCAGGAAGTCTTACATCCATTCACATTTACCCATACATCACATTATTTTCATAACACATAGAGAGTTTTTGGTTTAAAGTTTTGAGACATTTAGTAAAGTATCATCATAGAAGTTACTCAATAAATGCCGTAAACTAGCAGAAATGTTTCAGAAAATGGCATAAATCTTGCGTTTCATCATTTGCTTATAATGTTCGTATTGCTTAAGAATGTAAACAATCAAAGATGAGAAAAATTTCAAAACAAACAGTCAACGCCAAATGTATTATTTCTGAAATCTGACTACAAACACAGAGAGTTGTGGTGCTTCAAATGCAGAACTGAGCAGATCAAAGTAGAGGTCACCACTTCAAAATGCTCATAAAGTCACCACCACACTCCAATCGCCCCAACCCTAAACCCGAGACCTCTTTGAAAGCTCCACAAAAGAAGTAGAGTCATGTCTACTCCATAAAAGCCTGGGCCAGACTGCAGCCCTCTCTGCCATCTCCACTGTCATGCAAAAAAAGCATGCCGGACGGCTTTTGTGTTGAGATGTTTCAGTCATTACACACAAAAGAGCTGAAAACACTCAGTCAGCCTTGATGGATTAGTCCAGACAACAGAACAACACACAATCTCAAAGAAACCCCTTTGCCACGTTTTAAGATCAATTTCATTGCTATCTCTGTACAAACGACATTTGAAGGGCTCGGAATTCCTTCCTTCACATCACTTATGTTCGTTAGAAAAAAAACTGGTGTATTTATTTATATCCCATTCTTTATGACTCTTGCCTGTAAAACTGTATGAACGTTTTTTTTACTTATGCATATGTAGGACCTATTGGTGTACATGACCTGCAATTTGATTGTTTTAATGTTAAATGGTGGAAAATAAAAGTGACCCTATTAACATAAAAAAATTAATAAAAAGTGATTGTGCTCATTACCTTCTTGCTTTGGTCAGCCTCTCTGTTGAGTTGTCTCCTCTCCTCATCCCATTGGCTCTGTGCCTCCTCTAGTTTCCTCTCCAGAAACTGTTGCGTCTTACCGCTGTCTTCTTTAACACTGCTGAGAGACGTCTGTAGTTCAGCAATCACCTGTTAACCATAACCGAACATGTCTTCATTCATAAAATCTTCTGCACATAAGGATCTTAGATCAGTGATGAATAAGACAGGACCACGACATCAACTTCATTAACATAACTAGTCAATCTGACTTTCAAGGGTCTCAGTATTTGAATACTGATGAATACAATGGGGGGTATTGGAGTCAAAAGGGTTAAGAAACCCTGTGTTTGAGTATTCAGCTATGTCTTTGTTATCTCAAATAAATGAACTGGACTCAGATAAACCAGACCGGTCAAGCTACTTTTTACAGCAATGAGCAAGACGACAACTGAACAAAATAAATTATTACTTGTAGTTCCACTCCTCTGACAGGGTATATTTATGAACAATTTGACCGAACGAAATTAACATTTACACATTTAAATCATTTAGACTTTTATGCAAAGTGACTAACAGTGCATTAGAAGATATACATTTAAATCAGTGTCATCATATTGAGCAACAAAAAGACAGTACTGTACACCAGATAGTTGATATCAAGTCGGAAATTATTTTAAACTGTAGCTTTTACGTGAGTATAATGGAAAAACGAAAGTAGTGTTAAACGATAAGTAAAATCACATTTTTATTTTCCTTTTACTAAAAAGTAATATGTAAGGTTTAAGGATTAAAGTAAACTGGTTTTACACAGTAAAATACCTTTTAACCGTAAGAACGGTTCACATCAAAACTATATTTGTATACACACCAACAGACAAAAACGTTTGTGAGCTGCAGTGTTCCCAGTCACTAGGAAGCAAATCTGCCCTTGTTCCCACATGTCCTACATAGTGAGTGACGTTTAGTGCACTACTGTAGATAGGGGATAGACGCTGCAGCTTTAATAAATAAAAGCATCTGCTAAATGACGAAATGTAAATGTATAGGAGGGGCCTATTAATGCGTAGTGCTGTCTTTCTTTAGTTCCTATCCATTAAAATGACATTAACATTAAATAATGCTGCACATTTAATCTCTCTAAAAACAATCCAAGTGATTGGTAAATATCCCAGAACTTAAAATCTATTATTAAATGACTAAATCTTTTTACATTATTTAACAGATTTTTGAGTGTGACATTAAAAAACTAATCTAAACATCTAAAACTAAAACTTTTTTGTAAAATATAATAGAAGTATTCAAGCATTTTAATCTACTTAATTTGTTCATTTAAATTTACTCAATTGAAACAGTATATATTATTGATTGAATTGTTTTAAATTGTTCAGTGTATATGTATGTACATTTTAATTGAATAAAATAGGGGGGAAAAGTACCTTTAAAGAGGGAAGCCTCTTTAGCGGGATCTTTAAACATTCGCCAGTTTAATAAAAACTGTAATATTTAACAAGTGACCATAATGGGATTTTTTCGAACCCACACTCAATAAAATCAAACTTCTCAACAATGTTTTTTTACTGTAAACATCTAAATGAAAAAAGAGAAAAGGTGGAATGTTTGCTGGAGCTCTTGTGAAATAAAATTGAGGAAAATGCACCCTTTAAAATCTTGTTGTCAAAGTTCAGATATACCCGTAGTGAAGTGCAGTTGGCAATATGCTTCAGGCAGTACAGATCATTGTATATTGTTTAAAAGCATTTAACCGGATTGTGTTGAAGGGGTGGGAGTTGCGAGATGACACAGTGGTATACATTAGGCTGATGTTGTCAGTGGTTCAACCACATTAAAGGACCAAAAGCCCTGCGATTATGGTAATAAAAGTTCCCATGCTAATCATTATTTGGCTATACAGATTCTTGCATCACATATTTTGCCTGTAGGGACACACGCATTTCCTTAACACCTCCTCATTATATCTCACTCTCCCAACATGTTGGCGGAAATGGCATGGCGTCCTTCATTTTAAAGCCTGTCTTCAGTTTGTTGTGAGAGAACCATCACGCTTATCGTTATATTTCTCTGATGGGTGACTTCATCTGAGACGTTCCAAATGAATTCATGACACAAAAATAACGTGGTTTTTGAATCGGGAGGTGATAAATGTGGAAAGCATCTTACACGCTTTAGAACCGCCAATGTTGTTTACGGTGTTAGTGCTATTATGATCAATTTAATATAAAATATGTCCATATAAAAAATGGAGACTCCCCTTAAAATAACAACCGTGTTTAGGCATTTATACAAGCAGCATAGGCATCGTATGTATTTAAAGTAGCGTCAGTTCTGTGTACAGTATGCACGTAAATACATTAGCGTGTATTGACATGCATGTTAAGGTTGTTCATTTTATGCTTTTAATTCTTTGCATTTGTAATTTATCAATAGATTAATGAATATTTATGTTTTAAAGGATATCACAGGCAGATGTTACCACTCTAATGTTCACAGGGCGTATGTCAGGAAAGTAAAAATGACTTCCTAGTCTTATAAGTTGGAGGCCAGGTTGCATTGTTTTGATGTGGCATGTTAATAATCTATTAAGCTGTAAAACACCGTGGGATGTGGTTGGGGTAAAGCAAAGCTCTAATGACATGCGTTGTCTCATCATTAGCTGGATGGATACTCACACAGGTTCATGTTTAGAGGTCGGTCACAGAAGATGAATCTCAGTGCGAGAGTTCAGTTTGTGGTCTCTCTAGATCACTTTAATAAATGGCTTTCATAGAAGAACTATGCATAATTTGGATTCAAATCCAAAGCCTCTGGAACATTACAAAGACATCTTAAGATATCACAGGTCACAGAGCTGACAGTGACATTCCACAGTGTAACATGAGATGAAATGAACACATTATAATTAAATAACCAAAAAAATCATTTCTAATATGGCTTCTTAAATGACCAAAATCTATTAAATGACCAAAATCTATGTTAATACCTAGATGTGATGAAAAGCCTACGTGTCTTATGTGATGTATTCCTTCCAAAGTCTTCTAATATCTGTGCTGTAATTTCAAGCATTTTGTGTTGTTTCCTTTTTCATCAAGTCACATGTTCTTATATTTCAAAGCTAGACTTGATCACAATGGCCTGAGGATCAGAATGAGCATTACAGGTTAAACACGTCTCCTTATTTTCTTATTTACTACCAAAAACTTGTATGTTTGGAGGAGGTGCATTGAATCATTAAAAGCAATCATCGCATTCTGCAGCATTCACAGCCACAATCCAGAATGAATAATCGCTGGAGCTCTTCAAGGTTCTTTGAGATGGGAAAACGCCCATGAACTATTTTTCTCACACACTCACACTCTCTTTTGATGTTGTGCGTTGTGTAATTTAATAGGCCCGTGTTTTCACACAACATCTGCTTGTCAACCTGACATTTAACTCTCTGTGTTGTGGGTAGAACTAAGAACAGGCCATTGAGGACAAATCTTTCACAATACCTCCTGCGTTTGAAAAGTTAAAGCACTTTGTTAGATGGCATGTGTAATCTTACACACTGGAGGGAATGGCGTTTCTTCTTCTTAACTTAAAGTGAGTTCGGGTTAAATATAATGTTTAACACATGGTCTCTGTAACACACCCAGGTCTCTACACCTTATGAGTTTAAGATATAAAGGAGAAATAACTTTTGTTTACCCTTGCTGTTGTTTGATACAATCTAATGTGGCATACTCCAGAATGCTCAGTACAAAGCTGCCATTGTATCACGTTGCACAATCTTCCAGCTGTCAAGATATATTATCAGCTTTGTGTGATGAGGCAAATGTCATAAAATTAAGGACTTATTCATTCAGGTGTCCAGACAATCCAAGAGGTATTGCATACCATATGCAGCTCATATTCTGTGAGGTTAAGTTCAAAGCCTTCTCCTGATGCAGAAAGGGATTTGTGTTTGTAGTTTTAAAACCGTTATTTATATAGAACTAGAGACAGTATGTCTGCGTGGAGAGGTGAGTGTTCTTTGTGTGGTCTTTAGCAGGTTCAAATAACAATGACTTACACTACTCTATTTACGGTATATTTCCAGGGGTCACATGAAAGTGTTCAACTTTGCATTAAAGACTCATTAACCATAGTTAATGTAACTTCAGCTAACGCACCATGAACTAACATGAATGGTTGTACTGACATTTCATAACATGAACAAGGATTAATACACGTTGACGTTTGTGTTAATTGAAACATTTACTAATGTTAACAAATACTATAAAGAACAACCTTTGCAATAAAAGTGAGGTTCATACAGACACACATAAGTCCAGGAAACCCTGTAACCTGATGTCATCAAGTGAAAGTTATGTTATTAATCCAAAGCCACTTATATGGGATTATACAGCACATTTTACATTTGATTCTGAGCACGTGCAATCCCCGGGATCAATCCCTTTACTCTGGCATTGCTAGCGCCATGATCTGACCGATGAGCTACAGGAAAGTGTTTTTAAAGCGTCCCTGGAATTCTGCGCCTCACTTCACATTTCCGTTGTGAGTTTGTGTTTGTGTGTGCGTGCGTGTGTGTGTGTGTGTAAACAATCTGTGATGCTACAAATCTCAAAGTCCATGATGAAGCTATTATTTTTTATCTATTTTCTACGATCTATTATCACAGAAATCAGATGTCTTGGACTACATTAAATGCAGGATTGTAGTCATTCAGTTTGTTCCGTGACGTGTCGTCAGAGATCCGTTACAGAAGGAACCGAATTCACGCGACGTCGCCTCATAACCGGTGCTGATGCAGTAACTGAAAGCCGAGTCGAACAATAACAGTAGACTTGACCCTTTGACCAATCGGAGGACACTGGGAGGCATCTTCACAGACGTTTCCACAGACAGGAGGAAAGACGCAAAGCAACAAGGTACATAATAAAAATAATTATGTGTTCTTTTAGGTTTCTTGGCATTTATATATAGTTGTTGACTATAATAGTTTTATATAATAATAATAGTATATATTATATATATTATAGTAAAATTATAATAGTTTTATTACTTAATAAGGGACTTAATAAGTGATGTGATTTTAAGTAAGCAGACATACATTATGTTTGAAATCATGGCAGGGTCAAACTTTATATATGAATGAACATGATCTTGACCCAACAACATTGTATTAGAATACCTCATACTGATCTATTGAATTGAAGGAGGTGCTTAAAGGGGCTCGAAAGATGTGAGTCATGTGCGAACAAGTGTTTTGATGCATAGATAAAAGAGAAACACAGCGCGGCTAATGTCAGCATGTCCTGTATCATACATGCCCTTACCAGTTGTCCTTTATCTTTATTCACACTTCATCTCATATATGTCTTTTACTTGTAAACTGGCGGTTGGATTCAGTTCATTTCACACGTTACATATTGTACAGATGTGGTGTGTTTACCTGTGCAGATTTGGCCAGTCTCTGATTGTACTCCGTCTCAAGATGTTTCATTCTGCTGTTGTTCTGTAATGAAAGAAGAGAAGAGGCTATCAGAAAGAGAGCAAGAGGACACAAGACACTGAAAAAGCTGGCAGGAAGTTGATGGGAGACGCTGTGCCATGACCTCTGTGACTGGCAGCCGTGTTGGCATGCGTGTGGCGAGAGCTCTGGGCACAGTGCCAGACCTGACACCACATCATCGCGCATCTCTTTCATCACATGCCAACTTATCTTTACTTAACAGGAAGTAGAGAGAACAATATCATACCGCTATCTGTAAAAAACACAATTGATGAAGACATAAAAATCTACAAAGGCAAACATGTTTTTGAAACACACACAAAGACGTGGAATGCAGTTGTCTCATTGCATCATAAAACATTTTTGTTTTTTAATAATTAAGTACCAACTTTAAATATTGGTACAGCAGAAAGTCCTGTATTTATTAGTGTGAAATGTGCATGGAGTTTGAAGGCTATAACATAGATTTCAAAGCAGAACTGATTTATGCTTTGTGAATTGATGCTTTAGATGGAGGTTTTATATTAAGCACACAAAGATACGCACATGCACGAAATAAAAATCAAGCCTTCATCATTCCACTCACAATTTCTTTCAAACACTTTCTATGGATCCCACAGGTCCTTTCATTCGGATGAAAAGACAGTGACACTCACGTCCATAAAGAGGACATGGATTGGTTTCTTCTACTTGAGTTGCTATAGAAACCTCAGGTTTTATTAGGGGTGTTTTTACACCTGGTTTGTATAGTTTATAAAGGGAAATGAACTGCGACCTCTTGCAGTTTAAAACAGTCTCAACAGGCCAACACAACCGATTATGTATGATAGGTAATGATGTGTTTTGTATGGAAAGCAGCAGTGCGTTTCAGAACGACTGTCCAATACATATAGATATACAGATGTTTAGTGAGAGTGTCTCAAATACACACACGACCTCTCAGTAAAACAGTCGAACAGGTAAAACGATGAAATAATAGAATGCCACATTTAACAAAAAATTCTGCATCTGCATGTGTTTGCAAACCTAACTTTATTTATTTATCAAACCTTTAAGAAGAAACTAAATGCTGTTCTCCATTTAACAATTGTAAAAAAATATATAACAATAACACTTCCATCTATGTTTTGTTGTTTATAAAGTAAGTCAGAAGTCATATTGGAAAATTAACTGAAAGAGAGACGCTGAGTCTAAAAACGAGAAAAACCAATAGCTTAAAAAAAACGGTGCAAAATCTTTTAGCACACTGTGTCTCCCACAAAAGGTGAACCAGTCTATAAATGTGGTAACACGGATCCAGGAACAGACAATTAGATTAGCAAACTCGGTGTTTCTGGGCTGCAACTTATTCAAAGTAGAAGGAAACAGCTCCGGTGGGTAAAACAGGACGGTAAACTAAAGCATAAATGTGACTGTGTGTGTGTTTCCTGTACGTTGCCAAAAGCGCCTTAGGGCTGAAGGCACTTTGAGCTTCTATCAGGTGCTGTAATAACATCATAATGCTGCCGGCCTTTGAAGTGTGCACACTAAAACTGGATCTGAAAGCACAAGCATGCGGCGCTTAGCCAAACTTCATTAACAATGTCATCCTGGAGAGAAGCCAGTCACAGTACACACCTTCCAACCGCGCATTCTACGCATTTCTACAACACAAAGAAAATAAACTGCAGCAAACATAAACCAAGAGCAATAATGGGCAATGCAATCATGATTTTATTCCACAACTGAACAATTTCAGGACGGGTACTGGTATAAGTAGAAGGCCAGCAGGCATCACTTTATATTTGTGTGTGTGTGTGTGTGTGTTTGGAGGTTTTCGGGCTTCGCTCCACAGGAATCTGGATTGTGTTGCTTGGAGAGGAAGACGGCTTTTCTGTAAACATGCTTTCAAGAAAGAGATGGGCGTTCTAATGTATCTAAACTGCTTTGGACTTAATACTTCCTGGTGTTGGGGAAAACACATAAACATTTCAAAGAACTGCTAACCGAAAAATGTAAATTCCGTCATCACCGATTCACCCACAGGTAAATACGTATAAGCTGTTCTAGACCATCCAATGAAAGAATACTGTCCTAAAAAGGTAATTGACCTTAATTCGCTATTATCCTCTGGGCATTTAAAGTTACAGCCCATTTTTCAACAAAAACCTCGAGATGCTATTCTATCTACAAAAGAATGTCTTGAATGTTCCAAACATACCAATAACACATTTTGTCGAAAACAATGTAACTGCCTTTGACCTTGGCAAGGCAGAATAGTGACCTGAGCCTGTCAATAACACAACAATGCGCTTCAAAAAACAAAACTGTATTACAGCAATTATTAGCTCAAATTCTTTCTCTGTGCACAACAGCTCTCAAATCATTGCAAGCTCCAAACGCTATATTAAAATATATGACAACACAACTGAATATTACAAAAGTAACTGTAAAGAATGTATTTGTTGCAAACATTAGTTAAGACAATCGCTCAAATTAAATCATGTTATTATTGTTGTAGTAGGCTGTAATTTTGATTTATAAAAATGTAGTTCAATTGACATTATTTGGAATAAAAATAAATAACATGATTTCTAACCTGCTTTTGCAAATAAACGTAAATTATCCATTTCGAGAGCCTTCGCCTTTATTGCTCCCCTGGTCAAATAGTTGTGTCAAAACTACAGTTTCATCAATATAAAATTCCAAACATGTGTCTGATATTGAGAAGTTAAGTTCAGTTTTCCTGTAGCTCAGTGGTAAGAGCATGGTGTCTACAATGCCAGAGACATGGGTTGGATCCCAGGGCTTGCACCTACCCAAAATTGAATGTAAGAGAATAATGCGGGTACTGTAGAGCTGCGACTACAGATTTTTTCATAGGTCTAAATGTACAGCTTCAGTCCAGTGTGAACATCACATAGGCGGTAAATGTGATAGAATGCTAATGAAAAACAGAACATTCTTCATTTGACCTTCCCTGTTCTCTTTAATAGGCCTTTCACATCTACACTGGCTGGTGTGAACCCCCCCAGTCTAAGGATGTGTGTGTAAGGATTGGGATATATCGTCATGGGTTTTTCTGTAGGGATCTGTCATTTCGCAGGTGGATCAATGGATTTTCCGAAGAGATCAGTAGGATGTTAATGTTTAGAGCTAGGACGTTCTGTGCACCTTATTATATGATGACCTTGAGTGAGTATTTGCCGGTGACATATACATGTTAAGTAAACCGGACTTTATGATAAAAGTCTGGCTATCTGAGACCTGAGATAAACCGGGAAGAATATGCTCTCACGTGCGACTCTCTATATCCAGATCTGTTCTCACAGCTCTATACGGCCAGTCTGTGGCAGTCTCTTCATGTGTCTCCAACTTTCTAAACCATCCTCGGAGAAAAAGAATGAAAAAACGAGTGAAGAATGTTGTAACTTTCATCTCAGCAGAAGAAAGAAAAATAGATCACTAAATCCATCCACATGCCTGGCTGGTCTAAATCTGATTTTCTGCTATTAAGCTCCATTTTCCTCTCTCAATCTGCCACTCTGAGGTGATGGGGAGGTGTCTTTGATCATATTCTGCCACTGTTTGCTCGCTGTAATCCATGACCAAAAATAATGGGATTTGGTGTATCTCCAAATGGCAGAGAAACCAGTTGACAGAAATTAATAAGTTTGCGGGGACAAAAAAAAAAAAAAGAGAAAATGGGACGAAAAACACTGACAAAAACAATCCCGAAACACCACAGTCTTCCGGCAGGAAGGAGAGAAAATTCAACAGAAGCTAAAAATGGTGGTGACACGTTAACAAAAAATAACTAAAGCTGCAGAAGAAGTACGATGGGAAGTTTCGGGGAGAATGACGGCTGACAGGCATGCCGTGGGGGTGCCGGGTGTATTGATGTGTCTTTGAAGTGAGCGTGTGTTTACTGCGTTCTCAGAGACAGCCACAGCCATGTTTTTAAGGCCTGCTTGACAATAATATCTCATGTCGCCGCTTAATAGAAATCTTGTGCCAATGTCATGTCCTTTTTATTTAACAGGTGCATTTTATTATGCAATGTATATACACAATGATTCCCTGGCAAATGTCCGCATGTAAAAGAAAACTGGGTTATTTACATCAAAACGTGAAAAGTATGCATCTAGTCCATTAGTTTTGCAAGTCTGTTTTGAGATCCAACGATATAGATTTTTCATCTGATTGCAATGTTTAGAGGTCAGAACAGTCAATTGCAGATATGTGCTAATGTGTTTTTGTCACATTTTTAGGGCCGAGATGTCGATGTTCGCCTTCATTTGCATTATACAATAAAATAATAATATTAATTACTATTAACATAAATAAAAAATAGCTTTATTTTCAGAGACTAGACATTTTAGGTCTTAGGGTCGTGATCCATTTGTTTGAAGCGAGTTAGATGCCTGAATAATATTTCTGTGCTCAATACACTTCCTCCATAAAGCCAGATCGAGTCTTTACTTCTAAACATTAACACCTATGACAATGTATGCCAGCACAGAAATTAACAAAAGTACAAAAAACATCGAAAGTTCACATCTTATATGACTTTACATTTCAAATATTTGCAATTATTTATGCCATGAGTTTAACAGCCCTTGTCCCTGTTCTACATTCATTATTCTGGAACAGAAAATGTAAAATATTTTTTTTAATAATTCCGTTTTAGTGTTTCATAAAACAAAGGAAGTCTTACAGGTGTACTTGACATGAGTTATTTCTTTAACAAGTGACAAGAGCTAAGGGCTATAAGGGTGTGTGGAAGGAGTGATGGGTCCAATGATCTTCTTCTCTTTCAACAGGGATTCATTAAATACTCTCTTTATACCCAATAAAAACAGGCTAATGCCCTCATGATACTGTATAAACAACCTTCATTTTTCTTCCTGCCTCTGCAACGTGGAATCTTAAAGATTTGTGTGATTCTCTTATGTTGAAACGCTAAATGCTTGTCACTCCATGCACAGCACATGGTTGGGTTATTTGCGGGAGTGACATCTGCATCTTTTGCGGAAAAATTCCGGCATTGACAACTGCAATAGTCGATGTGTTTAGTGTGTATAAAAAACCAACTCTACATCACTGTTTCAGACACTGACAGCTCACCTGAGGTGAATCGCACAAACAGAGCTACTTGTCTCCACTCGTTCCCAATTTTGGATGCCAGTTTGTCTCTTTCCACTAAGGAAACTCATGCCTACGGAGAACACGTTTGATATGATATGGTTGCTCATCTTTCTTTTTGAATCTGCTGTTGTCAATGTTGTCAATCACTTCACAGCACAGATGATGTCTAACTTATATTCATACGTGTAGTCTTCCTTGGAAAATATTACGACGGCAAATACAAGTTACTGCGAAAGACATCACAGGGAATCACTTAAATCCCACTGCCATCAACGACCCATCCAAACTTAATTCAGTAAAGAAATATCTAAAATATAATGAAGATACATATGAGCATTTCTTTTTATAAACACAGATTCCAAATCCGCCGTATTCCAGCAAAATAAAAGTCCATAGGAGTTCAGGACAGGGAGCTGTGATTTGTAAAGCCATTAGAAACGTTGCACAAAGAACATCTGAGCAACATGAGCTGTGAGCTGCAGTCAGGTTTATCTGGAGGAACAAGGCTCCCGGAGTTGTCAGTGCTGGATGGAGATTGGGTAAAGCTATGCACCCACACACTCGCCTCAGCGAGATAAACCTCTGTCGTTAACATAGACTGCAAAAAACATTTTTATCTCGCTTTCTTTCCACAGAGCACCGGGTGTTGGAACAATCTAACTTCTGATCTTATCGCTTCTGATATTCTGTTTCTTATTTTTGATTCTCCTTCAAAACAGCTGTTTCTTTTAAGGAGACCCATTCATGGATTTAATGTTTTTTCTATTCTATCTGCATTTCTCTCGCCATTAAAAAGAATATGGATTTCCTGCCTAAACCATACAAAGTCATTAAGAATGGGAGAGTACAAAAACTTTCAAATGTAAACGGCTAAAAATGATGCTCCGGCCAGCAAAGGGAGTATACAGTAAGGCTAAAACACTAAAATAGATCTTCAGCTTCCTTTCAATCATCATGGTCAATAATCGGAGAAAGCAAGTGTTTTCATCACAATTTCTCAACTGCAAAAAGGATGAGGCCGAATTTTACATTCTCCTATGAACAAATGTGCTAGGGCGGGGAACATTTGGTAGGCCGCTGCTATGCCGTTTCAATGTCTTCAATGTTCTTGTATTCTGGGTCTATAAGATAATATTTAAAGTAGTGGTCTCACATTGATCATGCATTATAAGTGTGTTACACTGTTAAACATGTTAAGTTGTCATGTTCAAAGCGGTCGGTTAAAAACCGAGTTAGATGCACATAGTATTTCTGTGCTCAATACACTCCCCCATACTGCCAAAGGCTTCAGAAAGATTCTTTCAAATATTTAACCTGACACCCTCATTAGATCACTTGTTATTTATTGGCCATTCGTCTGTAAAATCCGGCCCACACATCAATCAGAGAGCTAGGAAGAGCATCTGAACATCTCGGGAGAATCCCTCGTGAGAAGATTTGTCATGAGCGCTGCTCACGGTCCTCCTGCAGAAGCTCAACTTTATCCAGCAAGAGTCGTAAAGCTGTATCTGTCTTATGTACATGTGAGATAAATACCTCCATTCTACAATACAGGTACTCAAGATTCACATAAGAGTGACATAAACTGGCTGCGATACCCTCCTTTGATGTAGGTAAACTCTTAAAAATCAATGTGCTTAGCAGGTTCTTTAAAGGCTGTGATTTATAAATGACATCTTAAATAAATATAATATTTATTTGAATATTTATTATTTAAAAATGGACATATTAAGAGTTTTGTCTTAAATTTCACACCATTTGTCACACCATAAGACACATGATTTGCATATCTGTCCACTATTAAAGTCAAGCATGCCAATATCAAACAGCTTTGTAACTTATAAACTTTAACTTATATCTGCGTGTGTTTGTGGGAGTAAGATGTATGGCTTATCCTCTGAGAAAAGAGACGCTTTATTCTAGAGGAATGAGTCTGATGTTACGCATCATTGACCTTTCTCTACGTTAGCCTGGTCTTTCTCACAGACATGAGTGAACATCATCTGTACCACATGTACTAACAGTACCCCCCCATATGAGTAATACGTTCAATACAGCATTCTGCTTTTTATGACTAACCTCCGTCAGTGAATAAGACTTGTCTTAAAAATATCTGTTGCTACTAAAAACTACTAATTTAAACGGAGCTTAAGTAAAAGAAACAGTGTTTTATTAATCGTACAGGTCATTATCAGGCCTGTTGTCACGCATCAGTAAGTATTTCAGACGGACATATTTCAGCTGCAGATCAGGACGCATCTCAGATGGATTGATGAGGCAAAGACGATTTTGTAAACAAGGCTGACGTGTCAGTTGAAGAATGGAAACGCGAGGCGGTATTCTCGTCTAATGCAGATTTATGGACAGTGATGTACTCACATGTGCTTCCAAAATGGAAGATTTCAAGGATTTATGAAGGGGCCGAATGGAACGTTAATTTTCCGCAGATGTCCTGACGGAGGGTGCATGTATTTAATATAAACTATTGGCTTTGATGGGCTTTTTTAGGATTACTCACTGATCAATACCACCTTGACCAGTTCCTGGCTTAACTGTGCTGGATTACAGCAGCATCCAGCTCTTATTTCTTCAGCTGGGATCAAGAGATTTATAAGGAAAAGGACTTCCGATGTGGTCGTCTTAGTCTGTCTGCTTCAGAGTGGAACAAGTCGCATGACTGATAATATTTAAAAATGATATTTAATGGTCACACAGAACAAATATCACAAATTACATCAACACCATAAGAAAACACAATGACGGACAACAAAAGGGAAGGAACAGCGAATAAATAGAGTCCGGGTGATGATGAGGAGGGCCTGACCTGTACATTTATTTTCAGCACGTTGCACAGGTGCGATCGGACTGTACATTTGGTTAGGAAGAATTTTGTCAATATTTATAAAAAATAGGAATCAGTTATTGGAAATCACTGTGTGTCATTTGTCATGTAAAATGTGTTGGCTACTGTACATTGCTTTTGATAAAAGCATTTGCTAAATACATGTAAATGTATTTAATATATTACAGTCTTATATGAAACTAGTCCTAGTCGCCTAACTAGTCGCTTAAACAATGGAAAGTGGGGTTTTGTGAAAAGTTAACCATAAAATACTATTGAAAGCATAATTTCATTTAATATCAGTAATGGTGCTGCTTTAACATCAGCTAGACTCAACCCTCGACTCAGTTGGAGTGTGAGAATTGAGACAGACCAACCTTCTCTAGAGCCAGCTCTCTTTCAGCCTTGTGGGTCCTCTCCAGGTCCTGCCGCACCTGATCCATCTCGGAACGCAGTCGCTCCAAAGCCTCTTGCAGATCGTGAGCGGCCCGCTGCCGTTCCTCCTCTCTCAGCCGACCCAACTCCATCAGCTGTTGTTTTTTATGACTGTCAGCCGCCAACAGCTCTTTCCTCAGTGAGTGCAACTGCGCCTCCAGATCCGAGATGTTCTGGTGGGAAACATGCACTGTGAGACTCGGGTAGGGAACTTCCATCTTAGGCCGCAAAAATGACATAAGGCAACAAAGAATAAGAATAAAAGAGAGTTAAATAAGCACACAGTACGGGTGAAGTTCGGTTGTAGCGATGGAGAGGACAAAAGACACCACAAGAGTACAACATCAAAGCCTGACAATACACAGAGGTCAGCAGTTTGATTTAATGAGTCAAATCAAAGGTCAGTTACTCATAGAGACACATTTATTATTTCAGGAAGCCGACTACAATCATCACAACAATATAAATGACTGTGGCGTTAATGTGGAAAAAACCTAAGGCCTGTCATGATTTAGAATCTCAAGAAGTGTCCAGACAACGTGACATGTGCTTCCGTAAGTTTAGCATTGAGTTAGACATTTTCAACCAAGTAATGACGGTCAAAAAATCAACGTGATAATCCAAAGTAAGATCATATGTTAAATTTAAAAAAAGGATCACTCACGCAAACAATCCTTTTTCTTTATTAACTCTCCCCAATGTCATTCTTAACTCTGTGTGACTTTCTTTCCTCTGCAGAACACATGCTTATAACCAAACAACACTGGCTCGAATTGAATACTTTATATGGAGAAAAAACTTCGAGGCACTTGTCAAAATATCTTATTTTGTTCACAGAAGAAAGTTTTTGAACATTTTTAATCACCTGATGAAGGTGAATACATAATGACAGTATCTTCAAATTGCTTGAAAACCATTTCCTTTCAACATTCCCATAGAAGTTAGCCGCTTGCACCAACTCTTCTCTATCGATGGAGCGTTGTCAGTTATTATTCCATACTCCTCACACTCCCAACATCACTGGGAGGAGCCCGCTGAAGTGCTTCACGTGGCCTGAGTGCCGGAAAAGCATCTGAAGTTGTTTTTTGGGCGCTTTGGGAATAGCAGTAAACTTCAAAGCCTGTCATGCAAACACCCAGATACCAGGACTGCACGCGGGTCCAATGCGGCCAGAGTGGCACCGCACCAGCCCACATGCTGCTGCAACGGCACAAAGCTATTAGATCTCGGCTCCGAAGAGCCTTTTATCTATAATTCCCTCTTAAACTGGACTGGGGGAAGAATTTTCTGATGCATCTTTGATGGGTTTGGACGTGCTCTTGTGAAATAAAAAGGCAGACTGCAAAACTAGAAGAGAAAAAATGAAAGGCAATAACTGGGGAAAATGTTGAATGATGTATAAAGTAGACGTCCATGTTTTTAAACGTAAGAAAAAGAAATCAAGGCAGGAAAGACTGCAAAATCCAATTTGTGACATTTTCCTAATGTCCTGTCAGGAGAGCATTGTCAACTGTGTTGAGCTAAAGTGTAAACAGTGTTTGTGAAGTCAAAATGTTGTTTTCAAGATAAACTGCTGGACTCTTATGGAGATTTTGCTTTGATAAATGTATTATATGTGTGAATGCTTTTTCTGGATGAAAGAAAGATCTTAATCTTCTCTGAATTACATTTGCATGTTGTCGGGAGCTGAAGCGGGTGAAAAGCGTGCTGATGTCTGGCCAGAGATTAAACCTCTTTTCATCATTGAGGTCCCATCTGGTAGTGAAAGCTTCTCTGAAGTGACCCGCCACAGCTGGACGAACTGTTGTGATGTTCAGAAGGTGCCGCTTTGTGTTTTCCAAAAAGACAATATTTAACAGTCCTAGTTCTCCTGGGACCTTCATAATGTCAACCACGTGTCCAGTAGTATAAGAACATACAGAAATGCAATGTACAGTATTGTAAGATAACATCTCGTTCTTCTAAAACCTCAAATGTACAAATTTGTACAACATGGTCAAAAAGACAAAATATGGAGATGCATGGTTTTGGCAGGACAGCTGTGATATTAAAGGTCCAATAAAATTCCATATGAATGAATAATGTTGTTGTTACAGTATAAATAATATCTGTAAAAGTATAAAGCTCAAAGTTCAATGCCAAGCGAGATATACATCCGTCTAGTTCCTGCTTAAGTGACATCACTATCACGGTTAACCTCCGCCCACAGGAACACACAAAGTGGGGACGTGGTCTTGTTGTGCTCCTACGGAGAAGAGGAAGAGTTGTGTTTGTAGAGTGTGTTTGATTGTTTGTTCGCCATGTCGTCCAATCATCTTTGTTTGGCTGTTCCAGTGAAGTAATTCAACCGGGCACCATTGATTGTTTGTGTTTATAATGATCAGTTTAAATTATTTATTGATTATATTTGTTGTTTACTGTTAAACACATGCTGGTTAGGATCGGAGTAAAGTTTAGCTGCAGACACTCGGATCATTGTTCTATGTTTAGGCGAATGTAAAAGTGGTGCTTGCACAGGTTCTCGATCCTCTTCTTCCATGTTCTCCGGATCTGATTCTGGCTCAAATTTATAAAATAAAAGAAACGTTAACAATAACACTAAGCGCATGCATCTCCATGTGTTGGTAAGCTGTGTCGCCTTTCTGGGCGACACACGCTAACTTTGCTGTCGAATCACAATACAGGAACCGCTGGCCGAACCAGAACTCGTTTGGTATTTCTGAAGGCGGGACTTCATCAGAACCGGGAAGTTATCAGATAAGCCTTAGAAAGAGAAATGAATTATTTGAAAAATATGGGTTATTTTCCCAAGCAAAACATAAATACATGTTATATTGCACAATCAAAGGTACAAAAAAACAGCCCCTTTAATTAAAAGATTTCACTGTATAAGATCCATCACACCATAGAACAAAAATGGAAAATGTTACCTGATAGACAAGCATATATTAGCTGTTAACAACAATAAATGGTTTCAAACATGCATTAGATGGTGAATCCGTTTGATTTCTGCATTCGTGCTTGGCACCACTACCCAAAATATGCCCCTTCTGGTGCAATACAACATGGCGACCTTCAACAGGCCTGATATTTCTGGCACATCAGTAAGCCGGCCTGATCTCTCACGTCATGTATGTGACTTCTAATCTCCTACTGGGCAATGAAATACTTTGAAAGTTTGACAGCATCATTAACTTGCTGATCAGAGCGCTAGGGTGCAGTACTCCATGGGTTTAATACGCTCTCCCATGCTGTCTTAACTTCATGTTATAATGCTGCGAAAAGCCCTAATCTGCCCAAAACGAATCAAGGGAGAAAATATTGCAAGGAAATGTAATAGTGCATATGAATGACGGAGAAGCATCTGTTGTTCACACAATCCGTCTAAATAATGTTTTCCATCTGGAGATGTCATCAGATGAATCGTGTTACAATATTCAATCAGAAGAGTACAAACAGCAAATGAAAGACATATCGGAGACACAGTCAATAGGGAGAATACATACTTAATGAACAAACAAATACATTTTGCGTGAACATGTATAATGAATGCCCAAGATTTTTATGCCAAGTGCAAATCTGTACGCTGTTTTTTATTAATAATCAACAAAAATCAAGTAAGTATATAAAATCAGTGAATCACAGCTATAAACGGATGACGATTTATAATTCGAGCCTTTGGATTCGATATCGATGCAAATTATTAAGAGTGAAAAATGGCATTTCTGTCATCATTAAGTGACACAATGAAGACTCAAAACTCATTCGACCTGTTCAGGTTAAACTTAGCACTAAATGAAACGGTGAGCCAGGTTTGACATTCATGGGCATTTGCATGATGAACTGTTAAATTCACAAAATATAGCATAGAGAGAAATTGAGAAAATCTTTATCAAGTCTGTCTCTCAAAGCACTCCAAAATACTTTTTTAACCTACTAGGTCACAATGAATTGGATAGAAAAAAACAATAAAAACGAATTAAAAAACTGTCCAAAGCAACACAGATTGGATGCAACTTCTTTTCCCAGAGTATAATACGGATGATTATGTTGTAAATATGTTATAGAAACACATGTCGTCAGTCTCTGGTGAGGTGTTTTGTGCTGGCTGTAGGTATAATTCCCTTTATTCTCATACAGACTGAAGTAAACAGTTGCCGAGAAGCCTGGAGAAACCGACAGACTGGTTGGGATCAATACAGCTATTCTCAGTCGAGGAGAAAAGGGAAACTACATGTCTAAAAATATTGCACCTTTGAATGGTGGTGAAATTTATTTTAGTGAATCAATGTTGTTAAAACACAGATGTGTAAGAATTTTTGCATTTAAATGAAAACACACATTGACACTTCATGTAACGTCCTGTAAAAAAGCATACACAAGTCGCTCTCTCATCTGACATGCTTGTATAGCAGATCTGATCATCATCATCATCATCATCATCATCATCATCATCATCATCATCATCATCACCATCATCCTCATGTGAAACTCAATATTAACACAAAACTGTAGCATCTTTACGAAAAATAGAATATAACTTTATACAGAGAAGGGTGATTGTGATTTTATAAAAATATAATTCTTTTTAAAGGGAAATGAAACTGTTATTATTTACTCACTGGTTTGTCATTTCCAACCTATACGACACAAACCAAGATATTTTGAAGAAAGTTTGAAACAGAACGGTGACAAAACTTATTCACTTCGTATGGTGCATCAAAATATTTTCTTTTGTGTTTTCTGGAAGAACGTCAGACAAGTTTGACATGAGGATGAGTTTAAAATGACAGAACTTTCATTTAAAGTGTTACTTCACCCACAAAATGAAAAGTGAGCAACAAATTACTCACCCTCGAGTCGACTGATAACCTTAGAATATGTTTTTTACTCAGAAAGCTCCAGGGCCTCGAAAGAATCCCAACAACTTATTTTGTTCTTAGGGGATGTCCCAGAGATATCAAACAATAAAACAACCAAAGTCAATGCTTAATTGATAATTTTTGGGTGAACTTACTCTTTAAATACACAAAAAACGAATGCAAATATATTGTTAGCAATATCTTTCAATGTATTGACCATGGATTATTCAACAAATCTGAATTAATTACTTAATGGTGCCGTTTTTCATGTGTTTTGAAGCTTTGATTTCATTTACAGTATGCAATATATCATGTGTTAATGTTTCGCATGGAAAAATAACCTGTATTTTCAAATAATTCGCTTATTTTTCTACCGTTTTTTTCCCTGTCGTAAAACTGATAACTTCCCTGTTGTGATGAAAGTCCCGCCTTCAGAAATATGTAACAAGTTCTTACAAGGCCAGCGGTTCCTGTGTTGGGATTCAAAAGCAAAGTTAGCACTTGTAGCCCGGAAAAACCAAAGATAAAACCAACAAATAATTTAAACTGATCATTATAAACACAACAAATCGATGGTGTCCTGTTGAATTATTTCACTTTTTGTCGGATTAGTTTCATTCTCATCCAGTACCCAAAGCTAAACAGCTTGGCCCTTTGTATAATAAATTACAGAAACTGTTTAATGCATCAATTTAAATAATAAAATACATGTACAGGTTGTGGTCCATAAACAACACCTTCTTCAGAAAAAGAGGGAACTGCTCAATCTTTAGAGAATAATCTTTGTGAAAATTTGGTATTAAACTGATTGAGATAAGAGAGTGTAAAATGTGCTGCATATAGTTGTACATGTGGAATATTATTTCCCTGGGAAAGCCAAACAAATGATTGGACTCTGGGATGAAAATAACAGAGTTTTGACGGAATGGCGACAAATAAACACTCTCTACAAACACAACTCTTCCTCTTCTCCGTGGGAGCGCAAAGACCATGCCCCCGTTTTGTGTTCCTGTGGGCGGAGGTTAACCGTGATAGTGATGTCACTAAAGCAGGAACTAGAGGAATGTAGTCCAAACCGGCCGTTTTTTTGTCTATAATAACATTTTAAAGTTTGAAACATGGAATCATGAAGAATGGCAACTTTAAAGATTTAAAACAGTTCTAAGTGTTTAACTTCTTTTAAACTTTGTTCTAGATTAAGGCCTTTTTTGGTACTCTCTTCTGTATTTTTATACTGAATAATACAAATAAAACGATCAGTAAACAAGCAAACTTTCCCCAGTGATCACTAGCCCATCGATAGATATGTTATGGAAAATATGACCAATCAATGAAAACTAAGAAATAAAAATAATGGCTCTAAGATGAGACCACTCACAACACTCATGTCTCAAATGACAGAGACAAACCTAATCATTACTAAAAGAAAAAATTAATTTTAAATGAACTTCGTAATCCATTACAATCAATAAACATCACAATTTAAACTGCATTTTAGAAATATCCTTGAAATCGAACCAAACTAAGATCCATTGCAGAGCATGGTATTTGTCTATTGCCAATTCAATTTTATTCCAAGCTTCTAAAAGTCCAGTTCATCCTCAGTTGGGTCTTGCCCATCAACGGACTTCCCGCAGGGATTTCACCATAGTCCATTTGGACAGGGACGCAGCCTAAAGACTCATGGCACACCAGGAACCAGAAACCCGCTGATGACTGAAATAGAGCTCTTTGATACCATTTAAATGACATTACGCATTTCATGCCTGTTGCATATTTCACCAGAGATATAAGAAGAAAACAAACAGCAACTATTGATTGCCACTTGTATCAAAGGGACAGCACTGACAGCACACAAATACTACTACAACATACCCCAACATACAAAACAAGAAAGCACCCTATGGTGCTTAAGAAAAGGCCACAGTGACATGGGGTTGAGAAATATATCACCAACAAACAACAACAACCTGTGGTTTCAGCTGCTGTGGACGGTTTCTATTAAACCACACAGTGAAATGTCCTAGATTAAAAACTACGAAAGAAAAGTTGAACGTATCAAACAGGAATGTATATCGACAGTTTCACAAACAAATGACAATAACGTTTATATGCAATGAACATGTTTTTAAGTGCCTTTGAAAGTATATTCTCAGTTGTAGAACATAAAGAAATGACAACATAACAAAATGTAAAGCAAAAAAGTGGCAAGACAACTGGTATTGTTATCATAATAACAAAACAAAAGGTGACAGAAAGCAGCAGAAAGGAAAAGACCCCCTACCTGAGCGTCACGCTTCCTGAATTCTTGGCTTTGCGTTTGCTGCTGGACCATGGCGGCCCTCGTCTGCTTTTCCAAATTGACGATATCCCGCTGGTGGTCTTGGACCAGGCTGTCCTTCTCGGCATTGTGCGTCTGGAGTAGGT
Organism: Triplophysa yarkandensis; assembly: GCA_033220385.1. Lineage (NCBI taxonomy): Eukaryota > Metazoa > Chordata > Actinopteri > Cypriniformes > Nemacheilidae > Triplophysa > Triplophysa yarkandensis. The sequence continues at coordinate 16,735,824 of CM065661.1, read as the reverse complement.
GCGTTCGCTCCTGTTCATGCTGCAGTTTCAGCGCCACGATCTGATTGGACAACAAGGAGCAAGACTTCATCAGTGGAACATCCCTGTCGTCATGACAACTCGCGAATTGCTCAGCGAAGGAAAAAGTTCTAGCTTTGCCTCACAACACGTAATTTTGGCGTCACTATGGCCTCACAGGCTGTTATGAACCCATTCTTCATTTTATGACGAATTAGACTGTCTCTATTCACTCAGAACTGTGATGTATAGGTCAGTTCATCCGATGTATGGGTTACGTCAAAATAGACACTTCCTGTATGGTTACTACAACCACAACAAGGAAGAAGAGGGAGCAAGACTTTGACAACAAATTCAACTTGACCCCAAACCTCATTTCTTCCAGCAGACAGCCAAAAAAGTAACACCCATCAGACAACTTCTTGTCCTTTTCCACTTTTTAGTTTCACAATCATGAAAAGATTCTAAAAAACACCTTATTCAGAAGAAATGTGCTCGGCATTGAAAGCAAGAAGACCGAGAAAAGGCTAAAGAACACAGCAGCATTTTCTCGATGTCTTGCACCTGCTGTGCGTTGAGCTGAGCCTGCCGATGAGAAACAGCCCTGACGGTTCCCAGGGTCCGTTACCACTTTCATCTGGATGGGAAATGGTGACCTTGGCTGGGCCAGCCCCCGACTCTCAGTTAGCCTGACGTGAGAAGCCTGATCCCTGCAGTTTTCAAGCTAATCCTCCCACAATGTGTGGCTCGGCACCCTACCTGGCCTGCCAGCTAGAAGCTGCTATGGTGCTATTAAGATCAGGTGATGAATGGGACTTGTGCTCAATTCTCCAGCCAATCAGACACAAGGCCACAAAAGATGCTTTAAACAGCCCATGGCGCAAGGCATTCAAATTTTGCCGGAGAAAGTAAAACGAGGTTAGAAGATTGCATCTCTCAAAACTTTAGCAATTTTGCCCTTTGACGATCTAGACTATGGTACTGGATGCAAACCGAGACCTTTAGGAGGGTGAACTTAAAGAGCCACAAGTAACTGTCCTGGGATTGTGAAAGAACTTTAATCTAGGCTTTTGAAGACACATGACCGATTTCTTTTTATAAATACCAGAACATAGCTAAACGTATTCACTGTTCAAAGTCTTTGCTAGACAATGCATCCGTAGATTAAAGGTATACATGTTAGGACAAACAGAGATTACCTTCAGTTTAAACAGATTGATCGCTCAGTTTACATATCGCTACCAAAGATTTAAAGCCCATTCCACTAAAACTGACGGACAATCAGCGTGACACTTCTAAGTAATTTTTTTTGACGCAGTGTAAAAATCCACTGCGAAATATATGGCAATATGACAGTGGGGAAGCGAATGGTGGGAGGAGAGTCTGAAAACATTGTAACGTCACAGAATGGACTGCTGGGTGCTGGGCTCTTAAAGCGGCAGTGCTGAATGGCTGCTGTCACTTAACAGATGTGATTAGCAACTGGTCCTACCGCACTGATGCTATTACCCCGGGGTAATTCTGAGCTCTTGGAAAGGAGGAAGCTTGGCGGTACTCAGTGGGGGTTCGGTTTAAAGAAAGAAGCGAAGAGGAAAACATAATCCATTAAACTTTGTACGGACTGTGAAAGTGAGAGTAAGAAACATACAAAGAGTCTGCAGATACAAAAAAGTGTCAAAACACAGAGCGAGTTTGACGTGGGATGTAGAGTAGGTCAAAAGAAACAGCAAGAGACTATATAAATGCTCTCTTTTTAAGTCCTATTTACAGGGTCCTTTGACATAAATGGCTGAAAGTGACCCTCACTTTAATAATACCAACACTAAACATCACACTTAATATGAGGGGTCAGACTGAGTTATGAACTTACAAACAATAATGCCATATTGCAATTCTGTTAAAGCACATTTCTTCAAGTTTATACAATCCTGATTCAAAAAAAGTTGGCACACTGTACAAATAGTACAAAGGGGAAAAAAGGAATGCAATAATTTACAAATCTCATAAACATATATATTATTCACAACAGAATATAGATAACATATCAAATGTTGAAAGTGAGACATTTTGAAATGTCATGCCAAATTTTGGCTCATCTTAGATTTCATGAGAGCTACACATTCCAAAAAAGTTGGGAAATGTAGCAATAAGACCCCGGAAATACAAGGAACAGCTGGAGGACCAATTTGTAACTTATTAGGTCAATTGGCATCATGATTGGGTATAAAAAGAGCCACCCAAAGTGGTAGTGTCTCTCAGATGTCAAGATGGAAAGAGGATCACCAATACCCCCAATGGTCCGGCAAAAATAGTGGAGCAATATCAGAGAGGAGTTTCTCAGAGTAAAATTGCAAAGCGGTTATCATCATCTACAGTGCACAATACCATCCAAAGAGTCAGAGAATCAGGAACAGTCTGTGCGAAGGGTCAACGCAGGAAAACTTCTAGAGATCTTTGAGCCCTTAGACGGCACTGTATCACATACAGAAATGATCCAGAAGCGCAGATATTTTCTCTGGACCAAGGCTCATTAAAAATGGACTGTGGCAAAGTGAAAAACTGTTCTGTTGTCAGTAGAATCTGAACTTTAACTTCTTTTTGGGAAACTGAGACGCCATATCATCCAGACTAAAGAGGACAAGGACAACCCAAGTGATCAGCGCTCAGTTCAGAATCCTGCATCTCTGTTGATATGGAGTTGCATGACTGCTTACAGATTTGAAAAAGACGTTGACTCTTTCAGGGAAGACCTTGCACTTTTCAAAATGACAATGCTAGATCACATACTGCATCAATTACAACATCATAGCTGCGTAGAAGAAGGATCCAGGTACTGAAATGGCCAGCCTGCAGTCCAGATCTTCCTCCCATTGAAAACATTTGGTGTATTATAAAGTGGAAGATGCGACAAAGAAGACTAAAGACAGTTGAGCCACTAGAAGCCTCTATTACACAAGAATGGGACAACATTCCTCTTCTTAAACTTGAGCAACTTGTCTCCTTAATCTGCAGACGTTTGCAGGCTGTTACAAAAGAGAAGGGGATGTCATACAGAGGTAAAAATGGCCTTGTCCCAACTTTTTTGAGATGCCATTATATTTAAAATCCAACTTTTTGTTTTCCTTAAAATTACACATATTCTCAGTTAAAACATTTGCTATCTCATCTATGTTGTATTCAGAATAAGATATTGACATTTGAAACTTTGCACATCATTGAATTCAGATTTTTTTCACAATTTGTACAGTGTCCCAACTATTTTAGAATCAGGTTTGTACATATAAATGAATCTGAAAAGTAATCTTGGTGAGGCTTTAGGCTAATTATTATTTGTGCATCGGACCTATGTCAGGTTCTATCATTGAACAATGGTTCTGAAACTGCAGGTTTTGGCCTTTTATGCAATATAAGTTAAAAGTTGTCCAAAATGTACTTCTGGTCTTTCTTAACATTACTCAATTGTTGTTTAACATACATTGGTTTTTATGCCCAGCGTATTATAAAGATTACACATTTCTGTCTCTGAAGTAAACTAATTTAATGTCTCCAAATGTAAAATTTATCATCCGATGAATGTGGATTAAATTGAAAACCTATTATATTTTAAACAGGAAAAATTAAATGCAGCGTCACAAGAGTGAAATATATCGGATTGTCTAAATACACATATTGACATGAGTCACCTTCTGTGGGACAAACATTCAGACTTGAGTAACTGATTCATTCAACTATACTCACTAAAGTAGGCTTAATGAGATGTTAATTAAAAAATGTAAAACTAAACATAACATATGTTGACCTGCTGCTCGTATCTCTGCTGAAGCTCCTCTAACTGGTAACTGAACTCTCTGGATTGTTTCTCTCGCAGGGATTTCGAGCGAATCAGATCAGCCTCCACTTTCTCCATCTGAAAGCACAAAACAGATGATATTTTAGATAGCTGATTAAGTGTTGAAAATATTCAATGTTGTATAACACCCAAACACATCAGTACCGTATACATAAAGAGCTCTGCTGCAAGGTACTAGTTTGTTGTCCAACTGTTTACGTTCTAAATAGAATGACATAGAAAGTGCTGTATAGAGTCAACCTTTGAAAACAAATAACAATAGAGTTTTATTATGATGATGTTAAGACGACACAACAGTATCGAGCTTTTATTGATTATTACATAGAAAAAGTGATTTATAATCTATATTCCCATTACCTCCAGCCACCACATTTCTTACTTTTAAAGAAATAAAATACATTTGATCCTTCCTGTTTGGAAACCCAGTTTATAAATGTATATCCATACATAGTAAGTATCACACATTAAACTACTACTCCAAGCAGACCAAAGCCTTTGAGTTTCATCATTCCTCTTCAGCTGTAGTTGGACCACAACAAGTCCAGCTCCCACTCTTGGGAGAACTTGCACAGCTAGAAATATATGAATGCAAATGAACAGAGAGAGAAAGAGAGAGTAGGGAGGAAAGGGGGTGGCAGGAATGAAGTATTGGACCCTTTGATGTGGGTTGAATTCTGGACAAATAAAGATCGCTAGAGACAAGGGTGAAAAGAGGAAGAGGAAGAGAAAGGTGAGTCAGAGAGAATCTGAGCTTGATGTGGGCAGCAGTCACTCAACTTTGAGTCCTGAGGATCTTCTCGCCCACACCAACATGACCATTAGTACACAAACTCACACACATTGTTCAGAGGAACACCCACTGCCCAGACTGTGGACCAACACAACATAATGAAGGCCTGTTGGAAACCTTCTGTGGACTTTACATCATTTTTAACCCTTGTCCATATTATCTAACTGACCCTTTTATCCTAACAACCCCAAAATAACCAAAAGTGTATCATTGTGTAGTCTAATGAAGTCTAAAAAATATATTCTGCAGTCTTTACATGTCAGCCATAGCTGCAAGCACTGATTCATGAATTATTTTGACCAATGGCCTAATGAAAGAGCATTCATGAAACCTACAGGCTTTTTTATTTGATGATGCTTGGAAGAAGGTTTTTAGGCCAGTTCTCTCACAAGCCATTTGTCCAGTAGAATGACACAAGAAGATGTGTTTCTGCATTCAATTTAGGCTCATAAGAATATTGATGAAGGACATGAGATGCCTTCGTTCAGCAGCGTGTCCATCCAGGGCCTTTAAATATCACGGACATCACAAAAGGCCCATTTTGTTTCTGGTTAATAAAATGTTGTTTACCCTCCAATCTAGAGTTACATTAGCAGAGTAGGAATGTAGATGTATAAGGAGAGCAAGTTTGATTTGATAAATAAAACCTTTTTAACAGCTATGTAACGGCAGGAGGGTTTTGATATGCACACATCGGACGCAGCTGTGGCAGTGAATCCGAGTGGCGCCGCTGCAGCATCTGTGCGCAGGATGTGTGACTGAAGTCGTGTAGACAGAGGGCAGGACAGCGCTGTTATGATGGAAATTGTGAATGTATGTGTGTGTCGGTATGAGTAACACTCCCCTATGACTAACACTGACATCTGTTTGTTCATCAAATACTACAGCATAACGCAGCTTTAAGTCATGGTGAGAGGAGTACGGTAATGAAGGTAATGTTGAGGATGGAGATGTAACAGAACCGGCTAAAACCCAAGCAATTATTTGTGCTTTGTTTATCTAGCAGCCATATGGGAGAATGCAGTGATATCCAGCGAGACAGGGCAGAATTGATTTATGATCCAGACTCAATGATGACAACACTGTCTGGACTCTTTGGAACAACCCACACATCCAATTCATCTTCAACTCAGCCTCAGAGATCTGTGATATCATGTGAAAGTCTCGCAGAACATTTATAAATAAACCTACAAATGGTCACGCTTCAGGTACTGTTGTCTAAAGAACTCTAGATAATCTGTCCTACCTGTTATTTTTCTCTCACCAGTTCCTCGCTTTCCATTTCAACATGATTTCCACCGTTTCAAGCCATGCCACATCCAGCAGGGATTAAAGGATTCCAAAGGGATGCACCAGGATTCAATCATCATAACTATTTCTGAATGTTTAAGGTCCCTTTAATAAAATAACCGGTTCCACTCTGCAATCTATTTACAAGTCTTTTAAACAAAGATGTGACTGGTTCAGCTCATGGCAAGTGTTGTAGGGTTCAACTATGTGAGAACATGCTAGTTATCATCACATCGTCACATTTAAGAGCCGTTCACCTGTTGCTTCATATCAGCATACGTCTTCTGTGCACTGAGCTCCACCTGCTTCTTAAAGTTCTCCAGAGCAGACTCAGCCTGCTGGACCTGCTGTCTGTGACTTTCCCGAAGCCGGACCAGCTGCTCATCTTTATCGCTGTAACACAATAAACACATAAACTGGCTCAACCTGGATATAAAAGTATATGGGTCGTTGCATAATTGCGGGTACATCTCAAGTTCATGGGATGTTTTTCAGATATATAGTCAATAAAATAAGTCATCAGTACAATAAGTGATAAATTACAAATACATGGTGAAACAAACTAAAATGTGCGTCTGTTTATTTCTTGTCTGATATTGTGAAGTTTCTCATTCTCCTCCTTACATCATCTGCATGCTGTGATGTCAAAGAACTGTTTGAATAGAAGACGTCTTAACTGCGGGTGTAAAATGTATTTGAAGATGTATGCAATTCTGTATTGAGTATAGGCCCAAAATATTTGAAAAATATCAGCTAAGGTAAAAATGGGAAAAGTAAAAAAAAATCTTTACCAGGTTCTTAAAGAACTAAGTTCTCAAATAGAATATTTTTGGGGTGTAAAGCTTAAGGTTATGGTTGTTTTTTCCAATATCATATTGCAGATATACAAGGACTTTTACAACGAACCATACACATAAACTTGCATTACATGCTGGGTCAAAAAGCTACATTTATTTATAACTGTACACATAAACACAAAAAGGTAACACTTCATCACATGTGTTTTAAGTCAATAAGAAAAATACGAGCGGCCATCACTGCATTTCCAAACCAAACATACAGCATTTCTGTGGACGACAGTAACGCACAAGCGTCAAAAGAGCAGTCAGATGCAAGACAGTCTCCTACAAAGTCTGTCAACATGCTTTCAATGCTTACAACTACATGTGTACGCGGTCTCTTCAAATGTATGTAACGGGCATTATAATGACTTTCAATTAAGAGGAGGATTTATTATGGTCATTGGTGACTAAACATAAGATCTTATTTTAAGTCATTTCCCCGTGCATAAAGCCAAGCATAATGCAGAGATGTAGAAGAGAAGAAAAGGTAATGGGAAATAAAGCTCGACATACATTATAGCAATAATAATCATACACAATCATGTAAAAAAAAAATGTTGACATTCGAATTATCAAAACAAACACGCCTCTACAAACCAAAGGGTCCCGCTCCTTTTTTGAGAGCTCCACCCCTCACATACGTCTTCTGTCAATGTTCCTCTCCACAAGAAAAGATATGCTTCTTAATGCTGATTGGGTTTTCAGTTGTTTTTGGATGAATTTTTGATGGATTTTAGAAAGCCAGATTTTTTTGACAGCGTTCTAAACCCTTACAACCTTAAATGCTTTCCAAGAATAAAACGTTTCTAAGGTATATTGTATTTTCTTAATCTCAAACAACAACAAGCTGTTAGTTAAAATTGTGTTTAAGTCAATATATGCCATCAAATAAAATAAAGCAAATAAAATAAAGCAAATAAAACTTTTGTACTTGTATCAGTTGACAAAAAATCACTTTGCATGTTTATAATGTCAATCTTTATCAGAAGGACCCTCTTCTTTAACTGTATATAATGTTACACACATATATAAACAAGGCTAACAAAACAATAGGAACGACTAAAACAAATGCAGAAAAAAAGTTGGGGACGTCTTATTTCCTATTCTTTTCCTGTGGCCTCTTTTCTGCGTAATTTTGGTCTCTCTCATGTTTGACATCAAAAGATCTAGAAATTGTTTCTCCCTGACTGTTGTGTAGTCTGTAATTATTAATCTGTCTTGCAACATGAATGCCTTTAGGGCAGAGCGAACACAAAAGAGCCTTCTGCTCATCTCTCATGTGGAGAACCAGCACACAGAAAACACAGAGGAAGAAAAATAGACATCTAAACAAGAAAGAAACAAGCCACAAAAATAGCTCCCTCTTAACATTTTCATGCTTTTCAGAATAAAGACTGCTGGGCTGATGGGTTAGTTAGGTCTACATCAAGTTTATCAGCTGCTTTAAAAACCTTGTCCATGATGCGATCTAGCTCTTTATTTGACCACTGTATATCTCGAGATTTGTCTGATAATCCTAACCGATTACTTAAACACTTTTGTCATTAACACCCATGTCATGTTCAAACTTAATACAATCACATTTTATCTCACATCATGATTGTCGTTTTCATTTCTTCATCCGCAGTTGTTCAAGAAAAAGAGAGTTTCGCTGTTATCGAAATTGGATTTGTAAACATGACCACAGTTGTAAATATGCCCATTGTTACCCAGATTCTATGCAAAATTGCTGCGCTTTAAAGTCATAAATTCACTCTAAGCGGAAAATGATGTCATTGTTCCCTTATCTCTTTTCATTTCAAACCTGTATGACCTGCAGTTGACAAAAAAGCTATGCTGTAGCTTTTTGGTTTTCAACAATCATGAAAACCAAACAATTATTGTGCTGGAGTGATTTCTATACAATTGATTTGAATCAAGGTATTCTTTCTTATTTGATCTATTTTGATAATGTGGAAAATATTCAATCGTGTTAAAAATTCGTGGCACATTAATTGTGATTTAAATACGAACAGCCCTAGTATAGACACAAAACCAGTTCAAGTAATTACGTTCTTTGAAATATCGCTTGTGTTCTGGAAGAAAGAAAGTCATACGGGATTGAAATGGTGAAAATGAATGAGAAATGATAAAATAAAAACAAATGAGATAAATAAGAAAAAATAAGTTGTTTTAAAATGTTATATTTAGACAGAAAAGGATCTAAAGTTGAAACTCAAACTATGCAACATTGTGAATATATGTGCATCGGCACGGGATGACATCCGACGCATTTCCACAAAATCCGAGAGGAAACACAGAAACCACAATCGTATTACACACTCAAGTGTGTAAGGCAGACAGAGAGTTTATAACCATTGTGGTGCTGAAGGGAAACAGGTGTCCGTTCTACCATTTACTACATCGCAGAGTCAACCAGATTATAAGACTGATTTCTTTAGATGTGTCATAATAAAACCATATCAACATTCACGGTTCATTTCTTTCCATCTCCTGTATAATTATTAATAATCTTTAAAAACTTGCTTCCACTACAGCAGCCTGCCCCGTCAAACCCTTTAAAGCTTTTGATTTAAGAAGTATAATGGAAACTTCTACGCTTGGATGACACAGACTTTAAGGAACACTTTTAATCTATAAATAATGTCTGAACATTCATGACTTTCACTAGAAAGAAAGAGTCTATCCAGAGGATATCTGGGTGCATAGCGCTTTGAGAACACAACTATGGGTTACCACAGGAGGAGCAGACAGTCTGTCCCCATCCATCAGAGAGGTGAGATGAGAGGGCACAGCGAGGATAGACAAATAAAGAAACAAGACAGGGAAAAAGGATCGGCGGCTCGGTGGAGGCTGTCGGCTTTGGCTGGGGTTTGTGCTTGGAGGAGAACGAACTCAAATTAGAGATGTACTGTCAAACCAGAGGAAATCCTTGTTATGCTGCACTCCTGAAGGGGATTTTTGGGGGAAAAGCACAAGGAAGGGACTTAAGGAAAGGGTGACACTGCTTCTGTCTAACCACCAGTCAGACAGGAGGGTCAATTTTCCAAACCTCCTTAACCACAGGTCGCCTTCGATGTGGAGAGCCGGACGCTTCGATGGGGAGCTTGCACTGTAAATACAAGCGGAGTTGCTGCTAATTCAAACGCTCCGGTCAAACAGACGCACCCTTTCATTTTAATACGGCCCGTTTTCGGTTTGTCAGACATTTTGTCGTACACACAGAACAAGGGCTCCTAATATAGGGCTCCGATATAATTTTATAATATAATGTTTGTTCACAATAAAAAAAAGCTACTTTTACACACAGAGACAAACCCTAGATGTGAGCGATGTTGTCTCTGTAAAGAACTGTACTAACTCAAGCATCATGCCATGTATGTCAACCATAAACACACACACATAGGCACATATGGATTCCAGGTGGATTACACCTCTCTACACCAGTGTGAAGGCAAAGGCGGTCCACTTCATGAGCTCATCATGTCGGAATGATAACACATCCAGCAACACATCAAAGCAGGGGCCCAAAAAGAGGCGGCACATTAAAGGCAAAGAGAAAATGCAAAGCTGAAATTTTCAGCGCCCTCAAAAGAGGAGTGCCTCATTCCTGTGTCCCCAGAGAGCCTTAGACATCGCTGTTAGAACAGCCTCACAGACCTTACGACTGACATGCAAATACACAACAGTCAAAAATAACATCAGCTGGCGCGTAAAGAGTGTTGTTTTAGCAGCACCTTGTGATCATGGTCAAATATTCGGTCTGAAGACATGAATCCAGGCAAGACTGAAATATTCTCACTTGTCTTTGCATGCTGAACTAATTGAAAATTTCATCGGGGTGGACACAGCGACAATTGCACAACATGCGTTTTCTTTATTTGTACGCTTTAGTGGTTAGAAATGTTCTGGCAAAGCTTGTTGTAAACAATGAAAATTGTGTGGACCACTAGGAGTATGTGCTGCTGAATCAGGCAAGTGTGTGTGACTCTTGGGTGGGATCACATTGAGAGACGCCCATTAATCGTTGTCCTTTTCGGTGCATACCGCATATGCAACAACACATGGTTTAAAACATTGTTTCAAATGTGCACAGATTATTCAAAGATGTGGTTTGCATCCAACCAAACAACATCTGTATCACTTTAAAACCTTCAGAGGAAATTCCAAACACAGAAATGAGTTTTAAGCTTGGAATGAGCTTGGCCTACAATTTAAAGGTTATTCCCAAATATTCCACCCAAAAACAAAACAATGATACGAAAAATGAAACTGACAGTGAGTATACGCTCACACAGGTTTATGCAACACAGAAAGAAATTCATCGCTTGGCATTCTGTACCCTGCATGTGGATTGCTTTGTGCCAGCTTCAGGTATACCACAGACAAGGATAGCTTTATACATTGTGTCTGTATGGCGCCCTCTGCAGGAGGAGCGGGCATCCGCATGAAGCAGGAGCCGATGGTATGCAAGTAATGCCCTGTGGAAAGTCTGACTGTGTTTGATTTAAATACTTTCAGATGCTCATTGCATGAAGCAGCGGGCTGTTTTTCCATTTATATGCAGCAAGGCACGCCTCTCGCTTCGCTTCTAGCAACGCAGGACGAATCCCCCTCCAAAAGGACTGCTCTCAATGTGTTCTGCATGGACCCTTTGGATTCATTAGTAATTTATAGTAAGGCATCAGAACATCAGGCATGTATTAAGTATACATGCATTCAGACAATGAATTAAATATATTTTAAAAAAACAAAGCAAAGATGACAGCACATAATGGCAAAAAGTTTAAACCGAGAATAACAGGGCTCTTGTCATATATGCAGCTGAATGCCATGTGTCTCTAAAATCCAGCGTTGGATTACTAGTGGGATGAACTGGAGGTTCATGTTTTTATTCAATTTAGCAGATGAAAGCGCACATCAGATTTAAAGCTATTCGGTACTCTTGCTCACTATTTGTTCAAGTTATTTTAGGGGGATCTAAAGCACAGCATGAATATTTCTATCCATTCATACAGGGCTAGTAGTATCATTCGTATGTAAAATACACTCCCAGGTGTCCGATCAGTGCTATGATTCCGTTTATACTCTGCGCCTAGGTATAGGAATCAGCATCGATAGGGAAAAACATCTCTAGCTTGGTAACCAGCTTTCTTCAAATTATCTTATTTTGTTATGTAGCTCAAATATGCTATATGAATTTACTTTGTCTGACATAGAAGGACCATAACTTTACAGAGCCCTTTCCATGCCTGCAGAAACTCAAAAACACAATGTGTTATTATGAAATGGGATTTGTCTACTAGATTAATGGGCGCTTTATTCAAGGAATGCAACATTGTCAACTTTTAAGGAAAAAACTGAATTTGGGGCCAGTCGGTTTGTTTTCTTCCCTATTCTTATTCTCCGTCTGATCCAGCGGGACTGGAGTGATTAGTCCGTTTGATGTTGGCCTCTGAATCCCGAGGGATGTGCCCCCGTCCCCCCCGCCCCCATTAGAGACAGACTCGACCGAAGTCAAGAGAACTGCAGCTGCAGAGGTGGAAAACATAAGCGGGCCAAGAACAAAGCCCTGTGGTACTCTCCTCCGTCCAATTTCTGATGACTGTCATGTCACATATTAAGACAAACACATATGTTGTTACTAATTATGGGACTTGTTTTCAAGGGTATTTTTGCGGTCTTTTTGAACAGCTGTAGGGTTCCCATCTCGCTAATGCATAAACAGAGCTCTCCAATGAAACGAAAACAAAGCAAGAAGAGTAAAGGGAAAAGGCAGCGGATTCAAAGAGGTTAGGCTCCAGGTCAGCAACATCTACAACCTATTCCATTCTGAGCATTCAGTGCACATGCTGTTCCTCATAATCATTTATTTTCTTCTGATGATCAGACACACGGATAAAAGAAGCCACAGTATTGCACACAGCAACGGGAAGTTAAACAATGCGTTATTCTCATTTGCATTAGGAAAAGCGCCTGGCACAAACAAACAGCACACCAGCTGCTTGCGTCTACACACATGCATGTTTGAATCCTTTGACATATCAAAAGAGTGCACAAAGAACACATAAACACTACATGCGATGTAAGCCATGATACATTTAACATCATTCACAGCCTCGTTCACATATGCATGCATGGACGTGTCGAAAGGGCCAGCCGCCAAATATATGTGGGGAGTAGCCGGCATTTTATGCAGTTTCATCTCGTTTAAATTTCTTCGCTCATCCTCTGATCTCAGCTATCAGGCAGTGCTCTCTTGATGTGAGCGTTGGCTGGCCGTTTGAAGTTTTGCATTGACTTTAAAGTGGCCAAACGAGGCTGAACGGCAGGCAGGTAGCAGACCGGGAGACGGGGTGCTTGTTAGCCCAATGACTGTTTAATTAGCTTGATGAGGACGGCAGGGTAAATGCGGCTGCCTATTGACACAAATGGGCATCTGTGTTGTTCATTGCTCACGCGGGGCTAATTTATTCAGAGTCTAAGCTCTAGGAGTCTGGAGCGCTAATGCCGACATCAGATAACGGCACTCGTTTCATCTTGACACTTTCAAGCCAGAGCAGAGGGGGAAAAAACAATTCTGCAGATGAAAGGAAACGCTGTGTTGTATAGGACATGAAACACAAACATCCTGCAATGGTTCTTGCAATTACATTCATGGCGATGACAGCCAGACCTGATTTCTTGCTTAAAATTGTCTCATTTTATACCATTGAGATGCAAGTGCAGTCTTTACATTTATTCAGATTGTGTTGTTAGCAGTTAAGGGTGTTGGTTTAATAAACACTTGCCCACTTGACACGTAACTGACAATAACTGACTCTCACAGGTCACATAAAGTAAGTGCTTTAAAACACTATTTTGGCAAAGCAATACTACAACGTTGCCTTGTTTTCTGTTAATTTTAAACAAAGTCTAACATTAACTATTGAGGTTGTATAGCCAAACATTACCAAAGATCAAATATACACATTGTTAGTTTGTGTTACCTAAATATTTAATGTTGACAATTACAACCGTGCCGTACAGAGACCACACACTTTTGTGTTTAAATTGATAAATTGTAACAGTTCAAAGCACTCACATACAACACAAAACATATAATACACAAGTCAATTTTGGTAAATGTATCTTTTAGAAAAGCTTGCAATTATATAATGTGTTCAATATTATTATCATTTACTAATAACGTTAATGTATTGGTTATTAAGCAATTATGCGAAAGAAAGAAATACATTTAAAACAACTCTACATTATATTTTCTGTGTTTTTAAATTGATTATAGTTGCAGAAGAACTGTTAACTGGATGAATTTTACTGCTGTTGCTACCTAAACGGCCTCAGAGCGGCTGGAATCACACACGTAACTTTGGTGTTCGGGTTGATAGGCAAGCCCGCCTACACCCAGTTTCACTGCATTAATCACGTTTTACAGCATTTTGTAAAAAAAAAACTGTATTGCGCTGACAGCAGGAAGTTTAGAGATCATTTATAATTGTGCATATCAACCACTTGGAGGTAACAGTGTGCACATGTTAAATTGTTGCTCCATGTGAACCAAGTAGGCACATACATAACTACAGACAAGTAATGAATGATTGTGTGTATGATCATACAGTGGTATCCAAAATGACATGTTAAACAGTCCTATATGCACTCTGCCCTCTATTGTATATATTTTAAAAGGGATGTAATATCTCACATGACACCTTTAATTCTATGCTCAGACAGCGTCAAATAGTCGTGTATATAAGTGAACACACTAGTCGTATTTATATGGCAATATGACATAAAACAGTGCATAAGACGGTGATTTGAGACGGACCTATAGTGATTGTAAGTATATTATTTCTTGAGAAGAGACAGTAATGCATTCTTCAATACAGTATTGATGTTGATGATCTATACTTTCTGTCACTTACTGTAAAAACTGTAATAAAACAGGAGCTGGTCATTTGCTGACATCACTTGCGTCCTGTAAGAATGAATGGCTGAAATGGTGTACAGCCAAATGTGTGATATCCCATTACCATGGGCCAAACAAACAGCAAACAATGAGCTCATCGCTAGGGCCCGGTTCATCCTGATTTCATTCTTTTAATCAGAGTTGGAACATTTCCAGCTCTGTTTAGACATCCAAACAGATCTGTTTTCAACACTGACGGTGGGCATGATGAAAAAAACGAGGGCTAGATGAAATGAAAGAGGGTTTAATGTGAATCTCCCTCAGAACACTATCCTAACCACTTCCACATCTCCTGCTGCATTCCTGCGGTTGGGAACGGGCTCCGGGAGCACAGGCAGTCACCCCACGCTGAATCCACATCTAAAGGCAATGCTGAGGGCCGGGAGATGGCCTTCCCAAAACAGGACTTAGAGCAGGGCCTCTTCCACTGCCCCATAATCCAGTCCAGACCACAGCATTGCTCACATTCTGTTAACACTATCCCACAGTACTGCTGGATAATATAACAGCAGAAGGACATTTAACTATTCTGTTTTACAATACACTTTGTATCACCTCATAGAAATGTGTTGATTATTGGAAATCATTTTTTGCAATGTGATACATTTCCAAGTGAACTGAAACAATGATGTAATGCAGGTTTTTGATCTGTATTATGAGATAACAAGTGTTTGTAAAGTAAACCATTTGTTTGTTCTGAATAAAAGTGAAAGATTTCATAAAAATAAAATGGTCAGTTTGGATTTCATGGTCATAGGCTTGGGGTGGGCTCTTTTGACGTAAGTCAGAAAACAATAAATCAACCAAGCAACAAGTTTAACAGTTTATATCCTAGCACTGTTTGAGATACCAGGGACCCCCAAATATGGACCTTTTCAAAGGCCCCAACTATCCAACTAATGGAAAATACAGTTTACAACATTATATATAATAAAGAAGCATTTACACTATGTTAGATAAATAGCAAGTGTAAGAATATGCTAAGATATATTACATATTAATGACATTTTTACCTTTAATATCAGTAATGTTGATTGTATGATCTGAAGAAAAAATATTTCCAAATCCAATTAATTTATTCTTAAGCATTTTATTTGTGATAACCGTTACTGTAGGGAGAAAAAAGACTTGAAAAACAACGCTTGTCCATTTACAATTAATGTATTTTTCTTAAAGATTTTCCGGGGACCCTTAGAGCCTTTAGGAGACCCCCTGGGGGCACCCAGTTTGAAAACCCCTGACCTTGCAACCATTGAATAATAATATGCAAATAAAATGAAAGCACTGCAAATATTAAGACTAATATTAATGTTATTCAATGGTCCAAGAGAAGAATCTGTTCATTTAGCATCATCTATATTTACATCTTGGCCTACACTTTTATCTAAAGTGACTTAATGCTAAGCATTTATTTTTATTGTGCAAAACCTGAGGACCCAAATCATGACACATGCTCTAGCAACTCAACTATGGAAAGAGAAAACACCAGAATTCTTAATAACATGTAAATTCAAATGAAATAAAATCAACAAATTATTAAATTAACACACACAGGGGTTAAACATGTCCAACTCAGTGAATGAGAAATATGCAGGCATGGATTTCACATGGCCCACCACGGCCCATCACATAAGCAAGGCAGAAATCTGGAGATGAGCAGAAGTTACCTGAGCATCTCTTCAAGGGTGTTGATCCTCTTTCTGCAATCAGCTCGCTCCTTTTCCATCTCTGCCTGAAGTATCTGCAGCTGTGACAGGACGAGAGAGCTGTCAATCACTCCACACATCTAAACAGAGCTGATTTCATTTTGTAAAGGTCAGAGGTTGTCTGCGAGCAGCCGCTGGTAGACGGCTGGCCCGCAGGTGCGTACGGCCTCTGCTCTGCAGATGTGCCCTTGACAGCGGTCTGGCCCACCGTCTCACTTTATGACCAAACCTGCCCTTTGAAGACGGCGGCCAGGTGTCAGAGATTGATCTTAAAACTTATCTTCTCTTTATTGTGTCGGCCCAATTATTGAAGCAGGTTTTTATGACAGCGCTGAAGCTTTGAAGGGTCTTAAAAAGGGCTTCTGGGTAACAGGAGTTATTAAGACTCATGAGTGAGTGATTGGTGGGGTGGAGATCAGGCCGGATCCAGCACCACTCTCTCTTTATTTGATGAAACATCCTCTAGCCCCATGAGGCTGTTGTGCCGTGACACTTTACAGCCTCAATCTTGACATCATCAAAGTGAACACGGGCAATTGAGGCCAGGGAACAGCTTTAATGTCTAAGTTAAACTACCTGCTTTACTTTATACTACTATTAAATCAGGTGGTGATTATAAACACTGGTCTGTTGAGAGTTATAGCTTGAGTAAAATATAATGGTCATTTTGCTGCAAAATCAAGATTGTATACAACAGCAAAATAGGTTTATGAGACTATGTGTTTCTAATTTCCTCTGACAATATTGCAGCTTATATTTATGTTTACTTTTTACTTCACCTAGTAAAATATTCTGACTTGTCAGTCATGATATTTAGCAGTCTAGCAGTCTAATTCAGTATTTTTAAAACAAGAACCACTGTCCATGAAGTGAGTAGACTTCCATTGCACAGCACATATAGTGTCTGTTGTCTCAACAATCTTATCAAAATGTATATTTTATATTATAGTCTTTATCTGGAAATAAATGTTTCCATGTAGAGCTGCGGTCATTTCTGGCTTGCATTTAATATACAATTCTACGGAATGCAGCATTTTCACCCCAATAAATATTTTAAAGTCAGTTATTTATATCATTTACAGTTGTGTGTCAATAGCAGATATGAGTTTATGTATCTAAACGTTTATTTGACTTTTATTGGTAAAAACCCAGTGCTCCACACAGAGATCTGATGTCATCATATTTATCTGCTATTATTACACGATAAAAACTTAAACAGACCTGTGCTCATGTCTTTAAGATGGTTCAAGACACATATCAGCCGTTCACCATGACTCGGTCTCAGTGGCATAGATTCTGATCGGGGCATCCCTACTGTGAGAACTCTGTTTTGCACAGTATTGTGAGAGGCTCAAAAAGGGTTCTCCAGCACATTCTGAACACTTAAAGTGATAACTCAACCAAAAATTTCTTTTTATGAGGTCACAACTTTCACCCTGCAAAATCAACCCGTCACTGTAAAGTGTCTGCTTATTCAATGTTAAAGTTTTTGGTTATCCAGGCAGTGAACATTGTAAAAATAACAAATAAAATGAAAGGAGAGACCTTTTTATCAGTGCTGTGATGAAGGTCTGTTATCTCCTGTTGCAACTTTGTCTCTTGGTCCTAAACAAATCACAAATGAAGAGATTAAATGTTATCTGACACTTGTGTTCATGATAAGAAATATCACTGGTACATGTAAAGAAATATCACTGGTACATATTAGGTGTCAACATATATCTACAGTGCCTGGCATCCTTGGTAAATATGACCAAAGAAGGCTTTAAAAAAATGTCTTTAATGTTAAAATTTTTACTTTTTGGCTTATAATATTAAGTTTAACTGCTCTCATTGAAAATAATAACAATTGGATTTATGTGTACCACAATTATTGTCAGCCCCATAATTTCAAATGAGCATTTGAGGAAATCAATTTATTTAAAAAAAATGAAAGTTAACAATTAAGACATACTTTCATTTGACCGTCTGTTAGTTGGTGGCACAGGAGGCACTGTTTATTACACTCTAGGTCATGTATGACCAATCAAAAATTTGATTCAAGCCCTGATAAATATAAATCTGGATCTGATTATGGACTACTGTGCTTGAAACACTAACAATAGAAACTACAGCTATTCCAGCAGGTAACAAACAGAGATATGATGCTTTCCTTAATACTAGGAGCTACTGAATAAAGAAATCTAAAAAGTACAAAATATGCCATGATCAAGACTAAAATGGAATCTGTGCACTTTTTTGTTAATTCCCGCACAGATTTTTTGGGAAAAATCTGCAGTATACTGTGCAATAAGTTTAGGATATGATTTCACTAATTTTAAATACTGATTCAACAAAAAAAAAGCAATTAATACATTTAGTCACAAGAAGGTGCGAGGGCAGATTCCGTGTGGCCCTGGTCATGGGTGAATGATGTGTGAGTTCTCACCCTGAGCTGTCTCTGTCTTCTCTTCTCACATTCCTGTATCTGTTGTTGGAGAGAAACCACAGTCTCCTCCAGATCCTCAATGACCTCTGAAGACTGAGAAAAGACACAATGCAGTACATCACTACATGAAAAGAAGACATACAACAGCATTGACTATCACTGTTGGTAGTGTAGGTCTATTCTTCATTCAGTAAAGATCATCCATACAGTAGACAGAAAAATGTCAATGCATTCTGAGACACCTTGTTTTGACAGATATATGAGGCATCACTGTAACAATCATTTATTAAAAAGAAAATCCTGCAGCATGAGGTCTACTCATTGTGGCTGGTGTGAAATACAAATGATCTACAAATGAAAACTAAACATATTTAAAACTTTGGCAATCCAATTCTGGAAAACCTTAAATAAAGTATTTCTTAAACTTGCATTTAAACTTCAATGTGAGGATCTTTTAGATACCTTGGATACAGATTTGGTGTGTTCCTGCTGAAAGTGGTTCATGTCAGCTGTATGTTTTTCATGAAGTTTCAGCAGTGTTTCTTCATTGTGTGCTCTCATTTGCTCTATCTCCCTTTTCAGGGACACATTCCTGAAACACACAAACACTGTCTCATGAGTGTATGGAGTTCTCAATGCTTTGCTTCAGATGAATCTATGTTCAGATCTGAGCGTGTCAGGCTGTTTGTCTGGTACTGTACCTGTGGTTGGCCTCCTGAAGTTCGGCGCTGATGGAGGCGATGTGGACCTCTAGCTCAGCTTTGTCCTGTGTGACCTTCTGCCGAAGCAAGTTCCCATTCTCCACCTCCACTGACAGTTGTTTTACACGGGTCTCCAGCTCTTTCACCATCTTTTCCTAGATTAACAAAAGTGATGTTGAGTATCTTCTGTATGCATTCACTTGTAGTTATAAGTACAGTTGCGACATGCGCCGCTAGGGAGGGGATCTTGTTTTTAGCACAGAGTCGAAGAGTTAACTTCTAAGTTCAATGTTAATTGTGTGACTATTACAATTTTATTTCTGTTACCAACATATTTCAAAATATCTTCTTTTGTGTGTTCTGCAGAAAAAGGATTGGATGATATAAGTGGAAAGAAATGCTGATAATTATGGATTTTGGGTGAAATATACCTTTATTGTAAACTGTAAATTTCAGTATGATGGGACAGCACGAATAAGTTAAACTCTTAGAGTTTCTTTGCATTTTTGAAGTGACACACAGCCAAGTATAGTGACCCATACAGAATTTGTGTTCTGCATTTAACCCATCAAAAGTGCACTGACACAGCAGTGAACGAACACACACCCACGCACACGCGCACACGCGCACACGCACACACGCACACACACACACACACACACACAATCAACCAACCAGCCAACAAACCAACCAACCAACCAACCAACCAATCATTAAAACACATACCCGGAGCATTGAGCAGACATTTATGCTGGGGTACCAGGGGAGCAGTTGGGGGTTCGGTGCCTTGCTCAAGAGCAACTAAGTCGTGGTATTGCCGGCAGGGGTTAGGAGTCAACCTCTCTAACCACTATGCCATTACTTCCCCTGATGATATATTCCACTATTTGATATTGTATTGATTTACATAATAAGAAAAAAGTCAGAGCAAAAGCAACACAGAGCTTCCGAAGGGTGAGCTGTTTTGTAGATGTGATTGTGACAGTATAACGGATCCGCAACAGTGAACTTTAACAGCTTTGTTACCACATTCATCACCACCACACTATCCACCTTCAAAGATCACCTGAGATTATCTTTGAAACAGCTTCAAATCTTAAGCACATGTGGGTCTCTGTGTTTAAAACAACCCAGAGCTTGAAAAAATCGGAATCTGTGCAGCAGAAAGAAGGTCTTCTTTTTGAAAAAAACCATGTCTGACGAAATCTATGAAGACAGGACAGTTGAAGTTGTTCAAATGAAAGTGGTACTGATGTTATTGAGTGAGTGGAGATCTCTGTCAGTGGTGAATGGAATGTGGGCTGATATGAATGATGACAGATTATTGATAAATAATACACAGCTCTAAGGATGAAAGTAGCCAGTGTTGAAAAGTCTAGCTTTCTCATGACAACTTCAGTGCCAAAACACAAAAAATGGCCCTTTGTCCACATCAGAAAGATTGGTGCTTGTGCTCTGACGCACGCAGACAATTAATCTACTGACCTGATAACACGCAGCACATGAAAAACCACTGCCGCCTACCCACAGCCTCCGCTATCTGCAAAACCATCTCACTGTCACATCAATACTCTCTCTGTTGCCTGAATACATTTGCATGTATAACTTTATCCGCCGTGACTCATTAATGCCATACATTTATCATGTGTGATCCCTCAGAATCCAACTTAGAACAATCTTTGACTTGAATTGAGCAACAGGTACATTAAAAAGTAAATGTGATAGCAGCCTTCCACTGACAAACTACTGGAGGGAAGTCTAGATGGGACATGCATTATCCATCTAAATCACACATGCCCTCATCTAAGAAAGCACGTCTCAGCGGTAAGAGGGATGTTACCTGTAAAAGTACACGCTTCCCAAGGCCAGTGGGTGTGTCATACACACAAACACACACTCATGTGTTTCCCGGACAATGCGGTTGAAAGACCAAACAGAAGTTTTCATTTTTTTCTATTTTTTCATCCTCTCCATGACCTAAGAAGTAAACAAATGTCATTATCTTCCCTTGCGGCACGGAACCTTCTTTAACCGTATATATATATATATATATATATATATATATATATATATATATATATATATATATATATATATATATATATATATACATATATATATATATATATATATACAAATAGTTTATTGTCACATCTCTGATTATGCAATACGTTTCTGTAATGTGGCCGAACACCAAAACCTGAATAGCCTGAGGTTAAAGAGATAACAATGATGTCCTCAGCCCTTATGACAAGTTTACAGTCTCTTTCATCGCTTTTCTATAAAGTCAATTGTGATCTCCAGCTGTCAATCTCCAGAGATTTTCATTTGATTTGTTATTGTGTTTCATAAAAAGAAAGAAAGCCGTACAAGTTTAGACGAAAAAAAGTGTGACAAGATTGGAGGAAATTGCAAAATTGCATTGTAATTTTTTGTCAATATTCCAAACTCTGCATTGTCACACAAGAAAGAGAAGGTAAGACACTCAGCTCTTTAAACAACCTCTGAATGAAAGCACAGACCAAATATTTGTTTCTATCCTTCTGGACAAACTGTAATGTGCGCAGTGGTCATAGCCAAGAAAAAGTAGTAGCAGGAACCAGTACTGAGCTCTTACTTCTTTTATACTGAACTATCACCTGGACAGCAGGTGTAGGCTGCTTTATCCTTAATGTAATTCCTCAATTTAATATGTTTTCTGGCATTGACATGTGGCTTCTGGACTGGACTTTCATTGGTACTGCTAAACGTCATGTTAAGAAATGCTTAAATGAATGTCCATGCAAACATCTGACGCGATGAGAAAAACCTCCATTGGCCCTCCAATCTTATGGATCCAGAAGATATGAAATATATCTGACGTGACCTTTTGAAGTTTTGAAGAGCTTTTTAATAAATCGGAATAGCACGGCTTACAAAAGAATGATGAAAGAACGAAAGATAAACAAAGGCTTTCAAAGGATGGAGTATTGAGACATCAAACGCAAAGTAGAAGCAACACAGAGCATCTCGCCTGATCTGACATATTGACAACAGCAGCCTATGAGGAGAGCAGAGGTAAGACAAGGGGTTGGAGAGGTCAGCCGAAACCAACAGAATGGAAGAACTTAACTTCCAATGACAGAGGGGCCTTTCATCTTGGGCCCTGCCTGGAAATGTGCTGTGTTTAATTATTAAAGAAGGGCCTTACTCGCTGGGGCGGCATGCATTTGAAGTTGTTAAATTTGGCCCTGTTGACAGACCTTGGCTGGTCAACTCGTCGTGTTGCTTTAACCTGTATGGCAGCCGCTGAATGCTAATTTGTAACAAGACAAATTCATTAGGCACCACACGGTAACCCGTGCTACAGACGGATACATATCCCGGCAAATTTCAAACAAAGAAGCGTATTGTTTTGGTGACAGCCTTTATTTAGACCGCTATTTCAGCCATTTCTAAAATATTCACCAACCTAGATAGCAAACTGAGATTGATTTAGGAAACTGTTCATATAGACTTTTGGAAATAAACGTCAGCATCAATCATCAATTACATTTTGATGTTGAGTCAATGTTCAACATTTGGTTAATCATAAAGGTTTAAGTTGAAAATTAATCATCAAAATATCAAAACAGGGTTATTAAAACGAGTTCTGCTCCCTCTCTGCTCTGATCACCTTCAATAACATTTACATTTACATTTATGCATTTGGCAGACGCTTTTATCCACAGCGACTTACAAGTAGTGTGCAGTCTTCCTCAAGGACACTTCAGTTATTGACTGCTGGCAGAATAAGTGTGATCCCGACATCTATGCTGTCTATTTGGGACGGTTGTCCCATAGGCTACTGTTGCCTCAGTTTTGAAATCAGGCACTCTTTAGTAGGGACACATGGAATCCGCGCCCGAACTGATATGAACCATAGAATGGATTTTAGCTCCCGTACTTGTATTTTACATTATGCAGCGAGATGCTAAAACCTATGACAATATATTGTAAAAGTACTGTATCACAAGAGTGTCTTATGTCTTGGTGAAACATGGCAAGGGCACACCCCCTTTTGACTTAAGGTATTGATGGCTTTTGCATTATTTTCCTAGAATCTGCAATCAAGAGTCAAATAAAATTTTATCCATACTCTGCAGTATTCCGCGGATAAAAAAAAAGTGACTAAGTCTGAAAAAAAGTGACTTCTGTCCAGCCCTGCATTTTAGCAATAAGTTTGTTGCTTATGTCTGGTATCATTAAACACAAAATTTGGGTACGCAAACCTCAGTTTCAAAGAAATAATGCATCACTTGCAGCTAAACCAAACAAAAATAGATGACAACTATATGATCACTTTAGTCAACCATGTGATCACCATACAACCATTTCACTTTACGGATCTTAAAGAGACGGGAACTAAATTACTCTTTTACATACGTAAGGAAAGATGTGAAGCAAAAAGGTAAATATTAAAACTACAATGCATAATTTAGGATTTAATGGCATTTATGGGCAGTTGTGAACTCAAACATTTACATGTTAAGTCAATGCAATAGACGCAAGGAGATTTCCTGCGGCGCGTTGGATGAGAATCACGTGAGTTGAAAAAATTGAACTTTGCCGAAATTTCGCTCCGCATTAACCAATCAGGAGCTTTATCTAAAACAAACAATGAGGAGAAAGTCATCAGGGCTTTATGTAGAAACAGAGCTTTATAAAAGTGACATTTACTGGATGAAATTTCGTAAAGAAAAAAATTCTCTTTACTCAATTTGAGCTCTATACACATATTGAGACTATAACTACAGCCATCACATTAAGTTTAATCACTTTATTTTACAGTAAAAGGACTTTTCCTCTGACAAGTTGATGAGTTCCCCTGACAGAAGCCCCTCCCCCCTGCGCGAATGACGCATTGGACGCGAATGAGGCAAATTGTATACGTGAATGAACTTAAATGTTCAAGCATCAAACTACACGCGTCGGGTGTGAACGTGGCATAAGGTTGTTTGTACCTTGTGCAATGATTTACTTTTGGTCATTATTTGGGTAGCACACATATTCTGAATGCCTTCGACAGAATTCGAATTCAGAATTACAGTAAGATTATTCTAGACTAAAAAGAAAAATCTATGCCCACCACTAGTATAAGTATGGCATTAAGTTGCTTAACAGCAGAACACCACACTGACCTCAGCTGGGCTTTCACCATGTTTTATTATTATTCAGTGTATATGAAATGTAATGTTGGACTCATTCTACCTGTACAAGAAATCCTGCCTTGTAATTCAGGGTTTTTTTTTAATTCCAGTTAAGATCAACAGTTGAATATTGCTATCTTACGAATAACCTTCTTAACAATATTTCTATCTTAATTATTGCAAAGCCACACTTTAAGTATGTAAATGGACCTACAGTAGCATGTATCTGGGAGTTGTACTCATCCTCCATCTTGGCCAGCCGTTGGTTGGTGTCCTCCAGCAGCTCCTGAATGTTTTCTGTGTGTTTCTTCTGAAGCTCAAACTTCTCTTGCTCCATCTCTGCCACCGCTGCATGCAACTGCCAATCAAAACCAAGCGATCACACAATAATCTATCACTTCTGTAACTACCAATCACAAACAACCAAGCACACAGTGCAACAGTAGTAATGTCAAGTATGACAAAATTGTATAAACTCCCAATCCTAAAGATACATTTGAGGTACATGCAATAACCATGCTAACGAAAATTTTGGAATTGATGTTGTACTGTAGTTGTCAAGCTCCGTAACTTGCTATTTACTGATATACATATAACATACACATTATATACAGTTCACTCCGACTGCTGACATACTCGTGCCAGAAAATTGTCTTTTGACTTTGTGATAAGACCTTTATTTTGGCTCTGACATAAATAATACAAACTGCATTTTTGGTATGATAAAAAATAATATTTATTTAGGGACCATTCAACAGAAATGGTGAAAACTGCTGTCCTAAACTAAAAAGCCATTTCAAGCCTAGCTACGATCCTTCTATCGTCCATTAAAAACAACAACATGTTAAAGAATGGATATATTTGTGTGGGAATGAATTTATTGGTGACATACGTCTCAATTTACAACTATGTCTCGGGCCACCCTTGTTGTAGAGCCTGAACACAAGCCCTACATAATATTATGTTTAGAAATAGAGAACAAAGAGAATTTTTTATCAGGCCTGAAAAAAAAAACTTTTCCACCAAAAGCCTTTACAAAGGCAGGGAAGAGCTTTACTTTTCTATCACAGCAATAAACATCTCATATCCACTGCAAACTCAAGGTAGATGGATTTTCAGGATTCTTTTGGCGACTCTTTAAACTCTGTGAGAGCTTTGTGTTCAAAGCTCTGACTGCTGGAGAGATGGGCCTGTGGAAACCTGAGCCCTTTCAACCCTTCCTTACCTTCTTCTCCCATTCGTTTTTCTGAGATTCTGCGCTTTGATCGGACATTTTTTTCAGCTCGCTGATCTGTTTTTCTTTGGTCTGCCGGATGACCTGGGACTCTTGCAGCAGGCTTTGAACTACAGGAGGAAGAGAAAAATACTGAGGCCTGGCCACGGGGCATCTCGCACCCCTGGCCACCTCATGCAACATGAATATTCTTTTGACCACCCAAAACACAATCCAGTCACAACACACTGCAGTCACAACACACTGCAATGGAAATCATGTCAGAGACACATATGTATCATGTAAAATGAGGTAAACTTAGGTTATGCATCACAGTGACTTTACAATGATGTGTTGTTAAAGTGTGATGAGAAGTCAATTTAAAATGTTTTCTATACTGTTTTCAATATGCTTTAAGACAAACCATATTATATCTATAGAGTTGCTGCGATAGAATGGAAGTGGGGACAAATTATGGAATTCATGAATCTATATACATTCAAAGTTAAAAACGCCAACACTCCTCAGAAATATTTTGGGAATTAAATTAATTATGGGGATAATATGTAAAAAAAGGTGACTCTTTGGGTTTGTTGGTGATCGACGCTGTATTTCATGTTGTGGTTTTAAGGGATGTTATAGGGTTGTAGACACATCGGGTAACACTATGTTCCCATGACAGATTGCTCAGAATGAGTGTGTAAACACTACCTGGTCCATGTCCTTCCCTCACCTCTGTTCTCCAACCTCCGAACAGTCTCCTCCACCTCCTTCTGCTTTCCACGATACATGCTCTTTAGCTCATCAAGCTCACCATTCTTTCGGTCCAATATCTAAAAAAAAGAATAAATAATTTTAAGAGCATGTGAATTAGAAAATGAATCACAAACATCTGCTAATCATTCCAATTGATCTAATTCAACATCCCTGTTGGTAATACAAACAATAAAGTTATTTAGGGTTAGAAATTTGCTCGAATCACTAACCTTAAGTATCAACAACAGCGACAATGTTTTGCTTTGAAAACATTTATGACATTGAGACGGCATATGATACAATATTTATTTCTGGCCTCACAGCGCATCTAAAGTCATAAATACATTTCAGTGGGAAGCGAGTTGAAATCGAGGTTTGTGGTCTGTCAGTATGACATGCTAATGCTGGCTGTAGATTACAGAGGATAATGTTCTTATTCACAAGCATGTCTATGAAGAAACTCGCCCTCTCTTGCGTCACTGAATACTGGAATTTGTTTCTTTGAAGCTGACATTTTAAAAAATGGGGGGGGGGGTCACACAATGGCCCTTTTTGGCCCTCATTCAAGTACAAGCTTCTAGGAGTGAGTATATTATCTGTAACAGTAGTGTAAGCTTAACTCAGAGGATAACAAACCCCTACGAATCTCACAATCTGTAGACTAATGTTTCCTGTTTTTGTGTTTCCTTTGTGGATTGCTTTTTCAAATGCATTTGTTGAGTTCATTTATAGTTTTTAATACATTCTTTAAAGCCTTTAATTACTTTGTTTCTTTTTCCTAACCTTCAGAAACTAAAATAAAGCATGAAAAGATTTGTTCTTAGTTTTGTCCTTTCTGCTTTAAATAAATACAAATATGGGCATGCAATGTAGGTATAACACAACATGTGTAATGTGTAGGTGTAATTCACAGAATGCCACACTTAAAGAAACAACAAATATTTTTTTTGACAAATGGGAAATTACAAATTAAAAGGGATATTTTTCCCGAAATACAAAACGTAATAATTATATGTGCAGCAGAGACATCGAGTTTTAACCGCCTTTGGCTCCTGTTGGTTTTACAGGAGGGCTCAGGGCACCTTTAAGTAGAAAAAAATCGTCTCTGAGTGGATAAGCGCTTTTTTTACTATCCGCTCAAATAAAAGGAGCTGTGGGCCTACAGTTGTGGTTTAAGAATTGTAAAGCTGCTTGAGATATATGGAGTCTGCAGTAACGGAGAAGAAACTTGCTTTTGAGCGATGCAGGTCAGACCAAGAGCCCTTTGCTTGTATATTTTTAATGCTTCTGCAAATATCATTTACATTTACATTTAGTCATTTAGCAGACGCTTTTATCCAAAGCGACTTACAATAGTCGAGGAGACAATGAAGCGGTAAATAGCCGATACAACAATAGGTGAACAAGTGCTACAACACAAGTGCTATGTACTATATATAATTTGTGAATGTATTTTACTAACCACAAACAAATGTCATTAAAGTCTTCTTCAAAGAGACCTGAAGGTTGTTCTAAGACATAATAACACTCATAATCCTAAGAGTTCAAATACACTTTTCTGTGTAGTCTGTTTGAAAATGATCTTTTATTTCTATCATGATTACTGAACATACATCTGTCCTCTCTCTCCAGCAGAGGTTTGTGGTGTTTAAATGACATAAAACCATGAACACATGCTTCTGGGCATCTTCATCACATTCTGGGAATTCTCTCACAAACTCACTTACAAAATATGACAGTTAATGACAACTAAGGCACTCATGCTATAACCCTTAAATGACAGGACAGCTGCATGCTTCTCTGTCGAAAGAAGTCAACAAAAAATGCAGACATTTCAAACATGAAAGACACGTCCGTGTGATTGGTCACTAAGACCTGCCAGTTACCAGAAAAGACTTAAGCCCCGAAGAACCAACAGACTGGTTCTGTAAGCTGTTAACAATCAGCGATTGTGTGACATGACATCGGCTTTCAACGAGTCTAAAGAATTAAGAAATCGTTCAGGGAGGGATGAAGCCAAGTTCTACCTGTATCTAGTAAGTTCTAAATAAACTTCTAGTGGATCCGTTCCCAAGCTACAACACTGTATTGTGCCTTGAGCTGTGGGTGCTATGATGCCTCGGCTCAAGGTGAGGCAGGAGGTGGGTGGGCATTTCAGAAATGTGTTTTAGCTGATGTGGCCGTTACTCTGCGGAGAGCTGTTTGTTCAGCCTGCTGTAAGTCCTTTGATGGCCTGACCTTCTACAAGCCATCTGCGTCCAAGTGGGAGTTCAAAGGCTCTCAGCCATTGTCCCAGCGAGGGTGGACAGCGGTGCTGGGACGAGGGGTCTACAATTCTCAAAAAGACCCTACAGAGATCAAGAGCCAAGGGACATGACAAACCTCATGTATCGACCCAAACTCCCCAGGATTCATGCGAGCCCTCTAATGGACCACTCTGCACCACATGTGTATGTTGTTTATAAGGCTATCAAAGAAAAAAGCACCTGAGCAAATATTGACATCCTCAGAAAGAAGCATGTTAGAGGCAACATCTCGGAAGCAGAAGAATACTGCACATAATATCAACTCAAGATGCCGGAAGATGTTTTATTCCATAACTAATAGTGAAATTTCAAATATTATCGAATATTATCCTCTAAGATAGAAGGGAACATTTTTAAAGCCAGAATAAATCCAAAGCCTCCATCTATAAGGCAAATGAAGCAACTGTAAATTATTGACATTCTAATCCCTGGACCAACTAAACCGAAATATCTTCAAAGGACTCCATTATGACACATATTTTCTGAGGATGAAGGTCACCACACAGTGGTGAGAGGTGAGGTGACCATTCCAACAGCTTGTATGTCCTTCAAAATCAGATTTCAACTTCACAAAAACCAAAAATGCTGAAAGTTATTATTTTCCCCGTCTGAAAAGTCAGAGAGCCCATCAGTGGATTATTTATCCTGCTTTTTGTCTGTCAGAAGTGCACTCTGTTGCTAAGCACATCATCCTGCAAGCCGGTCGCCCATGAAAGATGAAAGCTTTAGGCCTGAAAGGAAAAGAGAGAGGGGGCTAAAGGGAAGTTCAGGGAACATTTAGGGACATGCAATTTTCCCATCACTTCCTAAAAGAGCTCTTTTGAGGTCTACACTGCAGAGTTGTAACAAAGTGTTGGGGATTGGATGGCCATGAAACACAGTTAGCCAAGATGTCTCTGTTTATGAAGGTACGGGAACAAACAACCATCTGCTGGGAAGGGTTTCTGCTGTAGGCTTTATTCATGCAAAATTTCAGGCAAACCAGCTTCAGGGTCAGAATACTCCACAGTCTGATATATCAATGAAGAAAGGAAAATCCCATGTGACCACAATGCTGGACTCATCTTATAGTTGTCCAACTGGACAAAATAAACATCAAGCCACATCATCTGCAGAAAACAATGACATTTTGAAGAATATATGTAACCAAAAACTGGTCTCTATCAAAAACTATCAAACCAAGTGTTTCTGGTTACAATATTCTTAACAATTCTTCTTTTGTGTAATGCAGAAGAAATTTAGGTTGGAAATGTGAACATTGCAGATTTTTGGGTAAACCATTCCATTTTTACATCTCAGGTATAACGTAAGCTCTTTCTATTGCTGAAACAACATTTGTCCAATAGCGTCCATGGTTTATTAAAGCATATAGATATTTAAAATTCTAAATTCAGTTTCTTAATTACATCATTTCTTATTTATTTTTAAACAAACCAACTATTCAATAATAAGAACTTTTCATGCAGAGTATTTTCGGTTTATTGAACATTTCGGTTTATTGAACAATTATATGTCTCAGGTCTCTGGGTAGTTAACCCACACAGCTTCTATATTGTATTGTAATTGATTGCTGTTCGTTTATTAAATGATTTTTGTTTATCCTTATGATAAAGAAGTTTATTAAAGTGTGCCGTTGGTATACTTAATCTAAACTTTAAATTGGAAAGTATATTTTATAAACTGGAAAGTAGGCCAATTCTGTCTGAAGTGCTTTTAGTACATTAAGGATTATGTTAAAGTACCAGTACATTGATATTAGGATACTTACTAAAAAAAGTATAAATTTACATATACTTGACCTTATGAAAAAGAAAAATAGCGGAATTCCTTTTTATAAGGGTAAGTTAACAAGTACAGTGTCACCTTTTGAATCTCTGCATCATGTTTCTGCTGCATCCTCAGCATCTCCTCCTGGTGTCTGGCCTCCAGAACTTTAGGTTTATGCACAATCTAGAAACAAGGAATGCAACAAAATACAGAGCATAAGAAATAAAAAATACAAATACCGGTTACTAAGAATATAACATTTTTCTGTATTACTGAATTTATACCTTCGATTAAACCTCATAAGGTAAGATATCATTTCAACAAGGGATGCAGGCAGTAATACCTGTATGAAGTTTAGTTCAGGCTGTTAAATTGCTTCAATATTTTTTGGGCAAAAACTTCTCAGGAGCATGTCAGAACAAGCGTCCCAGGTTTTTCTAAAGCTATCAAAGCCATTCAAACAACGTTTACACACAGAAAGTGTGGCGGAAACTTTCGTCACGATGGCCGCTGGTCATTCCTGAAGCAGTGTCTTTCTTCTCTTGTATTTTGGGAAACATGGTTTGATCTGGCATGGGCAGAATTTGTGAATGAGCCTCCCTGCCCTCAGGCTGACTGTGCTTTAGGGTTTTCAACTGCTGCCATCAGACTGGGACACAATCTTCTGGATTATCAGATCGGCTGCAGGGCACAGTAAAGGAGAGAGAGACTTGTCCAGGCCACAGTAACATTCACTGTGCCACAGGCCCTTTATGCTGGCTGTTAGACCACACACACACACACACACACACACACACACACACACACACACACACACACACACACACGCACGCACGCACGCACGCACGCACACGCGCACAGCACACACACTCTGTCAAGTGGTCAATTGGTTTGATCACTAGAGGCAAACTGTCATTCGTATCTGAACTGGCGACAGCTTAACAAACCATTTAGAGGAACCTGGAAAACTAGCAGAGACTAAAAATAAATGATCAATAAGACATGTTGGGTCACTCACAATCCATATCGTTCCATAAGTCCAGAAGAAGCTATTTAAACAAAAATCTTTGCCTCAAAGGGATTTGTCTTTACTCAGGTTTGAAATATAAAGGCTATAGCAAATACAATATCTTGAATAGTTAGACTATGTTCACATTTCACCATGACAAAAGATGTGAAAAGCCAACAATCTGTATATGCCTGTGTTGTGTGTTATTCAGAGTACTGTATACTTGCATTGTTATATATTGTTGAACAGAACCTTGAAGCAAACACTTCAGTAAAATATGTTATGACCCCTGACATACACCTCAGAAACTAAAAGCGAGAACATATCTCACAATGCAGTCCGACAAAACGCTCAGTACATAAACACAGAAGGCAGTTAAAATCAATGCCCAGACGCGGCGGTTCATCTCATGACAAGCGGATCAGTAGGCTGGATGAGATCTTACAAGAGAAGTACAGGCAGTCTGCTATACCGTCACCTGCCCTACTTCCACTCAACCCTGAGAAACAAGCCCCCACCTCTCCCTGTGCGTATGATTCTTCTTGTGAAATCTCAGAGACCACAGGAGAGCTGTCAAAGGAGAAGATTGCACTGATTGAAGCCGCGCAGTCAAACACATCCCGGCAGCACGGATGCAAACGTGGGCGGGACTTTTTTCTTTTCTTGTCTCTTATTTGAACCATCAAATGGAGCTTTTAGAAAAGTTTGTCAAACTACATCAGTGGCGCTCTGAAACTCATGTCTGCAAAGGTGCGGCGGGCGAGCGCACACCTCCGGGTTTTCAGATTCCCTGGAATGAGTGAAGCGGATGACATTGGTGCTTTTACTCGCATTAAACTCCCGGAGACGCTGAACTTTTTGAAGACGTGGAAGGGTGGGTGGAGGAGAGATGAGAGCAGCTGTTGCTGCTTCTTTCTCCCAGAATTGGTTTCACACATTTCTCTGGGGAATATTCTCACAAGATGTGTGCTACATTCTAGCACCCCACAGAGGGGTTCAGTCTGTCATTCCATCTTTCTTCAGGGTAAATACCTTGGTAACTGTTCCATGTTTGAATAGACACCAAAAAGCGTAAACATTTCTTTTGAAAAAATAATTCAGCATGTCAACCATTATAGCCTATTTCAATTCATTTGTGTAAAGTCAGAATGAAACAGCACTTATAGATGATTCAACTACAATATTGTGTTGTATTTGCAGGTTGGTATTTGGTTGCTGATCTTGATGTAAGAGCTAGCAATGACATGGTGACGTATGACAGTGTAGTAGTAGTTTAATGCGGACCGCTTTTTTCTTGGACAAGGATTGGTTTAATGGTTAACAAAAAAGAACTGGGCCTACAAGTGGTAATGCACCTGTGGATTTGATTTAGAAATTAAATACAGTATGAGAAGAGCATTGTGGGTATACCAGTGCTTCAGTTTTTATAAATTTAAAATGATCACCATACCATGATTTCACTGCGATATAAAACACAGTCAAACTATAAATTCTGTTCTTTATCAATGCCACCTTCAGGGATAGTTCACAACAACCCAAAGGCCATCATTTTCACCCATTCAAAACCTCTTCAATGTTTTTTTTAAATCCGCCCTCTTCAAAAGACCTTCTTATTGCAGAGGAAAGAGTGTCATACAGTTTTGCAATAATATGAGGATGAGTAAATGATGAAGCATTTTGATTGATCAAGTAAACTCATGCGCTAATGTGTGAACCCCACAGATAGTTTGGCAGGAAACTCAATCCCAGTGTTTTACAAATAGACTCTTTAAACAGAAACAGAAGCACATGGCTTCAGTCAATTACAGTAAAGGGCAGCTTTTCACTTCCATTTCACTTCATAACGCCATGTTACCTGGTAACAGTTTTTCAGCCTTGACCTAACTCAATTTTAACTCTAGGCCTGCCATATTCGGTACATGCTAATTATTTTCATACATGAGTGTAACAAATCTCTGCATCTCTTTGGTTTAAATGTGTGGGAGTTAATGTGGCAGCTTAATCAGCCAAAACAAGACACAAACCGTTTATGAACTGGTCATTTTCCTGTAAAGATAAGGGCCGATAATATTGTGTGTGACTGAAGTTGACCTAAATGAGTACAGCTCTTCCCAGAGGAAGCATGATCATGCCAGCAGGTCACGCTCGCTATATTCAACAATACCAGTTAAATGACATCAAAGCGGAGCCGTTCTCTGGGATTTTCAGCTTATACCCACATACACAGAGGAAGCTGTCATCACAACCAGGCTTTAAAGGCTCCACAGAGAACACAGAGTCCTGAAACAACCAAAACTCAGCGAGGTTGTGTGTGAAGCTGTCTCTCTCCTCCTTTTCTTGAGTTTATTAAAAGCAACCAGCCATCATGGTGCATTCACTTCAAATGTGGAAAATCAAAATAAACTTCAACAAATTGCAGACATTGGCATACGAGAGAGCCACAGCTGGTTAACTGGTATGTTAACACACACACACGCACGCACGCATGCACGCACACACACACACACACACACAAAACTATTTGTCTTAATGAAGTGTCATGGTGGTTTTTTTCATACAATTTAAATTGACAAGTTTTTAAAAAGTGGTGGCACATTTGTTTTTGTGTGACTCATGACACAGAGCGACCAAAGAGATCTGATGTTGAATATATGTATTTAAGCTCATTTGACCACTTGAAAGACATGCTTTTTTCCACTTTTACATTACCATATACACTGGCCTAAAATTGGGTACCAAGGACGGAAAACATAAGACCTGTGAAATGTCTCTGTTAAAGTCCACCAACTTGTACGCAAACAGCATGCATTTCGAGTTTGAGTAATAGTTTAGTAAAAGACATGTTTTGGGTAAACTTTTTTTCTTTACAGGTGGCAGAACATACACAAAGAAACCTGTTATCAGATATGACAGCACATTACAACCATTATGAGAAAATAGTGCCCACCTCGTTATCGGTTTTCACAGGACCGGCCTCATCACAAAGTGTGCTGTTTCTGCTAGACTTGTTGAAAATCTATTTTATAATGATGCAAGGAAGATTTATTAATTGTTAACTTAAATATGTTTTAAATACTTTTAAGAACTTTGTCTTTGCAAGTGAGAAAAGCTTATTTAATGACTCTTTAAACTGTGTTAGTTAAGATTACTGGTAATCTTTTCTTGCATCCGTCACTGGAGACAATCAGCACTTACCGGAGAAAGAGGAACAGGGTTCTCACGCAGGTACCTGGGGTTTTCAATCTGCAAAAACAAAACAACACAAAATGATTCTTTCTTGGCAAGTCCCAAACACCTCCCGTCCCTCTCTGACCTCTTTGAATTGTCATTGACAATATGGAAATCTTCAAATATAGCCACTTGAAAATACAGTCTCTTCCCTAAACTGGCTGTGTTAGATATCATACCTCAACCCACTCCAGTCGTTGTGTGCACTAAGATCCTTTTAAGATTCCCTTTCTAGCTAAAAATGCCCTTTCTTCTCATGGGAACATATCTAAAGTCAACACAAGCTAACAAGGGCAGTGTTTTTAGTCTACACAATATATAGTAGCTGTGTCTCATTTATTATAATGCGATGGGTGAACAGCAAATAGATTCGCAATGTATATGTTTCTGTACAGTGTTGACAGTAATGATGTAATCAACTGCATCAGAGTAATAAGATGTGCCGATCTACTTTAATATTGAAATAATGTAGAATCTTACACCAAAACAATTGATTCATGTTTAGAAACACAGACACAACCCGCGACAACACGCATATACACACTGTAACAATGAAAACTAAGAATTTGTTCAAGTGAAATTGTTACTCCTCTAAAAGGAACAGGAGGATGACCGATGTATCAGTTTTGATGATTAATCTGCACCGATGGTTTATTTCTGGAGCTATCGGTTATCGCCAATAGTTTTCCAGGGTTTGGGGAAGCTTCATTTTAAAGAGTAGTAAGGCACTCTCTAGTGGTGGAGTAAAACTAACACCCTTAAAGACCCATGCTACTTGTTTTGGCACGTCATTCGCTTCTGCATGCTACGGGACACAGACGATCAATACAAACAGATCCATAACATATGGATGTAAAACAGCGTGAAAATGTATCTATAAAGTATTCTACAGTAAACGTTGTCATATTATTTTTTTTAAATTACAAGTTAGAATATTTCAGTGGGATGCTGCACTTTTGGAAACGGACTAGGTATGTTTTCTAACAAGGGTAAATCTTTGTGTATCTTTAGCAGCAGGTAGGGACGGAAAATTATTTTGAATGGGCACACCATGCATCACATGAGGGGACCGGCTAGGATCATTCGAGTTTGTGAAAGATAGATGTGGGAAATACGCTCTGATGATAGCGAATGTTGTGCTACGGAGTTTTAGTGAGACAGATTTAAAAGTTGGTGGGATGTAAAAAATGATGCAGCATCTATTTAATTGTTCAATATAAATTGTATCTAAAATTGTAAATATTGTTGAAAAATATGTTGAAAATGTCATTAAAATAACTAATTTATTATAAAATATTTATGATGATTTACAATACATTCACCATTGCTAATTTGGATAAAATAGAAGGTGATACAGGATAAAGAGACATTTGGGATGGCTTACTCTAAAGTTTGTTAATAGTTCATATTTGTTAATATTTACTTTTCTAAAAGGACAGATTATTTTGATCAATTCTGTGTTCCGATTGTGTAATAGAATTCAACGCGGCGTCATTGTGATATGATTGAGCTCAGTGAATGCGTTGGGAGTTGTAAGCTGTAAATGGTAAAAACTGTCAGTTAATTTATCGGTTTTTGTACATTTACATTTTCAGCCAACCTTATGATCATTATCAGAAAAATACAGTATCAGACGAAATCTATAAAGGATATGCCTGCCCTATTATTCGTTCATTGTTTATACATCATTGCTGGCTATTTTTGTATTCGTTTTTTTAACTAATAAACTTTAAAAACAAAAATAACAGCCTTTAAACAGTTACCCTAAGAATATTGTTTGTCATACCTGGCAAGAGATGTTATTTTCCAAAAGGAAGACTGTTATCTGTTTGACTTTTAACATTGGAGTTTTTAAGCTTTATAGAAATGTGTGGTTTTGCTCTTAAAGGAGCAGCAGTAAATTCCAAACGCTCACATGTAAAAATGATAATCACTGAAATATCTTAAGTTACTACATAAGACTTATTATAAAGACTACATAAGTCTTTATGTCACTATGGCTTCTAAGCATCTCAAGTCAGGAAGGTGGTTGTTCGTTAGATATTTGCAAGTGTGCAATAGTACAGTACAATGTTATCAAAGCAGTTTCATGTGCACACCTGATGCAAAACCCACACCTCAGCAAACTCCCCTACAGTCCTCCACACCGCTTTGGCTGATAAGAGCGAAGTTCAGAGCCTTGTTTTTCTCTGTAAACTTTGTGATGGAACAAGTAGTCAGATGGTTTTCAAATCGGTGGAGAAATCAAAGGTGGCTATTGAGAAAATCTGGAGGCCAACGCTTTCTATAAAGCCTCAAATGCTTTGATCCCGAGAACTGTGCATGCCAACATGTTGAGCAATTGCTGAAGCAAATGTTTCCTCCCATATGGAACAGTCATCAACTACAAACAATGCAATCCAGTTATTTTTCTCTCTTTGAAGCTAGGGCTTTCCATATCAACGAGAAAAATCACAATCTCTGCCGGGACAAGAAATTGTGCAACATCACATGTGAGGTACAAGTACAGCAGCAGTGAATGTGAATAAGTTTTAGTGTGATGACCTACTGCTGAAACTAACTGACTAACATTTGTTTTAAGTTTAAGTTAAAGAGAATTGTGTTTTACGTCAGTGGTGAAATGTACCAAAATGTGTTGAAATGGGTTTTCTTGGCTCTGTTTACATAAAATCCTTTTTGAAGAACAATCACACGCTGTCAGGTATGTGACATGAAATGGCATATTAGAATATAGAAAAAGTCATACCCCGAGATTCCAGCTGTTGAAGCGGGTTTCAAAGTCACTCTCATCAGAGGAGATGGGCGGCCTACTGCGTGTCTCCGCCTGGAGAACAGACAGACAATAAGTAACAAAGAGACAGTCCGGGGTGACAGTGAGTCCCAATTGAAGTCTTTTACTACTTTACACTGTGTTATAGAATAACCTTGTTAATCTGAATGATTCCATAAAGAACCGTCAACAATGTTAACTGTTCTGTCTCAGCAAGAACAAAAAAAGTTCTACAGATTATAAACAGGCAAGAGATAGATTGTTCCTTTAAGACTGAATGATTCTTTGTGGAACAAAATTGGAACAAACACATTTTTTAACGTTGTGGTTAGGTTTTTAACAGATCCACCAGACA
The DNA here is from genome assembly GCA_033220385.1 of Triplophysa yarkandensis. Classification (NCBI taxonomy): domain Eukaryota; kingdom Metazoa; phylum Chordata; class Actinopteri; order Cypriniformes; family Nemacheilidae; genus Triplophysa; species Triplophysa yarkandensis. Next base: position 16,697,682 of record CM065661.1, on the reverse strand, counting down.
AGAGCGGAGAGCAAGACAAACCATTCAACAAACACTACATTTATGACAACAACAACTGTATATATTATACAAAACCAAATAAACAGACAAACATTATGTCAAGGTGATGACTCCTTAGTATACTACATAATAATATTATACTAATATTATTACAATGTTATAAATATAACTATTCATACTATTACAGGGTCTGTTTCAGCTTGTCAAATTTCTACTGGACATGCTCCCCTCATGGCACACCAGATGTTTGGCTTTTCCACATGATTTCCACTTTCCTTCTTCAAATGCAGTAAATTCCTGCAGGGGTCACATGACTAATGACCTACTCTTTCGTCAGGAGGCCTCCAGAATTGAAGAACTTTATATCTGCTGAATCGCTCCAGAGCTTTCCTGTCCAGATTCAGCTTTGGCTTCACAGGAAAACAAGGAAATAACTAATAAAGCTTGATTCTAATTAAATACATGGACACTATTGAAGCTTATTAGGAAGATTTTGTTCAAATACTTCAGGCATAGAGCCAGCATATCACATTACAGGAAGGTGTCTGAACCCATATACCTGATAAAAACTAGGATCAAATTCTCATCTGTGTGCTGACCAGAACTTACATTGGATTTGTTAAATTTGAACCCCAAAAATTTGGTCACGGTGAGACCAACTGGAAAAACAACTTCATACTTTTACCTGTAAAGTCAACAGCTTAGAATTATGGTGGTCATGGCCTCAGGAAAAACCGGCTTGAATGTTTTATAGTAGGAAGTACAAGCTGGGAGGCCTGATCTTGGATAAGTTTTAAGTTCCCACCTTCTTGATATGGCTCTTGTCCACGAGTTTGAGAGGACTGGAGGCCAGCGGTCCGGCTGGAGATTTCTCACAGAACAAACTTCTCTTCCTGTAAAAGACAATAGACATGAGTCTGCCATTTTTCTGAAGCACTGCATTGAAATGTACAGGTTCCCCATACAGCACATAACATGTGATTTAAAACACATTTAATAGCAGTGTAATGTACTAGGCGCCAACTTAATTACAATATAAAGTATATTAAAGGAATTATTTTCCATTTTATTAACTTCCATGACTAAAATTAAATTTGTCAATATGCATACATACATCTATATACAAATACGGTAATGTCAAATAGGTTAAATCACAAACATGTGATACATTATAGCACTGATATAAGATGGTGTATTTGTGAAATTTATAAAACTGTATAGACACTTAAATTATGAAGGACAAAGATGTTAAGATGGAACGGACAAATTCAAATAACCTGCTTATTATGACTTATACATATAAAAAAATAAAGGAAATCTATAATATTTGCTGTGCTTTAAATGATTAAAAAATCCTATTGACAAGTGGGCAAAACCTATTATAGTCAAAAATAAAAAAGTAAAACTATTTAACATGCCAGGTAAAAAGGTATTTTGTTAAATTAGTTTCTGCGGATAGGATGAAACTCCTGTCAATCAAGGCACAGTGAGCAGAAAGGATAATATATTTACTATGTCTTATTTGTTAAAAAAAAAAACATAGATAACGTATCACTTTCCAGCTTTCCTCCAGAGATGCGCAGCGCCGTAACGTATTGCAGGACAACATGACCACATAGTCCTCATGAGTGGCACTTATTTTATTGTTTCTGTTGGGAAAACAAGCGATGGCATAATTCTGTCAAGCGCTCCTTCCAGTAAAATTTCTCATCTCTCATCTAATTATAATCAAGATGTATACACTTAGATTATGTATGTGTGAGGGGGAATGACTGCGTCACGCTGTCAATCATTTGCCCTGCATAGAATGAGAGCTCATATCTTGTTATTACCTTCAGAAAAACAGATACAACTGCAATTCATACATTATTTTACATTACTAACTTACATGTATGTAAATAGAAACAATCACTGGTGATACAAACCAATTTGTATTCTAGATGAATAAGCTCTAATGAGTTCCAAATTGAACTATTTGCACAAGTAAATTATTTAAAACTCAACACCGATTGATGTGGTTTGTCATGGAGGCAATGAAAATGAGAGGAATGCACGATATTGATATCTATTGTGTCTTCACCCACGTTGAGAAATTTTAAGAGCTATAGAAACATCTGGTCCAACACTTTCAGACACATGAAGACACTTTCCTTCACACAATGTTTTCGCATTCACTCACGCAAAATAAAACTAAGGACTCCCATAAGTAAAATAGGGCGAGAGATTAAATACTTTTCTTTTAGTGTGTGCACAGCATTAGTCTTTTTTAATGATGTCTGGGTCCTTTTTAACACATTCACAATCGTAAAGCAGTATGCAAAAAGCTTAACTCATGAAATAGAAACATTATGCATTGCATCATAATTTACCCAGCTAATATAAACACTCATACCAAACTGGACTCATTTATTATACATTGCTTCCAGTTCAAGGATATTTATGATCCCACTTTATTCCCAGATTATTCCAGTTTGATCAGCTACGCCGAGGCCACCGATGAGAACTTCAAAAGCTAGATGTCACTGATTTGGACAAGCTTGACACATTTGTTTCATGGGCAAATTAAGAACGTGTTCTTGAGCTAATTACAAATGCTTAACGCATATCTCTACTAATTAAACTAATCCCAACTCATGACGAGACGGAGGGAGACGTTGACGATATAAAAATATCTCAGCAGACGTTCCCCCCTTGTTTTCCTATTTCCATGGTGCTATCGTTCAGCTCGGGTTTCCTATTAAGGAATAGTCTAAAACCGACATCAAAAGGACATCTGAGATCAGAAATTAAGCATTTGTAGTGAATATTTTATTTGACTTTTTGTATATTGGTTGCAAAGGGGACACTCTTGTGTTGTATTTGAAACAGAATATATTACAATTATAATATTTAATGGCTAATGTGATATACACACACACGTGCGCACACACACACACACACACACACACACACACTCAGTGTTCCTTTGAGCCGGCAGATGAGGGCAAGTCTTTGTGAGTGGCGCATGGCCGTTAACAGGTGGATGGGGATAATTGAATCAGATCAGAGTGAGGGATCAAAGAGGTGGAAGGCAATTGTAGAGGTGCTGTGGTCCAGCGGCCCTGATTAAAGTCCCCCGTGTCTTGACCTTCAGTTAATGATAGCGGCCCCAGACTTTGGGACAGATCCACAAACCCTCCACTTAAAAACATCATAGCACATGGCTAATGCATTCTCTGCCTACATGAGTCACAAACACATTTGACATCTTTTACGGACAATGTCACGGTTTGGAATTTTGCGATAAAAAGATTTGTCAATCATATCAGTGCCCTTGTTACAGTGTACTTACATATTTATACACTGAGTTGTTATTATTAACTACATCCAGTTCCTTCATGTAAGTTACATGAGATTATGAGTCATTTACAGAAATTACTCGTAAAGTCAAATAAAGGCATTGTAAAGTATAGTATAATGCATAATGCATAGAGTATTAAAAAAAAAAAAAAAACATTTATATATATACTTTTTGTAACTTCTCTCTCTGTGTAACTTGGTAACATTGTTGTAGCACCTGTTCACCTATTGTTGTATCGGCTATTTACCGCTTCATTGTCTCCTCGACTACTGTAAGTCGCTTTGGATAAAAGCGTCTGCTAAATGTCTAAATGTAAATGTAATGTAAAATGAGTATTACCACCGATTTAATTTGCCTTTAAAACAACTTAAACATTTTTAAAAGAACATTGAGACCTTCTTCTCATTTAACTGTTCCTTTGGTGAGTGTTTGTAAGTACCCATGAACAATCTGTGAAAAAGGTGACAATAAAGCAAATTGAATCATTTAATCAAAAGTTTTTAGTACATGTCATGTACTACAGCGAATGTCAGTTTTGTAGTAGACTTGTTTTGTTACTACAGGAAGGGGACGCTGAAGACATGTTACACATTCAATTAATGTCGGCCCTGTCACTCGTGGTAATGTAGTTACTGAAACCAAACTACGGTCACGGGCGTTACACCTCCCACATACACTGAACATCATATGGCCAATCAGAGTACACTGACCTATGAGAAGGCGGGGCTTAAAGAACTAAAGCGGTTGTTTAGTTGACAAGATAACAAAGGCAACGCAACAAGGTCATTTATCAAGACAAATAATATGCTTTTTAAAGATTTAATAACATTTATATATAGACTCAAACAACAGAAATATTCATATTTTACCCCAAAATGCCAGAGTTTTTAATAAGAGACAACATTTTCTGCACATTTATTTTACCAAACACAATAGTAATGTAACATGTCAGATTCTTAACGCTGTTTGCTTTTATCCTTCACAAACAGATGTTTGTGATGTGTTATTATTGAGAGCGTATTAATGTAAGCTGCTACTCATGTCAGAAGAATAAAAAAAAAAGAGTAATCTGTCAAGACTTTAAAATGTGTGCAAATAATAAACAGATGTTTGTGTGCTCTCATAGAGATCATTTTTGGCCTTGATAACAGCTTGTATTATTGTTAGCTTTTACACCATATCTGTTACTGACTGTAATTGGGTATCCGAATAAAATACTAATCATTTAATAAAATGATGAAGTGGTTTAAAAAGATTAAGCTTTTACTGTAATAAAAACATTAATGAGCATCCACTACACTAAAGCTTTCTTTTAACACTAAATACAACGGTCAACAAAATAAGATATCTTAAAGACAAAGCATACAGAATAAACGACAAGTGTCCAAGAACAGTCAAAGATGGGAAACGTCAAACTAGTTAAGTGTCCTCCATATAACATGTGAAAGTCTTGCGTTCATTTCTCCAGAATCTCAAGTATAGATTGCCATCATCTGGTGAAACATGAAACTGTCTGTAAATCTGTAAGCATCTCAAAAAGTATTTGAGGGTTTGTCGGGGATGCGTCCATTTCTTTTAGCCCTTCTTGACCATTAAACATCTAAATATTGTTTCCTTTTGAGGACACTCAGCTCAGCTGACATGACTTCTTTTCACCTCACTGCTGATTGGATAAAGGGTTGTTTTGGTACAGTTTCAGACTAAGTGGTCTAAATCATTATACAAAAACACTGAGCCTTTAAAGGCCTTTTAAAATCAAAAGTACATTCAGCACAAAAAACAAGTGTGTGTATTTAAATTTAAGACAAACAAATTGATATTTGTTTTAATGCATGGAAAGTGCTATGTCATCACAAGGTGGAAGAACATCGGAGCAAAACTCAAAAGCTCAAAGCTTTAATCTGATCTAAATGTGAGCGACACATTAAAGGCACGGCTGCAATTTTCTCAGTCTGTGATCTAAATGCCTCTAATAGTCTCCTCTAAATCAAGCACTGAACACACAAATCCAGTCTGTCACACATATGCACTTCCTCTATCTGCTGACCTCTCAAACAGGACAGATCGAATTTCAGAGGAGCCAGGTTAATCTTCTGTTGTGAAGGGTCAATGGGTTCTTTGAATCAGATCCTGAAATTGCAGCCCAACACAGGTCTGGTATAGTAAAGCGCTTGCTCTTGTGACTAAACGCAAACATATGTCGGCTTCATTTTGTTTTGTGTAGCTGAGGATGATCCCAAAATTAAAGAGGCCTTTCAAGAATGAAGTTACTGAGGCAGAGGGGACCTTACCGTTACAACAAGAAAAAAATAAAAATATGATGTGAATTACATCCTCTAATGCTGTTCCTATCTGTTAAAATTTCTTAGCTTGATCAAATTAAGATATTTGGATGAACACTTCTTGAGACCCATACCATGGTAAGGAAATTGACAATGGTTCTCAAAAGCGCTCACAAGCTACGTTCTACGAAACCATCTTAGTGCTTTGTCTTCTTAAGTTTCCCTTAAGAAATTCCCTTATAGTTAATAGGCGTTTTCCGAAACCTTCTTAGTTAAGTCCTTCTGTAAGTCATCCGTTCGTAAGATTGGTCAAAAGTGTTCTTAGCTATACCTTATCACTGCTGACGGTTCATAGCGCAAATGGCCAACATTACACACAAAGTTATTTTTACATCACAGTTTGATTACACATGGAAAAATTTATATGAACAGTTGATATAAAATCCGATTTAGTAAAAATAAATATACTCTACACACAGTGTATGGAAGTGTTTTCATTAATACAGTTTTCTTACATTAATTATTTAGCTTTTTTAATTATTATTAAGGCACATCAGCTGGTCAACCATTTGACAGAAAAGGCTTAGGAGTTTTTATAAAGAAAGATGAGTTTACACAAACTGTGGCAGCGTTGGCAAAATCGTGACATTTTTTATGGATAACGTCCCACTGTCTCGATGGGCAGGAACCAAACGGTGTCAATTTGATGGCTATGCTTTCCCAATTTTCTTTGGGGGGAGACAGTTGTGCGGAAACTAGCCA
>CM065661.1:16568798-16683798 GCA_033220385.1 Triplophysa yarkandensis | reverse complement strand
GGCTTTCATTTTTTATGTCCTATTGCTGATCCGACTGTCATTGTTCTGTCTATGAAATAAAGTTGTCAAATATGATGTAGCCTATGTTAATTCAAGCTTTAGATATGTCACAAACAAATATGTTTTTGTTTGCAGCGTAATAACAGCTCACTTTGCTATTGAAATTGTAGTTTGTCATATCTTGTCAAATTATTTTCTGTTTTTAAAGAGCAAAATTACCGCTTAAACTTGACATCTATGTACAATAGACATCAATGATGGTTAAAGCCTATATGAGCAGTTTCATGGCACTGTTATACAGTTATACATGACAATGTGATTTAGAGAAGAGAACGAAACAAACAGCCTGTCCTTTAAATGTTAAGATGTTAACATATACATGTTGACATTATGTACAATATATGTAAACATGAACATACAAATAAGGCATTTGGTGCATATCTTGAATTCAATGATTTATTTATTTGACCAGAGCAGTATGTTCTGTCTCCGGCAAGTTAATACTTGACCTTTATATTCTTAACGAAATATTCAAGATTAATATTCAAGTAGATCAAAAGATATGAAAGACATAAAATATGGCATAAGCAGATAATAAATTGTTTAATATAGTAGGCCTTTGATGAGTATACCAATGTCATTTCATTTTGGCCAGAAAACCCCTATTAACAAATCAAAATGTTTCTTTTTTTTATCATGTTTGTGGGTTGCTATCAAACCTCATCTGCTCTGCACATTTTATAAAATGTAATGCCTGATTTCTGATCCTCTTTTTCCATTGTCACCAACATTATCCACATTAATTATTCATCTCGCTAATAAAGTGCCTCCACAACTGCATTGTGAATCTTGGGAATCTTAAAACGTCCAGGCATCTAAATCCATTTGCATAATAATCTCTATTAGATGTCACAGAAGAGTTGGCAGATTCAGATAGTCACAGATGGCAGGTATACATGTTTGTGTAACCTCCTGTAAACCGAGCATTTGCCATGAAACATGAGCTGCTCTTTAGGGATGTATGTGTTGACTACATTCATAAAGACCCGTGTAGTATTAGGAACAGGCGATGGAAACACAGGTATCATAAATTGATCGACACATTGGAAGTATTTGGTCCTATTAGACATACTACGAGGGTCAGTTGTATTCTGGTGGTTAGAGAGTTGGACTTTTAAGCAGAAGGTCGTGGGTTTCGAATCCCATGGCCAGCAGATAATGACTGAAGTATCCTTGAGCAAGACATCTTCCCCTTGTTTACTCTGCAATGATAGATGTTTACTGCACAATACTTGAACGACTGCCAAATGAATAATTGTAAATGTACTTGTAAACAAATGCAGCTCTAAGCAGATGTTGGTGTTCAAGTGGCTTTTTTTTGCAACATTTGTAGTTTAAAAACTTTTACAATAACAAGACTGTGTGTCTGTGTGCCAGTCATTCACATCATTGTACAAAGTTTATGTCCAAAGTTCACACACCATAAAGATAAAGTTTTAAAGATCCCGCTTATATCCACAACAATGCAGAGAAATGAGATTATCAGGCTCATTTTTACGGTGTCCCTTGCTCATTTGTGATTTGAAACCCGTATGCTTATGGTTAGGGACCACTGTTCTAACCGTGGTACAAATTTAATTCACAAAAGATGTTTGGAATGCTAATGAATTCCAGGAATCCCTCAAAAGAGTCAGCGTCTCATATAAGAAAGAAAAATTACTAACAATAGCTCTTTAGTTGGATCTTAATACTTTTTTATTGGAGAACAAATGAAGTTTCTTAAGTCTCCTGAGTCTCCGTTATGGAGGTGCCACTAATGAACAATCTCTCATATAATTGATCTAAATTTTAAATTATTATAATTTAAATTAATCTCCACCCAAAAAAACAATTTTACTTAAAGAATACTTTATGCGACATGCACCATTAAAGTATAATGTAAAGATTTGTAGTGGAGACAACAATTCTTTAATCCAAATTGTCTTTTAACTTGGCATACTCTTTTCAGATTGCATGTGAATATTATTATTTGTGTGTTAAAGTGTTATTTATTCATTTATGCCACCACATAACATGTCCTTAAAATGTCAATCTGGAGAAACCAAAAGAGAGTCCAATTTACCACGACTTACTTAGTGGTTTTATATACAATGTATAATCTAATAAATCTTCGTACCTTTCGAAAACAATTAAATATAAAAAAAACTTTGGAGGATTTACAATGCTGACAGCTAAAAAATGCACCAAACCTATAGTGTCAAAGAGGTTAATACTGTATAGTGCTTAAATGTGCTTAAAATTTACATTTATGTATTTAGGAGACGCCTTTGTCCAAAGCGACTTTAACAGAATCGAGGAGACGATGAAGCGGTAATCATCAAAGATAACAATTGGAGAAAAAGTGCTATGATGAGTTGCCAAGTTTACATAAGGCAAGATAAAACATGTAAGGAGGGAAATTGAAGGTAAAGATTGATTTCCTTTAAGTAGAAAGAGTAAAGAAGGTGTTGTAAGTGTTGTTTCCTGCATAAACTTCAATAGATATTAATTTTATTATATCTGTTTGGTACCTTAGCCATGAATCACATTTTAATTGAGAAGGTGATCAGCTCGTTCCTTCAGAAGGCACCATCATGCCAGGCTTTGGCGACCGAAGTTCTGACCCGTTAGTGAATGACTGAACAAGTGGGGCGAAAGGGTATGACTGGTACAATATAATGCCCGTTATGCCATCACAAAATGCCATCATATGGTCATAGCTCTAGAGCCGTTCTCTACAGGCATTTTACATCTCTATTTCAATAAGTGTCTCAACTCTTTCTGATTTTGTTTCTTCTGAGCAAATTTGGAAATAATATTTGAGATTTAAGAAAATAATGAAACTGAGAGCTTCATCAAATCTCCTGAGGTTTGAAAGACTTTATAAAACGAGAAAATACATTTAGATGATACCTCTGTGCAGGTTCATCCGGCGCAACAATTTTATATAATAATAGAAATGTATTGGTCATTTGACCCATCTAACACTTCACCTCATACTTCTAAGCATTAAGAGAATGAAAGAAATCGAACAGGATGGGACATGGTTGAGGTCAAGAACTGATACAAAACCACATTTACCAAACACATTAACAGGTCACTATTTTTGTAATACCACAACAAACACGTAATACTGAGGTTTTATCACACAGTGAGATGTTGATATGGTTATATCCCTATAACATAGTTGTTTTTGCTTTGAACAGGTCTATAGAAGTTTGAAACTTTTGGGAAGTGCATGCGAGTTGGGAGTTTGGAAGGTTTTGGGCCTTCAACTACCACAAAGACCTAGCATATATGAACTGGATGCTGTTCTTTCCTTCTTACAGTTACCCGCCTGTCTGCACATTCTTTATCACTGAACAACATGTCTTGTATAAAGAAGTGAAGACCACATGAGAACATGCTAATGCTGGCTCTTTACAGAATGATGGTCTGCAGCAAGCGCACAGATGGCTTTATCCGTGGATGGTTGGCGTTGGGAGACACTTGCTTGTGCAGTGGAGTGAGAAGTTACAACTTTCATGCCATGGCGTCACAAATATGTTAACTAGCGTGTGACATCACCCACCAGTGTGGCCACCAGTTCCACGGCATCCTAGAGAAAACACTGTATGCTTGGCGTTGACATTGTGGTGGCGTGTCTGCTGGTGAGGATCTTTATTGTTGCACTGCTACAAAACTCATTCAAGAATCATGCCCACCATTTGTGTCAGTCTAAAATACTTATAGTAAATTGCAAGTGGCGGTTCATGTTGGGGAAAGGGTAATGAGCCGTGTCAGAATGAGGATGTTTAGGAGCAGACAGCCATGTTCTCTGCCCAAAATTGGCATTGTTTTGTCTGAGATGGTCTTCTCTGAGGCATGCCATGAGCCGTGCTTTCTGTTATTAAACACAACTCTGCATTCCTTACACTGGCATGTCGTAAATCAGCGGATAATATAGGTGTTCTGCTGTCTTTTCCACGTCTGCTTGTGGCCTTTGAAGTGTGGTGCCACTTTATCTGGATAGTCTTGGCAAGTCCAGGAACAAGACAGCATGTCGCTGTGACTGAAGGATGAGCTGGTGGAGGTAGTGAGCAACTGGTACCGGGAACGTAAACACTTTGACAGCTATGGTTTGAGGTGACACGTGGAAAGAGATGTTTTGTCTTAAAGTGAGCAGTAGCAGAAGTCAGGCTGTCTGCTGACGGGATCTGGAAGATTTCTGGAAGATTTTCATCACAAGCTGTGTTTTTCTGTGTCTATCATGCGCAGACGGGCCCACATCTCTAAACACTTGACCTCATTTATGCTGCTGTAAATGGGAAAGCATTATTGTATTCATACAGAGAGTCTTTAAGCACTAACCGAAGACATTACATTAGATACGTGTGACGCATCAGCTGATCACACTTTGTGTGTCTTTTGGATCATGACGTCTATTATTATTTACAAGTTTGCATGTGTGTATGTGTGTTTGTCTCAGTCAATGTTAATGAGTTTTATCTGAGCGGTTCAGTTCAGAGACACCCCTCCACTGCACTTCCTGTTTGCTATGATGAATTTCAGGCCTTTACTCGCTTTTACCTGTGTCAGATTTCCCAAAAACGGTCTGCTGGAGACAGCACAGGGAGACGACACGTCTCTCCGAGGGCACAGCCCACACCTTACAGCTGTTTCACATGGTAAAAAGACAGTTTTTCACGTTCTTAAGTCTTGAGGTTAAGAATATAAACAGTTTAATAGAGCTTAGAAGCATCATCATGAATGTTGACAGAGTGATTGTATCTACTGTCTTGAGCTCATTATTGTTGTGTAGGAGAAAATCACTTGACCTTGTCTTATAGTACAGCCGGATTCATTAACCAATCAGACAGCAGCAGTGTGGGGGCGACGGGCACAATACCAAACAATAAACACATTATACAACGGCCGGCCAGGAGCCAAGTGATGACTGACATGAACTCGCTTTTATTCTGATCATGTATCATGGTGCAGAACAATTCGTACCATGATACTGCCTTAATACACAATAAAATATATGCACTTAGACACAGACAGACATATAAAGCCCATAATTAAGATTGTGTTGGCAGCGAGGTTCTACTGCGGACTACATCATTTTAAGGCAACAAACATGGTTCGTTGAAAGATATTGCACAGAGTATTCTCCCTAAATCATTTTATATGCAAAATATATATTTATACAAAACGTTACCATTGATTGATGTATGACAGGCTGACCTTTGAAACCTCGCTGGGTTTGCATTAGGCCATTACTGTGTTTCTGATGGTTTTCTGCGTGCGTTTTGGGACAGTTCACTGGTTTGCAGATGTTTATGTCGAATGAGAACAGCTGTATTAAAAACAAAGGCTGTAGTATAGTAAATTGTCTATAAGAGCTGCTCAGTCGAGGGTGCTGGTTTGATTCTCAGTGCCGGCAGGTGACAACTGATGTGCCCTTGATCAAGGAATAAAAGTATATTTCCTAAAACAGGGTCAAAGAACTTTTAAATATCTTTCTCTGTGTTCTTGGGCTGTGGATTGGCAAGGGCTACATGAGACAATACGTATCACGATTGATACACAGTACGATTCAATAAATTCCAGCTGAAACAAACTTTCAATATATCGTAACACTTCTTTATAAAGGTATTTCTCACACTGTTCCTAAACACTCACAGAAAGGTTTAAAGTCCATATTATGTCTCTAAACACCTTTAAATGAACGCATAATGCACACAAAATGTGAAAATGAACAGAACAAAGTAAGTATTCACGATATTTTGTCAGTTTGCTGTAAATATACTAATAAGAGCTTTAAAAATAATTCACAAAACTAAAATAGTTTGTATTACGATATTCTATAAACAATGACATTCTGTTGTCATCTCATATGTTGTTTTTAGTATGTTGTTACTCAGATGACTAGTATTTTTTAAATAAAATGTTGATGAATTATTAAAATAAAGTAGACATATCCTGATCATTTATAATCCCGTCCTAACCTCATTTCAAATCTGTTCAAAACATTACATATTTTTGGGTATAAATAAAATATTTATTTTTCCAAATGTCATTTTTCCGGATTCTTTACTTCATAAGAGTAATATACTTTGCCAGGGCAAGGCAAATTAAAAGCAATCGATTTTTTGTTTAAATTTGATCTACCAGCAATTATGAAAACTGAAAAATCGAGTTAAGAAAATTATTGTGATACATACCATTTTCATAAAAATATTGTCATTTGTCCGTGTATATTTTATTTTATATATATATATATATATATATATATATATATATATATATATATATATATATATATATATATATATATATATATATATATATATATATATTAATCAGTTTTATTAATTTTAATATAATGATGATTCCTATGTCAGTTAAGTAATCGTGGTAAATAATCGTGATCACAACAAAAGGTGAAATAAACGTGATTATCATTTCGGTCATATTCGAGCAACCCTACTTTTGCCAACACCAAAACTTCTTCAGGCGTAATCTAGATCCCGCCGTGTTTTGTACACTTCTGGAAGTCTCTGTTAAGACAAGCTTGCCATGCTGTGAGAGCGATGCTTCAGAAAGCCATCACTGGGCACTGCCGTTGTAAAGACTCAAACCACAGGGGCATTGAACCAATGTCAAGTTTGGTTAACTATCATGTTTGAAGCGTTCATCTTTGCTTTTGATGGGCAATTTTGACTCACATTTAAAAATAAAGGTGCGTCACAATACCATAGAAGAATATTTTCGTCTAAATAGTTCCATGAACATCCAAAGAAGTTTTCTGTCTCTGTTCTGTCAACAGGTTTTTTTCTGGTGAAAAGAGGTTCTCAGGTTATAAAAAGGGTACATTTTTAAAGATTCGCAAAACGAGCCATTTGATAGACAACAAAGAGAAAGACCTTGACTCTTAAGTTGGATAGGTTTACTCAAAAGCTACACAATTTCACTTTTTCAACATTGTTGGAGAAAACTATCAAATGTCTCTTGATCCTCTGTGGGATTATCATCATCTGTCACACGGTAGATCCACCAGGCTGAGCGGCCCATAATACTCCATTTGCATCATTAATCTAAAAGCACACATCCAATTCAAGCCCAATCCCTCAATATACCCGCATGTTTAAGCGGCGAGTGACATGAATGACATTAATTACAGCGAGAGTAATGGTTTGCTCCGCTAGCACTAATTACGTGTACAGCGACACAGGCTTCTTCCAGAGCATCTAAAGCTCATCACATGAATGAAGCGCTCTGTTGCCATGGTAACATCTCATCTGATGGACCCTGAGAGCCGGTGATGTCACATTGCACCCCCGCACAGGCCGGCGTGTCCAGCTGTCCTGAGTCATCACGCATGACAACAAGTGCTGGATTACAGGAATCGCAAGGCCGCTTTGACTAACATTTTGCTTAATGACTTTCTAATATGTGCACACCAACCAAACACTCTTGGGCACAATAACTTAGATGCATTATCTTATATAAGAACGCAGTAGGACAAGAAGTGACTGATGAGGTCTTGAGTTTTGTAAATGCATACTGAAGTTGATCTGTTGTGCATATGTTTAGTGTCTGATGTATGCACTGTACTGATATTTGAATAAGAACTATTAAAAAAGTTGCAGGATGATGACCAAATAGTCGCACATGTTATGTTGTTTACAGGATGATTTAATTTCCGTATAAAATTCTCATTTCATTGCAAATGATCGAACTCGAACACACAAACACGTCACTTTGCTTACTCCTAAAAGCAACAGACATATTTTGACTTTATTATGGTTTTGTTGGATGAAATGGATGGATTATGTAAGAAAGGGTACCATGGGGCATCCGAATCCGTTTCTATTGCCTAAACGTTACATGCATATTATGAAATATTATTGCCATGCAGCTTTAAACAAAAATGATTCTTTTGCTTGTTGATTACTGTACTGTATAAAGAGAAAGGCTGAAGACTCATTAACAGCATAAATTAGCACCTGTGCACACACAGACACACATGCATACATACACACACGTACACACACACACACACACACACACACACGCATACATACACACGCACACACACACACACACACACACGCACACACACGCACACACACGCACACACACACACACACACACACACACACACACACACACATACACACACGTACACACAGTCAGAACTGGTAATGATGCTGATGTCACGGTGTGACCTTTGCTAAAGGCATCACTGTCTGCTAATGAAAACCAGCCCTACATACACCAGATCTGAGACACATTACTCATTATTCATGTTTAAAGCTACCTTTTAGCTATTTTTACTTATGGGTCATATATTTTAAACATATATACACTGAATGTTCAGATCCACTTAAAGTCTGTTAACGTCAACAAGCCAAACTGGAATGCTCTCAAGCTTAATTTCAAATGTCCCAGAAAGGGCAGAAATACATATGCAATGTACGTAACTACGTCAGGTTCTTATGAAACGAAAGTAAATCACTAATAAAATGTTTTTTTATATTCATTTAAGCAGTGCTTGGTTTAAATATAGATTGATTGAAAGCCAAGAGGTGCTGGTGTATGGTATACATGCAGAAGAAAGGACCTACAGAATTATGACAGGATGATAAATGAAGCTCTATAATAAGAAATGCATCATCAGCAGATTTTATTCCATACACACATACAAATGCAGCAGAAGTTTACTTTATATTTAATACTTTTTATGGAACCATTAAGAAATCTTAGTTCCTGAACCGTTCTTGAATAATTCTTCTTGAAAAGTCAGCGTGTGTTAGTGCCGATCATACCAAACTCGGAAATGCGAGACGCGCCGTGCTGATTATGTTTTTGACTGTTTGAAAAGAGCAACGCTCTGTGATTTTTTTATGTCGCCAGGCAACTAGACGCTAATGTTTAACTTGCTATCATATTTTCAAAAAACATTAGTTCGATCACCACTTTGGAAGCCCCGCCCCTCCGTTCATACGATTGGACAATGGAAGAAAGACGTTAAATGCTTTTTTTGCCCGAAGTTTACTTTTTTCAACTTGAAGCGCCCGAGGTGCGCCAAACGCTCTCTGCCATTAAAAATCCATTCAAAAGAGATGCGTCTTCCTGCAGAAAGTGTTCGGTGTTTATATCTTATTGTGTAAATCTTGTGCGTATGGTCCCCAAAATGTCATACTTATATTTTTGAGTTAAGCACCGTTTTAGACGCTTAGAGTTTTTAACGGTTTAATAATGTTTATAAAGAACGTCATGGTTGACCTGCACTAACTGACGAGAAACTCATGACGTTATCCGTCAGTAGATTATTAGCATAAAGACCATACGTGTACGAATACGTGTGTGTGCGTGTGCGTGTGTGTGTGTGTGTGTGTACATTATACATATTTATATGTTTTACATTTTAGAGTAATTAAAAGTTGAGTGTTACTCAATTGTTTTAATACTTTCCACTGAAAAAAATATATTTAATGTTTTCAAAAGATTGATTTAATTTCATATTTATGACCTTTGAAACCTTCACGTTTATTTATGTGATATTTGCAAAGCCACATGCACATTTTTTACAGTGTGTATGTTTTGTATATAAACTCTTTAAAAGGTTTACGGTTTTTTGTTAAACTGTTTACCCTTAAAAATTCTGTACATTTTATAGCAGTGGAATCAACAAAATAATATTGTTTAAACTACGTACGTGTAAGTATAAAAGTGGAGTAAATTGTAGAAAATCAACTTTTTAAAATTAAAAATATCAAATTGAGTCAATCTTCTACATTTTATTTGCCACGTAATTAATAAACTACTCAGAATTACTTAGTTAGAGTTCACTTAGAGTTCACAGCTATAAAATGTACCCAAAATTTTTGTTAAGTGTTAGTATATACTGCATGTAAATGTTTATTTACTATAAAATAACATTATCTATTATCAACATTCTGCATGTGCTTTATATTTGTGATGGTTCATTTTACATTGAAACTCTACAATGAATGAAAGCATCTAAAATCAATGTTAAAACCCATTCTGAAACCTATTCACATTATGTTTTCATTTTGAAGTAGCCTTAATGACAAAACTTGTTAATTGGTGCAAACCGAACCAGTCACATATCAGTCCCAGCAACACATAAAAAACATGAATTGATGCGATATCACGTGCTATTCTTATATTAACAGTTCTGGGACAAAAACATTTTTTTGAGTGAACTATTTGTTCAAGACAATTCATCATAAAGACTTAACAGGAATAACCATTCTATAGGATGATCTGGAACAATAATAGTCTGGAAGAGGGTCATTTCTTAAGTCTCTATACTCGATAGAAAGTTTTTGTCTGCTGTTTTTAATCCAGTGCATAAGTGAGATCCAGCAGATATTAAATATGAAATATTTTCTGATTTACAGTTGTCTGGAATAAATCACCTGACAGTGTAACGCAGACATGGTGTAAAGCATGCGGTCTGTTGAGGATTAGACAGGTTGTCGCGAGGAATATTTGATACGATTTGGGTGTGTTAACTGATCTGTGCCCAGCTTCAAAGCTGCCTTAATGGAGCGTGAACTTGTTAGTGGATCTTAATCAATAGATCTACGCAACCGGGCCATGTCTTTATCCAGCTTTAAATCTTTCAGATTAGAGGAACACTACTCTCCTGCGTAATGACTGATGTGAAATCCAAACACATGGGCTTTAGCTGGATCCTTAAGGCTGCATTTAGGACCAAAATATATTCCAGCTGTTAGCAGTCATTACGGCCTGGTCTGTTTAACATCCACACACAATGGCAATGATCTCTAGATGTCATTTGATTTGTCGTTTTCTGTAGAATGACATCTTGTCTTTCATTTCGGCTTATGTAAAGTTGGATCTTTCTCCTGTTTGTGTGGCTTCATAAGTGTCAACTGTTCTTCCCTCAATCCTTCTTTCATTAAATTCCCTCTCCCACAGCTCAGATAAAAAACAACGTTGTGTGAAGAATGGTTTCCATTTGCTTCTCTTCCTCCGCAGAAGTCATCACAGGGAAATGGCATTTTCCGTGCTTTCCCGTCACTAAAAGAAACCAATCGGTCAGAATCCAAATCTAATCCATCGCACGAGATGTTGATAATAAAATTGTCAAAGTGTGCTGGAAATACACTCATAATTGTTTTACGTGAACCAATTTACACACACATATTTAATATAACAACTGTTTATTTACGTGATATTTATTAAGCCGCATGAAATATTTGTACAGTATACTGCATCTTTAATGGTGTTAATTTGTAAGTCGCTTTGGATAAAAGCGTCTGCTAAATGGCTAAATGTAAATGTAAATGTAATGGTTCATAGGCTACTATGTAGGAAGTTCAATTCTAAAGACACACGGAAGTAATGCAGGTTTTTTTTGAACCACCAAGTCCCTCTTTTCTGAAGTTACCCCAGCTAGCCCTTAACCACTATATATACTTTGACAACCTGCCCCGTACCCGCCATCATTAAATTGACATACTGATGTCAGAGCCCCATGAGAAGCGCACTCTCTTAACACATGGGAGTATTGTCCTCTCGTATTCATACAGGGGTTGCGAACATCCACATAATATTTTAAAATAAGAGAACAGAGGCGTTTAAATCACAAGCTGATATGTGCTTATCGATCTGCACACAACTGATGTCCTGCACACCTAATATTTTAAGCAGTTTGGATTATTGGTCTCCCACGGCTTCATGAAATCGCAATGTGCACAGCATTAGTTTTATTCAAATGCTGACAACTGAAGCTGAAAAAGGAATTTCAGCAAATTCATGCTCATCAAGCGTTCAGATGGGCATTTCAATGCCATGGGCAATAAAACTGCGTTCTAGAACAGAAAGAAAAATGAATGGGGCCAGTCGTGGCCTGGTGGTTGGAGTTTTGATCCCAAGGTCGATGGTTCGCTACTTGGCCGCATGTCACTTCACATCACTGAGAAACAATAAAATAAAATAAAAATGTTTAACAGAAATTAAACAAAATATTTGTAACAAATAAATGACTTACAGAAAAGTACAGAAAAAACATACAGAAAGGACTTCAAACGTTTTTTTTTTTATGATGATAATAGACACTCGAAAATTCTAATATTTCCATTAAAAGCCGAATTGAACTATTCTTATAACTGCATCAGTTTCAACATATTTATTGAAATACGTAAGCTCGAGTACAGCCATGTACTACTGCGCATCAATGGAAAAAAATACTACAAAGACTTTTGTTAATGAACCTAATAATAAAACGTAATTAAACGAGATATAAATAATTTGTCAATTGAAACCAATGTAATGGCAGCAACAGTAGCAAAGACTTATTAAAATTAGACATTGACACTTAACTTTAGACATTGGGCTTTCGTGACGTGTTGCGTGACGCCATCGGACATTACACAAGTAACTTTATTATGTACTTGGTCTTCCTGTAGTAACCCTTTTGAAGAATAAGATATGCTCAAATATTAAATATAGTCTATAGGGGATTGCTGGCAACATAAGTGGATTCGTTTTATTCTGTTTTTAAATTACCTGCCCCCAACCCCGGCCCATTATTAAAACGACAATTTCTTTATCCGTCTCAACACATGGGTCATAAGACGACCGTGCAACACAAATACACAACACTCCTTACCACGACAGTGTGTTTTGTGAGTTCAGTGTGAACGGACAAATTGCTTGATGCTGGATTCTTGTCAGGTCTGGTTTGGACTACTGCCAGTAACACGACTGTTTAGGTTTCTTCAAATGTCTTTGTGTGTTCTTTCTTCTTTGTCGCTTCATTTGTTAAAGGGATTGTAACGGTTGTCATATTTTGTGGATAAAGAGGCTACGGAACGTTATCCATCATGTGCTGAAGGTATACCCAAACACGCGGGCTGTTGTTATCTCCGTTCTAAGGGCAGCCCAACAAACGGGCCTCCACTCTTCCTCCGCAAACACCAATTAGAGTTCTGGGTGCTGCCGTGAGACCCTGCAGTGTGTGGGTGGCACCATATGGACCGCTCAACCATTCGCATATTACACTTTATTATATTATAGGAGTCTCCTGCAATAGAAACAAATGTGTCATGGGGTTTCTCACTGGTATGTGGCCAGTTATTATATTAAGCCCATAATTATAATGTTCCGTGTGTAGAGCTAATCTAAAACCAGGCAGCGGAAATACAGGGCGCAATAATTTCGAAACAATAACAGGAAAAATGATGTGTGGGCAACGTTGGAAACATCGCCAGCTTTTTATTGCAAATTCATGTAAAATCATCTGCGGTGTGCTTTCATCAGAAAGATCCAGGTCAATGCTGGGCTCTTCCTTTATTTTAAGATGATAAGAGAATAATTGAAGAATAAATAAATGGAGGGGTTATAAAATAGGTGCTTGGTTTAAATTGAACAGGTGGTAGTTTGCAGTTCTTGGCTTAAAAAAAAGGGCAGCATGGGCACCAGACTTCATGCCACCAAACTACAGGGTTAGAGAACACAACAGTAGCCCTAAAAATCAAGAACCAAATACGTCATCCACATTATTGGTTCCATCTAATGTACAAGTTATGAGAGAATGAGGGGGATGCAAGTGGAGGCGGAAAATTGGAGACGGCAGTTTGGAAGAGGAAAAACGGGGCAAAAAAACACTCAAGCTCACATAGGAGGCAGATCCCACACACAGACCAGGAATAAAAAATAACATTTTAAATCAGCAATAACGTTTCACTGGATGAGTAGGAGTGTAGTTTGTAGCATGTTATGTGAGAATTATGAGCAAGAGAGAAAACCTTAAGATTATCAGACGCCTGGTGTACAGGGTTTGTCCAGACTCTCCTGCTCATGCCTTATAACTGTCTGTACAGATGTTAAACACAGTTAACACAACTCTCATGTGTGCACACGTATGCTGGCATGGGTGTGTGCCACTCTTGGGGTCATGCCTGCTGCTTGGAAATTAGGTGTTGAGAATATTTGTTCTGTGTGATGGTGAACAGAAGGATGTCTTTAAGTGTCAGAACAGTATACAGAGAAAATATGAAACCATTATATAAGGTAAATCAGGCCCTTTACGTAAAAGACCGAAAAGTAACTGTTCATCTGTCGGCAAAGGTTTGTGACACTCTTTTATGATGAAAAACATACTCAAAGAGTTAAGAAGCATATACTTAACCTATACTTAATGCTGAATGTGTTTAAATCAGTAAATTAGTGATAGACCGATATATTACGGTGTCCAACATTTTTATCCTTTTCTTTGGCGGCTATGCAGCAATTAGAATTTAATACATGCAAAGATGTAAAGCAGGGATTTCCCTTTTAGTAATGTGAAACAACCACGGTGAAAGAGGTCGTGTAGGATTAAAAAGAAAATATGTATGTTAAGGATTAATGTTTAAATTGTTACATTTGGTTTATACTAAGCCATGTTTAGCTTCCCACAATTGAACTCATGTAATGTCTGTTACTAAATAGGCACATCCTGAAACACACAATAATTGTTGGATTATCTCTCTTATGGATGTCGTATTAGCCGATCGGCCACAAGGCTTTCTTAGTACATTTAGACATTTAGCAGACGTTAAAGCGTACCGCCTATGCGTGGAACGTGTACAACTTTACATAAATGAAACCAAAATATTATGTCCATGAACAATTTTTACCATTTTCTGGGGACCCCAGTTTGAAAACCCCTGGTCTGGAATGTCGTGATAATCACTCTTGGAGCATTGCTTGGATAATCCGGTTAAAGAACTGGACGTAAAATGAGTTAGGCCAACAGATTTTGATGTCTACAGTATTTCCAAACTGGGCGCCGTGTGACCCGACATTCTTTTAAAAAGCTCGTCTGGCTGTAATTCATCCTTCTGGTCAGCAGTGCTTTGCTTTTGGTTGGTCAGGATGAGGAGCGGAGAGTAATTGTATGTTTCTGTACGTGGGCTTCTATAGGTTTAAGGTTAATAGCTCTAGATAACTCCAGCTCTATTATGTTGTAGAGTTCCTCTTACAGCTCTTACTCTCTCGTGGGCTCGTGGAAAGTGCCTGTTGACCCGTGTATACCAGCTTCACTCAAAGCAAACTCAGCTATATCTGTCCATTGAAATAAAAGCACAACTCTGCCGTATCATTGTCTCGATGTTATATCACAAGCAATCAGATATTATCAATGGTCATAATGTGTGTTCAGGTTAAATGACTTATGTCATAGAGCATACAGTATCCCAGATCATCTCTGGGAACATGAAACTTGTTCTTTAACCTCATCCTGTTGAATTTGCACTCCACATCTTAATGTCTGTAGTTTAGCTGTTATTGGAAGGTGTGGCGCGACATTAGTGTTTCTTGGATATTGGGATGTCGTATTTGTTTGTGGTTCCATAGTGCTTTACGATAGTGTCCAAAAACCATAATGATGACCCTAAAAGCTTTTGGTCTGAAGGAAACTGCTGGCTCGAGTTATTATTTCCCAGAAGTGGCTTCCTTCTAACCATGTAAAATCTAATGAGCATTAAGTGCCAAAGAAAAGCATGTGTAGTTTGGATCTACTGCTGTTTGACAGGAAACCATAGTTTATTCATTTACATTTATTCATTTGGCAGACGCTTTTATCCAAAGTGATTTACGAGTATTGAACATCAATCACTGCAGTGCCAGCAGGGGTGGGGTGTCTTGCTCATGGGATTCAAACCCATAACGTTTCGGTTACAAGTCCAACTCTCTGACCACCAGAATACAACTGACCCTTTGAAAAATGAATATGGACCACTATATTTATGTATTATAACATAAATATAGACCACTTTCAGTTGATCAAATTAAGATTACACTATTTCTACATTTATTTATATACTTGTTTTTTTCTGATCAGTTGAACATGAATATATGATGGTATAAGTATTTTTCAGATAATTTGAGATCATGATAAAACAGAGCGCTCTCTTCATTTTTTCTGTGTCCGTATGTCCTCTGGCTGCATGCAATTCGTCTTCAACATCTGCTTAAAAAATAAAATCCCTTTATTGATTGTTAAATGACAGAACTGATCACAGACGGAACTGTTAGGAGCAGGTGTACCCTGCATCCTTTTAATTTAAAACCATGTAGAAACATAGGACATCAACACCCAAACCTAGGGTGGATCTGTTTTTGTTTTGGGGTCCAAAGTCTACTTACATTTTACGAAGCATTGTTTGTTTCGCATTAAGTTCTTTGCATGTTTGCTTCTCTGAAATGAAACCCGAAAAAATCTCAGGAAATATACTTTGAGAGCAGAGCTGGAGATTGATTATACAGAATTAAAACAAACAGACTGCATAATTAATGATATTTATCTTATTTATCGTACAATTTCAAAGTTAGAACCTGTCTAGTACTACTCTGTGCTACTTCTTTTTGTCTAGACAGTCATGTTGCAACAACCTGGCAACCGCAAACAATAGCAATGCTCTGCCCTGGCAACCATCTAGAAATCACTTAAAACAAGCACCATGGCAACAACCTAGACAAGTGCAGCATCCCCACATCAATGAAAACCCATTCTCTTTAATACATTCAGCCAGTAGTGTGATTTTAATGCAATACAGCATGCGGCCCAGTACGTCAGACTTAATCAAAGCCGCTGAGATAAAGCGCCATCACACGACTACTAGTGCCATATTACAACAGTTTGATGGCACAAGTCTGTAGATAAATCACAAACAACATTAAAGTGTCTTTAAAACCCTCTGATGTCAATGTCACCTTTATTCGTGTAGCGCTTTAGACGAAATACATTGCATCGAAGCAGCTGAACAACATTGGCTAGTGAAACAGTGGGACATAATGCAAAATGATAGTTAAAGGAAGTTCATCATTGAATTATGTGATGCCATCTCTGTTCAGTTTAACTAGTGTCTGTGCATTCATTTTTAATTCGTTGATGTCATCTCCGTTCACTTTAAATAGTCTGTGGGTTCAAATTCAATCAAGTCAACGATATCGTTGTAAATGAGGTGACCCCAACTAAGCAAGCCAGAGGCGACAGCGGCAAGCAACCAAAACTCCATCGGTGACGGAATGGAGAAAAAAACCTTGGGAGAAATCAGGCTCAGTTGGAGGGCCAGTTCTCCTCTGACCAGACGAAACCAGCAGTTCAAGTCCAGGCTGCAGCAGAATGAAGAAGACACATCTGTGTGATGGGGCCGTGTCCCGATGATCGTCGAGGTCTTCGCAGGGGTTTTGTATCCGGGCTGTACTTGCCCTGGTCTTTGGTTTGTTTGAGGGCTGTAGAGGTCTTTTCTTGTTCCAGACCCCCCATCCGGTCAAGAAACAAACTGACTTCGACTTAATGCAATGTCCCTTTGATCCGGGTCAAAATTTCAAGGAACCAGGGAACTTCTTTCTTCTACGCTCTATTCCTTTGCAGCAAAATCATTAAATAAGCCTCAGTGACTCATTCTACACAGACACTTTGTTCAGATGTATACAGTGTTGTTAAAGAGATGAGATGTGAATGTGCGCTGTAATGACTATGTGTGTGACTTGTTTGTATTGGTATGAAGGCCAGAGACAGTAAAATCCACTAACAGAGAATGCTTATCCCTTGTTTTAATGTCTTTGCACATTCAGAAGGTCTCGCTCTTTTCTCTTCTTTTGTGTACTGCCACATGTGTAAAAGTCACAAGTTGATTTTATGTAAAGCACTCCTGGACTTTCATTCCCTGTGATTGTGAGTGAGTTCCATACAACACTTATTTCTGGTTCTCATTCCTGTGGCCTTGTGTCTTTGCGTCTCTACAGACTTTTTGCAGTGTTCATGTGGCCCTGTGCATGATATGACAGTGACAGTATGCAATCGAAACTCAAGTGGAGTTGTGGATCTTTAATCTGATATCGCGTGTGTGTGCGAGTGTATGTGTTCCTGTGTGCGCGTGTGTGTATATCATTGCTCTTCCGCAAAGCTTCTGTGTGTATTAAGACTGATCCCAGCAGCCATCATCTGGATATGAGAGCTTTTTATGGCTAAGCTTAGGGAAGAGGGTGTGGGGGATGACATAATGATGTAGTGTGCTGTGCCACCTGGTGGGTATTTACATGGGTACAGCGTAGAGCAATAGAAAGGCGTGGGCATCTTATGTAAGTGTAACAATCGTCTCCCTCTGAGATATCACTCACTCTCTCAGCATTATAACATTGTGTGGATTTGTAACTACTGTACAAGTGAGTCATAATTTCATTGTGATTTGTGTTCATATCAGTTACAAATGTTTCACGAGGCAAATCTATTACGGAATCATTTTGGGGAAAATTTGAAGCGAAAGTCGTGTCAGGATTAAATCTGATAATCAGATCATCATGTCGTGGTCGTGACAGGCTTGTGATCTGTTTAATTCCAAGTGAATGAAATGATGCATAACTAGGCTGGTCAGATCTTTGAGCTTGGTGGTCAATTTTGAAAGTGATTTTTTTCTCATTACAAAATGGAAAATGTTCAGTGGCGGACTTATGGCTGATGGGTGGAGACCCTTTAGCTCCGGCTGGGGACATGAAATAGGTCAGGCAAATGGTTTACTTACAATGCATTAAGAGGTTTAATCGCTCTGAGAGACTGGAAGAGCTCACTGATGGAAAGACAAGCAGCTGTCCTACACACCCACCCACCCGACCACATCCCAGTGATACAGAACGACTCCATTACACAGAAGATCAGTCGTGAAATGAAAGAACACTGGAGGATCTATTTCATATCATCTCCTGATTATTATATTCAATTGAGATATACTATCACCCACGCACAATTCCTTATACTTTTACTTTCTGTAAAAGTTTCAAATGTGTGGTTCCAACCGTTTTAACACTAGAGGCCCAGGCGACGACCAGCCAATCAACTTTCATATAAGTATGACTCAAAGGGATTGGTATTTCAGGATATGACGATGCATCGTCCTCTACATTTTAAAGTGCCTCTCGGATTCTAAACCTCGTTTTACATTCCCTTTGTGTGTCTGTTTGTACCTTTAAGTTATTTGTGAAGTTACAAAAATTCACGATAAATTGAATTATCATCTTAACAGAAATCGGATGTCTTGGACTACTTGTCTTTGTGTCGTCAGAGATTCGTTTTGGAAGTAACTATATTAGAATGATGTCGTCTTAGTAAATGCCGAGTTGACCAATAACAGTAGACTAGACTGTTAACCAATCAGAGTACACCGGGATGCGGGGACATGAGCAAAGACGCAAACCAACAAGGTCAATTGAAGATTTAATGGCATTTATGTATAATTAAGGTATTAAAGAATAATATTAATAACATGTTTTTTAACTTTTTAAGAGTAGCTTTACTAGTCGGGTTTAAGCAGCACAGCACACTTAAGTTCACCCACATGCATCCCTAGCTCCACTGGTCTATATCTGTTTAAATGGGACTTTGCAGTCTTAACAGATCTAGTTCCTCCAACACCAAATATATCTACATAACTTTATTAGGAGAGTTTTTTTGTTTCTGCTTGTTACATCAAATCCAAATCGACACATTGCGAGAAAGGGCTCAAAATGAAACTCACTGTAGCACCGAAAAAGTTAGTAGACCAAAACTCTATAATGCAAAATCCTTATAATACACTTTCACGCGGGTGACAGGTTCTCACAGATTTTGAACCTGCAGGCTCATTTTTATATATTTGTTACATGGGATGCAAATGTCATCAGCTTGTAATGTAGTTTCTGATTTGCAGAAAGTGACTCCTTGAAGAAATCGGTTTGCTTTTAGTGCCGCTGTATTGTTATATGCAGGTTTCTTTGCTGAAAGCTTAATATCGAATGACATTTGCGCTTTTTTCTCGAAAGAAGTTCAAAAACCCAAATAAAACCCCCCCCACAAGATTAAAAGGAAATTTAATTGAAGGGACGTTTTCCTGCACCTGTTCCTCTTGTCTAAGAACACAGATGTCAGGTTTTGGCCAACTGCAGCTTTTGTGACGACACTCGTCGTTTCCACCCGACAGGAAATGAAACTGTCACATGCATTGGCACCTGACGGAGGGTTGCCACTCTGTCCTCGTGGACAATTGCAGCCTGTCAAACTCAGTCTCATGCTAAGTCTCACCATTTCTGGATTTCTCCAGACGCTCTTATCAATCGAAACACACCTGTGATGATGGAGAAATGAAATCCTCTATGCTGTCCCAAGTATGTCATCGCATGGGCTCACAAGTGCCCTTAATCCTAAACATCATAACATTTGTGTATAATTTGTAAATAAGGACATTTGCCAACCTCAGCTCACTGTGACTCATGGACTCTCATCTTGAAGTGCATCCCAGAACCAGCACTGCCATTTACCATCAAATTATCCTCAGAGTATCTTCATGTCTTCTGTTGTGTCAGCACCTGGTCATTACAGACCCAAGAGGAGCTGTTCACTCCACAGTCTATCTTTAGCCCTTAAACAGTGTTTCACAGTCATCTGGCTGAACTAGATGCTTCTGCCGGTGTTCATAAATCAGATCTCTAGTTCAAAATAAGCATGTCCACGCTCTTATATTGATCCGGACGGATCCACAGTTGTGTGTGGATACATTTTCCAGCCAATCTTTAAAGGCATGTTATAAGTAAGACACAAAAAGATCATGGTTTTTCATGTATAGGGGACTTAAAAAGTGCAAATGAAGTTATTATTCTGTGAAAGACATCTAATCTAGATTATCTGTCCGTTACAAGTGATTCTGGGCCCATGTGATCTTGGTCAACGGTGTCAGCCATGGCCCCCAATATAACACAGTTTGTTGTGGGTCACATTCGAGATCATTTATTACTCTTTCACTAACATGAAGTAAAAATGAAAAACATCGATTTGTAGCATTAGTTACCCATCTTTGCCCGTCACCTTCAATCTGTAGTTCCAAAGGCTGCTTCATCTGAAAAAAAGAGCCGAGCCAGCAATGAGAAGTGCTCATTTCAGACCGAACATAAGCATAAGATTACATACTTCACCTCAGGACGACTTTAAAATCACCTTTTTCGAAAAGCTAGGTTGCCATATTTCCAATTTATTGAAACGGCAGTTTCACATCTTGTTATCATCTATTATCTTTGATTACACTGGTTTATATAGGAAACATCATTGGAATGAAATGTACAATGTCTTTATACATAGAACCTTATTTCACATGTTAGGGAAAGAGCTCATGTGGCTTTATTTTCTTGGCTAGCTATAATAATATTGTTAGAAGACACACATTGTGAGGATCTGTACGGTTACCTTGGTGACAGCAGGGTATCATTGGGTTGCCTTGAGAAAGTCAGTGGCAGATTCACCCACGCACACAGAGTAAAGTCAAGCAAGCAGACGGTTCATTTCCACATACTGTATCTGTCCAGTGTACATGTACCTGGGTGAATTTAAACATGTCGTGAGGTTTGCCGGCATCACTGCTCTGGTGCAGTTTTTAGGTGTTTGACAGGGATTTATGAAGCAGGAGTTTTGTTTTAGACCTGGGTAGCTGCTTATCCATAGAGCATTTTAATGCATTATAGATGTCAAAGGCTGACATGTGTAGTAAGCAAAACGATGAAGACTTCTGCAGATACTCGAGACCAAAGTCAAAGACGAAAGCTACGTGAATGAGAACATTTCAGATGTGCACTTTTATAAGAAAGAAAATCACATGTTTGTTCCGATCAAAAGTCATTATCATTGAGGATTTCATAATGTACTCTTTATGCCCGCCTCTCAGTTTACTCTGATTGGTCAACTCGGCTTTCGGTTACTGCGTCAGCACCGGTTATGAGACGACACGTCACGGAAGTAACTGGATGACTTCAATCCTGACGTTTCCTGAAGTCTCTAAGACATCTGATTTCTGCTCTCTTGAACTATCGTAAACTTTGGGATTTGTTACTTTCAAGATTTACAGCTACTAACACACAGACAAACATGCAAAAGAAATGTAAAATGAGCTTCAGAATCTGAAGGTCTCTTTTATGTATTGATACATGTTCATGACCGTGAATTACCTCTCCTGTCACTCAGCATGACTTACGTATCTAATTTATCTTTATACGAAGTTTCTTTTATATGTACAAATACAATAAATCTTAAACTGCCATGAGACTGGGTTGAAAGAACATCCATAACTGGCCTTGTACTTGAATTTGGCCTTCTTTGTTTGAACTAGAACCAAACAAAGTTAACTTAGAACGCTAAGGAAATATTGTTTTTATTTGAAATATGAAGTATCTGTATCGCCACTGTTAAAAGGTCTTCGGCCAGTGTCTGATGCTAAATAAAAACCCATGATGTGAAGCTCAGTGGTAATCTGTCAGTCTGTTGCCATGATGGTGTCGAGTAACCGTGAGATGTGTAAACAACAGAGCGTGTCAATTTCTCTCTGCCAGACTATGACAGGATCTTTATTCAAGCCCATAAAAGTTTGAGGAGAACTTGACACACAGAAATGGAGTTGGACCGGTGTTGTCAGATGTGTGTGTGAGGATCAGAGAAAGCTGTAACTGTAGCCGATGTGTTGTGTCAGCTCATTCTGTTCTTTATCTGCCTGTACGCCCGTCCGAAAACTGCTACTGTCCTCTCTCTCTTTCAACCTCGCTCTTTGTCTTTTTAACATTCCTACATTTTGTCATATTTACGTTGGGTGGACTTTTGGCTGGCATGCCTATAGAAACAGTGAGTAGGTAAAATAATGCATAATTGCATTTGTTGAGGTCTAATCGGGTTCTCCTGTAATTGGTTTGTAGACAATGTGTCGATGTACATCTAAATACATTCATCGTGTGTCTATAAAGCCTGTGTAATCCAATTAAAAGTGTAACCCATTATAGGATGGCAGTGTAGGCATTGCATCGCAGTGTACTGTAAGCAGCTTTGTGTAAGGACTCAGTTTATCTCCAGGTTCTCACAAAGGGTTCTGGAGGACCGAATGCTTAAATCAACGAAGGAAATTGTACCCACTCGATGGGCCGAATCTTGAACTGTAGCGTATTCGTGGACACGACATTAAAGCATAGTTGACCCTCATTATTTACCCAATTTGTATTTTTTTAAGTTGCGTACATGATCATAATTTGGGAACAATTAGAGGAGTGATGTACTGTATAGGAACTCCTTACTATTTACTACCACATAGCGGGATAGCCTTTGCTCATAAATCATTCATAGCGTGGCCCGCCATGAGTCAGTATGGCAGATCTTTTGTGTCGCTTGATATTTGCCCTGACTGCTTTTAACCTATGAACACTACAAAACAGCGCCAGCACATGGGAGCCTGTTCCCCATATAACTGCCTGTTCTCCCAGTAGACATTATGTTCTGGTGAGAATGGAGCCCGGACCGATACCAGTCTTCTAAATATACCGGCCCATGTAATGCTGCGGTAGTGGGACACGGGACACTTGAGATATAGACATTATGATGAAGAATGTGCACGGTCTATCCGCTGGTGTACTGGATTCCTATCCAAGAACCAATTGGGAATACATGCGTATACCTACTGTCAGATGTTCTGGTGTAGATTCGCTTCAGTCTTAGGAGGTGTGGATATCATTGCCTTTATGAATAAGACTTTTCTGGCACAGCTGCCTTTGCTTGGCCACAACATTTTAATTTAAAATGAATTTTAAAAAAAACTAAGCAGGAAGATCTGTTTTCATTAGTGGGAGGTGTAATATTGCTCTGGAACCGATGGGGCTTTCCCCTAAAAAGAGCAGACATTGTACAAATTTGAATGGTTTCCATGTCTTTGAAACTATTCAAAGTGCAAACTGCCGTCTGATTTTGCCCTATAAATGTCTTTACATCAACCGATCAATAAACATCAATTCGAAGAGGTGTACTGAAAGATTTAGATTAAAAGTTCCCCAAAGATGGCGATAAGATTATTAATAATTATATTGTTTGCGTTACTATAGCATGTTGCGATCACACACAGTAATCTCCCTCACTATTGGTTGACTTCATCAATTATAATATACCGTATAAGAATAAAATAAGGAACAATGCAAGAATTCATGACGGAAAGGACAAAACACTTGACTCCAGTAATGATTGCTGTATATACCAACCTTGAATGTGAAGTCGGGGTATTGTTTAGGGGAGATTGCACACTATGAACACATGTACTGGAACATGCGTCTTACCCTGAGTAAAGGCAGATCCAAACCCTAGAGGAGGTTAATGACACAATGGACGCTTTACTGAAAACACAGGGACCGTCAGTCTAAAGTCCAAGCATGCCAACCATATGATGTCATTTGTGTAACCAGGAGGGTATGTGGACGTCGACACACACTGCACAACCTAGTTCTTGATACTGTGCACGACAGTGCATGGGCGAGATAATGTTAAGTCAGCCAAGTCCACTGCGTGACATACTGCACTAGAGTCAGCCATACCTCACCCACTGATGATAGTATTTGAACGCTCAAATGTTCAAGTGTCTTCCACTAACTGACATACGACTGATGCTGTGTATGAGTCATCTGCTCAAATCCATATTCACAAATCCCAGGGAGCACGACTGCCTGTGACCATTATTATATTATATAAGTGATACCATGGCCTTTGATTTTTAATGGTGAACCGGTCTGTAGAGGTGTAGAAGTTCAGTCTAGTTTCACACGCGGGTGTATGATGTTTATATCAGTCGCGTAGCCTTATAATAGACTCTAAATCAGAGAACCTGGGATGTGCCTTATTTAATATTAGATGTGCAAATACCCCGGACTCTCAGAATAGACTGGAGGTAAAACTATACTCAGGCTCATCTGAGATGGAAGCGATTTTGCCAAAGAAATTCTGATGTAGGGAACACCAATCATTTGGCCCTTGCATCACCCCTTTTTGATGTGAATCAAATGTGCTGTAGCAGTATGGTTGTCTGCTAAGGAAGTTGATGGTGTGTGTGTGTGTGTGTGTTTGTAAAGGAACATGTTGGCGGCTATAATGACCTCAAGGTGATATGAACGAAAAGAACAGCAGGAGATTGACTGCGAGTCTCACACCACATTCCCTCGGTCCAATCACTCAATACTTTCTGTCCGCAAACACACACGGCCAACAGTGTTAACACAGGAAACCAGAAAACATTGGCACTTCTGTTATAAAGGAATTAATAGTATGTGACAACGTCTGATCAACATGTATTTTTTCTAATCGGGGCCTTTTTTGTTTCGGGCTTAACAAAGACTTTACACCTAATCAATAAACTGCTATAGAGGACATGTTTTAGTATGTACTAAAGAAACTGTCTGAAAGGGTGTTTTATTGCCGGGTCTGATGTGTTTTCCATTAGAAATAGATTGGTAGAAACAACATATTGAATGGCTTTTCTTTATACTTGTTGCTAACAGGTTAGATTTCACACGGTTACCTTTCGGCTTATAGTTTTCACAATATATCGTGTTTTTGTCTCTTCAGGCGGTGTGTTTTGTAATATTTCATTGGTTACCCTTACCACCGTCACCAGTGCTGTGTATACATGAAAAATAATACAAAATAATCCAATGGATATTTTTTGTGATAAATACGTTTATTTTATTACTGATCAATTGTCAGTTTGGGCTGGATGGAAGGGGATCGCGTCAAACACTTGACCTACACTAAAAGAGTACGATCGCTTAATTCATCATCATGACTGTCAGCACTCAATCAGTCATGTGACATCTTAATGTTCATTAGGCATGAATATGCAACCTGTATCTGGATGTTGTCCCCATTTAAATTCCGAGTGTAAATGTGATTCTGAAAGCGTGAATCTAATGTCATGTCTTCTCTCTTTCGCAGTCTGCTGTTTTGTGGTCCACAAAAGGTGCCATGAGTTCGTTACCTTTTCCTGTCCAGGGGCGGACAAGGGTCCCGACACAGATGTGAGTACATCCCTGGGTTATGTATGATGTTTGGCGCACACTTGTCATCAAAGCCTTTGAAGTGTTGGTTCCTTCAACGTCACAGCGGATGAATGAGGCTCTTGTTTTAAAAAGCAAAACTTAATCATAAGGCATAATGGAGAAATCATTTCTCTCTTGCTCGGGTTTGGACGTGTGTCATACACACATCCTCTGGCTCGCTGTGGTCACATCGGCCCTTTTGGTCCTGTCTGTCCTTTGACTACTGCTTGCTCTCTTACTTACAGAAATTTCACGTAAGGTCAGGTCTGTGATGTTTTCTTATAACCGTTCATCAAAATAGACTCTAAACCGCATTTATGAGACACTTCTGGAAGGCTTAAATCCATGACATATCTGAATTTAACTATTTATAACATACACTTTTTACAGTGTATTCACAGGGCCAAGTAATAAGAGATGTGTGTGCCTGGGAGCCTTCATGGGTCTATACTTCTGTCCCGGTCGGACATCCATGCACTTTGAAAGTAGTATACCTATTCAACACCGTACAAGTGTGCAAACATTTTTTCTCCTGTTTAGTCCCTCTCTCTTATGAGTGTGTGAGTCAGAGAGAGTCAGGGCCGCTGATCTCGTAAGCTTGTCTTCTCCTGGTGTAAGCGTGTCTTCAGACCGCAGGCTCTGTCACGACCCTTTCGCTGCATCCATCCACCCATCATCTGCTTTCTTCTAAACATTGCTCATTTTCATGTTTCTCTTCTCCATCGGCCTCACGACTCGTCCTTCCTTCAGTGTTGCTCAAACCCTCAAGACAAGCAGGCTCTTGATGTTTCTGGTTTCAGTTTGCCTCCGTCACTTCGCCTCTCTTCATCAGTTTATGTGTAGTTTAATACTGTCAAATAATTCATTTTAGTCTTGGCCATGACCCTTCACCACAACGGTCTGTGTATTTGGGAGTTTTTTGAGCTTGCTATGAGCAAAACTAAGAGGGATTTTTGGTTAAACAACACGTCTCTTTTAAACAGGCAAACATACCTGACCGAACCGCATACTAATGCACAAGAAATAAGTAAAAATACTGATATGAAACTTTTCTGGCTTACTGGAATTGTGGCATTTTGTCCGCCAGATAAAGACCTGGCTGATCTTGGTAGTTCAGACTGCCTATAGCTTTGGGTTTTACAGTATACCTTTAACTTAATTTTCTGTTTCATTTAGGACTTTTTTTCACTTGAGCTTTTATTTGAATTAGATGCTTTACTCAGTTGAGTGCATATCTCAGTTTTAGTTTTGCTAAAAAAAAATAGATAAATTAAATGTTGAAACAAAAACAAAATTTAAATCTACAGACAATATTTGTGACGATAAATACTAGAGATTCAGGATTAGGAGAAACATATAGAATATAGTGTTCATCCTGTCTTTTTTAAGGGGATCAATGCCTATAAAGCTCTGTCTGCTGCCAAGATGTGAGTTTAATAATTGCGATAATTGATTCTCTGTTTTTCTTCTTTATAATCTTTGAACATACTGACATGTTCATTACTGCAGTCTACTGTGGCTTTAGATGGATCACCTTTCAAGTCATTAGTGAGATCTATTTATATTGAGCCCTTAAAACACATTCTGCGCTCTCACTTACTTCTGGTTACATAGTGTTCTTTAAAAGACTTCTTTAAACAAGAAGACCATCTGATAAATGATCTTACTCTTTACCGTCTCAACTTTCCTACTCTTGTATTGGCTAATATTCGTCTTTGTGTCCCAGTTCATTTACATATGTCAAAAATATACAAGGAGAGCCGTGCTGGGTTTACACCGTTAGGTTTTCCGCTCTATATGTGGATTTTGCACTTACTGTAATTTAACTGTTCCCTTTACTCAGATTTGTTTCAAGGAAAAGCCGGTCCATAATCCCTAATTGGGGGTAAAAGTAATTGGCCTCTCTTCGCTTCTCTTTGGGAACCTAAATGTCACGTGGTGGTCGAGCGGAACCATTTGCTAAACCCAGTGCTTGAAGTCTGCTGGAGGATTTGCCAAATCAGTGCAATCAGTTCACAGCTTCCATGTAAAGTCAATGTCTTTAATCTGTCGGCTCCTTGACGTGGCCGATTCAAGCTCCATGTGGTGTGAGTTTTATGCTTTTATGTACAGGGTAAATATTTGTCAAGTCTCAACGCCTTTGGGCTGGTCAAGCAAGGGGAAGGGAAAGAGTTAGAGAAAATCTAGGGTGTTTTTTGAAGTCCTGGTGGAAAATTAATAGGGATAGACGGGTCAGAAATGGTGTCTCCCGATTGTTTTTTGCAAACACTTCAGTTGCAGAATTATGTTAAAAACATCTGAAGTTTCAACTACTGCGACCTTGCTCTAATCTTACCCCATGTATGGCTTTATGAAATTCCTTTTATTATTTACAAAATTAATTTTTTTCTGTAATTTTTCATAAATTGTCAACTATACAGAGTGCTAGCGAAAAATATTTTGGCGCAAACGTTTGTGGCCATAAGAGTTTAGCATATAAACAATAGATTCCTATGAGGGCCTACCCATAGTCACAATATTTTTTCCGGCGAAAACGCAAAGGTTTTTCATTGGTTGACTGCGTCGAATCTTCCCCCCTTCGCGAAGCGAAGAAACATCCCGTCCAATAAGAGGCAAGCGTAACCTCATGTTCCTGGAGCCATTACACAAAAGGTCCATGTGGTGTCACTGTTCATTATCACTGACTGCAAACTGTCCAACAGTTAATGACCTATGATCTCTGCGATTACTTTAAAACACAACTACACACGTTTTTATTGAAGATTAGCCACATCTTAAACAAAAAATTGTATAACTTGAACACATGTTTACGTCATAACCGGCCAGACCGTTTGCTTGTTAAAACACAACAAAGACAGAAAAATATATACTGACGTCATCTCAATGCATGTTTATTTGTATATCGATCATAAAACGTGTCAAATCAGTTCGTATTGCTCTTCATGTGCTCTGAGCGTATCATCTTCTTCCATTGTGACAGTTGAAAGCATCCGTACCCATCAGCGCCACCTGGCTTACTGAAGAGGAATAGCTGGTGACAAAAATCGTAAAGAATATAGCTGACATTCATTTCGCTTTTTCGGTCCGTTCCGCCTTATGAACGGACCGTAAGATGTTTATGAGTTGTCTTCTCTGAACTCGGCTAGCACTCACAGATCTTAAAATACATCAGGGCCTTTGTTTTGTCTCAAGATGCACACTGGTAATGTTGGTATGTAAGGATGTTTGTAAATACAACCAAAACATCCTCATTTCACCAAGGTCAAGTCACTTAGGTCCCAGCCCCCTAAAGTGTATTGTCATTTTAATGACATTCAGAAAATGTTTCAGTTGTTCAGATCAGTACAATCTTAAACAAAAGCATGATTCAGATTAGTTCAAGACTGAAAGTCATCATTGTTTATCCGTCACTTTGTTTTCTGTCTGGAGTGACTGGCATCACTGGCACTGCCAGGATCAGAGTGTTTCAACCTTCATTGATAACATCAGCAACTGTCTTCAGCTCAGCTGAGGTATAGCAGTCAAGAAGCAACCGCTATAGTCTATAGTTTTGTTGTTGCAGTCAAACGAATCATTTAGCTGTGTGTAAGCATTTAAACATGCACACAATAGAAATGAGCAGGTAGAACACAGGCTAGTTTTCACATTCATTTTCTTAAATAAATGAAATACTGTGTCCGTCAAACGATACACAATTTTTTGGAGCTCTTTGTTCAGTGATAAACTGTATAATGATATTTTATTTATATTATTTACAGTAATGTGTTGGTATTTCCGCATGCCACCATACCCTGTACTGGACGCTGCTCGACGGGTGTCCCTCAAGGCCCTTTTTTACTTTTCCATTGAATAATGCGTATTTGGTATTTCATGGTTAGTTAGAGACATGCTTGTTTAAGCCGATCATGCTTTTATCAAACAAAACCTCTCCTTTTGCTGATAAATGTGTTGTCAAGTTCCCTCTCCATTGATAGTTTAAGACATTGGATGTAAGTGCAACAATGTAGAGTTTGCAATAGACACAAAGCGTGTGATATATATGAAACTGTGTGGTTTCAGATGGTTTGCGACATGTACTTTAACCTTTTTATCTCCTTGACAGTATGCATGTAGACTGACATCATGTTTAGCATAAATTCATAATTCCAACTGCTTATATGACAACAACACAGGTCTCTTGCTCATCACATGTTATAAAGATACAATATCAGACCAATTTCACTCTCACCCAGATATAAGTCATCTATATGCCTGTCCTCATCATGTATTTACAGTTAGGAAACATCTTGTTCTTAATGTTGTCATTCATAATACAAAAATGGCTTCACACAAACATCAGACATATTTAGTTACATTCACACCGGCAGTGTTGTGTTGTGTGAAAGTGCATTTCTGTTTCTGATGCCAGACCCAGAAGATACAGGCACATGAGGGATGGAGTGATGGACAGATGGAGGTGATCATGACATAAGTCACAGTTCACTGACATCATCGGATGACGCATTTCCCCATCAGTTTCAGTCCGAGGCAGTTCATTTCCACGTCCAGTGTCGCGTTTTTTAAATAGCAAATGCTCTTGAGCTCATTTGTGAATACAAGAAGTCTGTGAGTTTTAAAAATGACGGTAAAGATATCTTTGGATGAGGAATTTTTTTTCGTGGATACTAAATTCCGCTAAATTCCGGACAAAGCCTCCATTTACTTCAAATATTGAACATCGTTCATTTGCTGGATTACAAACGCTTGTATTTCCTTCAGGAAATTGAATTAACCATCTAATGATCCTAATATTTTATTGCAATTAGGGCAATAACAGTGAACCGGATGATCATTTTGATTAAATAAGGGACTATGGACAGTGTGTCCTGATATGGTTTTGTGTGTTTGTGTTATATTGTGGGAATGATGTATTTGGAGATGTTCTAGAGGGGGAGGTGAAGCTCTGAGGAGTTACATAAACAAAAATGCCACCCTCGCACCACAGTGACAATAACAGCGACCCGGAGGAGTATCTCAGTGTGTGCCCACCCAGTGTTTACCAGCTCCCGCTGCACCGTGTGTGTGTGTGTGTGCGCGTGCGTGTGTGTGTGTGTGTGTGTGTGTGTGTGTGTGTGTGTGTGTGTGTGTGTGTGCGTGTGTTTGTGTGTGAATGTGAACTGACAATTAACAATACTAATGCAGCATTTACTAAGATCATTTCAGCATCTCTCAACACATTATTTCTGTTAACATTAGTAAATGCATTGGAAACTAACATGAATAACCGTATCGATGTGAACTAACAGGGACAAGGGTTGATAAATGCTGAAAAACTCAATTATTCATGTTATTAATGTTAATATTAGCAACTATATTGTTTACTATTAATTTATGGTGGTGATCAAGCCTTGTAAGGCACCGGTAAAATTACATATATGAATCAATCAACATCATATTTTAATCATTTATTTTTAACACATTTTAATCATTCATGTTAAAAAAACAGTGGTGCTCAATGTCAATGACATTAAATCAGTTTTTAATCTGAATGACAGATTCGTAATCTGAGCTAATCCGTAACTAAAGATGTAGATTTTTAGAATCACGATATGAATTTATGCAGTTAGGAATCGCTTCTGGATTGTTACTTGTAGTACACACATTATCGGTCAACGGTGACTTATTCATATAATTATTATTTGTGTTTGTTGTCTGGCTAATGGCCATTGTTAAAACTGTTTTAATTATTTGTAATGTATACATATACACATGTACATGTACATTCATATTTTATTGTATATTAATTGTATATTAAAGCATGTGTATAACATATTAAACATAATAAAATCACAGATCACAAACTACACCAGCAAGCAACGACGAAAGCGTGCTTGCGCTGTAATAAAATCTAAATATCATATAGATTTAACCTCTTCTGGGTGAAGTTATGAGCACATTTAAACCCTGTTCATTTCAACCAACCATTGCCCGATTGTAGTAAAACTCTGTACTCAGTTTATAGGATGTCTGTGATCTTTCCCAAGGTAACAAAGAAACACGCTCTTATGCAGAACATTCTGACACATTTTCTCATGTTCTCCCACGTCTGTTAATAAGTGTGAGCGTGTAGACACTACACACTTTCCCTCAAGGTCACAACAAATAAATCACTGCTGGGGAGAGCTGTTATTGCAGGAAACAACCTCGCCACATCTATAAACCCGAATACCATGAAGACATCTGTATCGACTGTTATTGGCCACTCAACACCCTAGACGGTTGCCCTGACAAATGTTGTTTTTAAAAATGTCATAATGGAGCTGATATTATTATGGTGTTTGTTTGTCTCATTAGTGAGGTTGAAAGGCGGGTTGAGGAAACAGACGGCAGCCACCCATGGGGCATGTTAAGAAGAACCTGGCTGCTCGGTGCCGGGGTGGAGCCTGTGCTCAGGGTTTCATGGGTGGAGGAGAGCTAAATAAAACCTCTCCAGCGTCATGACTGTGTTTAATATGTCAGTGTTTTTCTCTCATTACCCTTCAGCTTGCACAGCAGGCTTCTTCTCCTGCATATTCAACATGAACGCAGTGTGAAGTTTACCGGGAATGTGCAGTTGGTCTCATAATCATTTTTCTAGTACTGCATCGGATAAGAGATGTAGATGTGTAGACGTTAAGTCTTAAACCGTAGGGACTCTTCATACTGATCTTACATTGTGTGTTTTCACATGTGACTACGTCTGCTTTCAAGTAAACATGAGCTGTTACCATCTTCATGAAGATACAGTTTCAAAGGTTATTTGCCTTTAAACATAGACACCTGTGGCATCTTGTAAATGAAGGAGCATCTTGACCTAAAAGCAAAAGTGTAGGGGATAACAACAACATACTTTATAGATTTTGACATGTAAAGCAAGTGTCCAGAGAGGGTTATAGGTGTACTGTCTATGAAGGTGGGACGGTTTAATCCTGAAAGTGATGCAGAGTAGCATCCATCTGACATTTAAATGCCAATGTCAGAGATCATCAAATGTGTACGTTTTTTTAATGGATGGATGTGTCGGTGCTTCTGTAGAATGACTCAAGAGGATATGTTATGTATGTAATGTCGTTTGTTTCTGTGTCATTTATAGACATTATTCCTCACAGCAGATTCATGACTGTTAGATCCTCATAAGACATCATGATGCTTGATTCAGAATTATTATTCTGTCATATAAGAGTAACATAATGTATCTAACTAAATAGTTGGATATTAAAAAGAATGGGAAGAATGCTTCCAGAACCAGGACCTCTGGGAAAAGTGGCGGGTCCCTCTGTGGAAACTTTTGCATTGCTTTTTAGTTCCTTGCTGAATCAGAATCAAAAGAAGACCCTGAGAGTAAATCACTTTCAGCTTGGCTCATGTGAGAAGTGTGAAAGAAGGGGTTATAAGCACACTCTAAATACAAATGCTGCCATATAGCACCTAAAAAAACTCAAAGAACCTGTGAAGGGCATACAGGGGCTTGACTACTTTCTTAAATATTAATGTTACCACACACCAAAGAACTGCTGAAGAACCTTACGAGGTTTGGCCAGTTCTTTATACGTTAAAAATACTATCCACAATCACACCAAAGAACCGCTCAAGAAATGCTGAAGCACCTTTTTTCTACGTGTAAGCTTTAAATATTCGGTCTAGGACTAAAGCAAGTAATATCATGAAAGGTTTGTGTGAGGTTAGTCTGAGCAGATAGATAGAAAAGGGAAGTGTTAGTATATCTGGTTGTGTGTTGATCGTATTGGATTCATCTTCGGAGGTTTCGTAATAAAAACATTTTAAAAGTATGCATTGTCCTAAGCCACATTCTAGGAATGATTATTATTATTATTATTATTATTATTATTATTGTTGTTGTTATTATTGTTATTATATTATGATAATTATTATGATTATTATGATTATTATTATTATTATTATTATTATTATTATTATTGTTACTATTGTTGTTATTATTGTTATTATTATTATGAAAGGAGAAATGACTGTTATACACTCCTCATGCTCTTGCGGTGAAAGAAATGCATTAATCCCACATTTACAGATTACATCACATTTCCTCATGTCCAGTAAAATTCTAAACTACCAATCTGAAACTTTGTTCTCTATTAAAATTATATTTCACTGCCTTCTGTCTGAAAGGGCTTTGAAATTGTAAAAGCACAAATGATGCCTTAAATCTTTCTTTGGGTATACAGCTGAATTTTTGTCCGCTGCTTCTCATGAATGTTGACCTCCAGGGCTCTTCTGCTGGGATTTTTGTATGGTTGGTAATTGGAGGCAAACTTCACAGAAAAGCTTCAGGAAGGAGTCAGAGACTGCGCTGTGTTTTTGAAGTTGAAGTGAAATGTGAATAATAGTTTAGTTCATGTGACTCTTTAATTACAGCTTTATTTGTTTAGTTGATGTTATTTTGACAAAATGTTTCATTGCAATTCTCTTTGTTAAAGATGGAGAATAAAATGCTTGGTGTTTTTACAATTCAGACTTAATCTTTAAAATGATATCTTATCCGATATCCTCTCCCAACACAACATGGTTCTTTGTAGTGAACTAATATGTATATTTGAGTATGTAAATGAACATGGTAGTAAAGGTTATTTATTTCTTAAGAGGACAATTAATCGTGGTTTTGGATTTCCACAGCTATAGTTTTAAAGCAAAAACCATGGTTAATAGTGAGACCACAGTTAGGTAAATGTTTGGTTGCTTTGGTTAAATTTAGGATGCTCCATGATGGCAAATCAATGCCAATGATAACGGGGTGCACGTCT
Organism: Triplophysa yarkandensis; assembly: GCA_033220385.1. Taxonomy (NCBI): domain Eukaryota; kingdom Metazoa; phylum Chordata; class Actinopteri; order Cypriniformes; family Nemacheilidae; genus Triplophysa; species Triplophysa yarkandensis. The sequence goes on along the minus strand of CM065661.1, from coordinate 16,649,080 downwards.
GATGCTGGCGCGCGGGGTAGTTCTGTTCTACAAGAGGAAAATAGATCTACACATGAGGAAACAAGCTAATATCCAGCACACACAACATGCCATCATTGTGCGACACAAACCATTTCCCGTTAACACTCTCGATTGTCAGCCGTGGGGCGGGATTTGTGGTCTCAACTTTAATCACAAACACCATGCACCTTTATTTTTAGTTATATAGTGCTTTAGCTATAAAGCAAATGACCAACATTGGTTAGTACAACAATAATTCAATGGGTCAATAATTCAAAATGATAGTTAAAGGTAGTTCATCATTGAATTCAGTGAAGCCCTCTTTGTTCACTTAAAATTGTCTCTGTGCCTTTATTTTCTATCAAGTCAACGATATCGCTGTAAATGAAGTGACCACAACTTAGCAAGCCAGAGGCGACAATGGCAAGGAACTAAAACTCCAACAGTGCCAGAATTGAGAACAAACCTTGGGAGAAACCAGACTCAGGGCCAGTTCTCCTCTGACCAGCTGTGAAATTCCAGGCTGCAGCAGAATGGAGAAGAATCATCTGTATTCAGTGGTCTTGTCTCGATGGTCATCTGATGAGGGTATGGCCTGGATCTAGAAGCTTGGGAGAACCCAGGCTCAGTTGGGGGGCCAGTTCTCCTCTGACCAGACAAAACCAGCAGCTCAATTCCAGGCTGAAGCAAAGTTGAGAAGAAACGTGTGTCCTGTGGTCTGATGATGCAAGGTCTTTGCAGGGGATCTGTATGTGGGGATCTAGTCGTCCTGGTCTTCGCTGTTATTAGCCTTTTTCAGAAAAAGGTTACATCCTCGTTTCCGGAAGTGAGCTGTTATTTGATGGTCTACTCTGTATAATAGAGTAGCAAAAAAACTGCTGGTTTGAGAAAGCACCGACAATGTCAGATGAAGGTCAGATACTGTGGAGCAAAGTGTTATTGATCAAAAAGAATGTTTTCGGAAATAAAAATTGAAATATATTCACCCTGAGATCGAAAAGAGTAAACGAAGAGCTCTTTTTGCCAAAACGCTATAAATCCATTTGAATAGTTTTGTGGAAAAGGTTAAGTGCTCATAGCAGTTTGGTAAAGAACTGTATCTTGCGGTACATTTAAACAGAAATAAAAAACAAAGCAATTTGGCATGAAACATTGATGGAGCAGTTAATAGGTTCTCTTGCAATAAAATACCCTTGTCCTGGACCACTGCACCTGTGTGTTTTAAAAGCACTCGTTGAGAACCGGGTCATTGAATGCTGTGTATTTCAAGTGTGATTCAAACAGTGCAGTGTAAATCCAAAGGTCATTTCAATACTTTATTACCAACAGGAGAATCCACAACCAAAGAAATCAATAGCAGACTATATATAAGAAGAATGTAATTAAAGACTACAGAAACAGAATCTGAACCAAACAGCACATAATATAACAAACCGAGAATGTTACAAATGACTTTATAAATGGACATTTAAATGGTTAAAGAATATACAATCGTTACATTTAGTTTTTAAGAAATTATTAATGAATGAGAACGGAAGTGAAACATTTGGCTGGAAAGATTTGTAAAAGCTTTTCCTTTTTGGGACTGAGTATGCCGCAATGTGTAGTTTTCTAATGACGTATGTATGAGTTTGGTTTTTTGTCTACATTATGGACCCTTATATATGGACAGCCAACAGAATAAGGTTGTAGGCTTCAGCCTGAGGATTTGTTTCAGGTGTAGAGATAACAGGTAACAGGTATCATTACTCAGGGCTTGAAATTTTGACCATGTTTGTTGAAATGTAACTTGTGCCACCTGAAAAAAACTGGAAGCGAGTATGATGCAATTTGTGTAAAAAGAACGCGGCAATACTTTGTCATGCGCCAGACGGCCGCGGATGTGTTTGACCATTCGGGCACGCTTCCCGATTCGGGTCGTGTTAAACTACAACCGACTGTATCTACCTTGTAGGAAATGCAGGTTTGTATAATTTGTTTGAAATATATTCATGAACTCATTAACCTCTCAAATAAGTGATGGGGTTTCTACCACGTTTGTTTAATATAAGTATGTTACATAAGGTGTTCATGTAGTTTGTGTTTGTCCATATGTTACAATTGGAAGTGTGGATTCAGTGATTGACAGCTTTTTCATATTTCATTTAAGCATATAACATGCTGTGCCGTTTATATAAAACGCAGCACACCACATGGATGATTTTTTTCAACACTGTTAGTTTAGATCTGAATTAATCCAGAATGAGACTGATATGAGAAAAAGTGAGACCGTATACCATGTACTTACTGGGAGATATTTTCCTTAGAATTCTGAAGTATCCTCAATACATGAGACTTTGTTATGAGATTCTTTAATCATAGAGATCTCCAGCTCTGTCTTTGGGGTTCATTTGGCTTCTAGAATCGGTTTTAATGATAGATATTATTATCATTGTTCTGTCAGTACAAGACAATCACGGCTTACCCACGCCCATAACTGATTCCTATCAAGAGATAAGGATTCTTCAGGGTCAGGATTATAATAAACGCACATAATCATGTGCAGTTGCATTAAACAAACACACAGCATCATCCTCAGTCTTGTCCATCATTTCAACTAAAGCCTCTTCACCCAGCAAACAAACATTTGTCTTCCACCGCATACAATCTGCATATATTTTCATCTGATATTAACCATATTCCTACTGTATACCCTGTGTTCAGTGTTTGAATTGTACAGTTTGCCAACTCAAAGGCATTGTAACTGTGTTCAGCTGTTAGCTGGATGTGTTTTGTGGTCTCTTCCTTGTGCAAGGCATCTTTCCTTGTGTTGTCCCCTGGGTCTTTAGACTCTCTCTACCTGCAGCCAGAAATAGAACAGCCGCTGATACTGTACCTTCACCTGAGATGACAGCGCTGTAACACGGGTGTCTAACATACAGTTTAGCCCCCGAATGCCCCAATCAGGCAAAGAAATCAGAAAACTGTAGCTTCACAAGCAGATGTGTTTAATTCTCATTAAAAAAGGTACACAGGTCAACACAGGATGCTTAAACAGAACATGTTCTTTTACATCCAATGTGGACATTTTTACACACACAAACCGATGTGTACAAAGCTGTTGCATATACTGTTCATTTTGTATCAGTGATGAGTGGTGCCAGCATTCTTTAAAATATCTTCTATTGTGTTCTCAATTAAATTGGAGCTGTTGTCAGTAATGGCACAGATTGGGATGACTTTCCTTTAAGGCAAACGTTTAATTTTCAAAGGTTGTAGCTGGAGTTTCACTGCTGATGCAAAATAGCATAATTTGAAATGGAGTACTAGATGTTACCTTTACAATTTTATACACTGTAAAAAGGTTACTGTAAATTTTACCGTAACTTACTGGCAGCTGAATGCCTATAAGCTAATGTAAACACAAACACTGTATTTCAATGTACAGCACACATGTGGCTACTACAATTATATACAGCAATAGAACAACTACTGTATTTATATTTACAGTACCAAAACAACTACTGTATTTATATTTACAGTACCAAAACAACTACTGTATTTATATTTACAATACCACTACAACTACTGTATTTATATTTACAATACCACTACAACTACTGTATTTATATTTACAATACCACAACAACTACTGTATTTATATTTACAATACCACAACAACTACTGTATTTATATTTACAATACCACTACAACTACTGTATTTGTATTTACAATACCACAACAACTACAAAAACTTGCACTTTAACGGCAAGTTTAACACTGGACAATATTTACACACTGCACTTTAAACAACAGCCTACCTCATCCTATGCACAACTTGTTTACATTGTTACATTGTTTACATTATGCAGAACGTGCACACTCTGTGTTTAGTGTTAAATGTTTTTCTCGTGCTAAATGTATGTATGTTGAATGTTTCGACTGTGTTGTCTATAGTACACTGTGTGTACTGACTATATGTATGTGCATATTGCACACTGTCTTATGTCTGTACTATATGTTACATGTTATATGTTACATGTACTGCGCTGTTTTTGGAGCAAGCTCCTAAGAATTTCACTCACCAGGGCACATGTGCCGTGGTGATGTGACAATAAAAGTGAATTGAATTGAATTGATTGACAACTACTGTATTTATATTTACAATACCACAACAACTACTGTATTTATATTTACAATACCACTACAACTACTGTATTTATATTTACAATACCACAACAACTACTGTATTTATATTTACAATACCACAACAACTACTGTATTTCTATTTACAATACCACAACAACTACTGTATTTATATTTACAATACCACTACAACTACTGTATTTATATTTACAATACCACAACAACTACTGTATTTATATTTACAATACCACTACAACTACTGTATTTATATTTACAATACCACAACAACTACTGTATTTATATTTACAATACCACAACAACTACTGTATTTATATTTACAATACCACAACAACTACTGTATTTATATTTACAATACCACTACAACTACTGTATTTATATTTACAATACCACAACAACTACTGTATTTATATTTACAATACCACAACAACTACTGTATTTCTATGTACAGCACACATGTGGCTACTACATTAATATACAGCAATAGAACAACTACTGTATTTATATTTACAATACCACTATACCTACTGTATTGATTTTTAGAGACAAACTGCAATTACTGCATTTATATTTACAGCACACATATGGCTACTATATTTATATACAGTAATAAAACAACTACTGTATTTATATTTACAATCCTATTACAACTACTGTAATTTAACTCCCTTCAAGATAAAAACCATATAGTTTTTTTTTATGTACAATTTTATAAGTCAACATTCATTCGAAATAACAAATTACAAATGTGTTTGCAACAAGGCTTGGTATGGCAAACACGGAAACCTTATTAAAGTAGAATAAGCATTCAACAGTACAACTTCCACATTATTGATACTAAAACAATTTTATTAATTATTCCAGATCATTGAGTAAAGTATAATTAAGTGTTATACAGCTCTTTTTTAATCATTTTGCCAATCAAACTCCACGTTTCTAATTAAAACTGCAAAATTAGGAGTCAGTGTGATACTTTTTTTGCACTGTTTTCCAAGATGTTTGGCGGATCTGTGTGTTCGTTTGGCATTTTGTCCCTTCTGGATTTATTCTCACAAATTAATCTGGAGGAACAAGAAACAGTTTATAAAACAAAAGTAATAATTTGGTGGCGTTTGCACATGATGTTAATAAAAGCATTGCAAAAAACTGACAACAAAACACTTCATCAGTATCACATACATTTTTTTAAGACACAACACAAATATATTTTTTCTATAGGGGAGTCAAAAATATTTATCCAGAATTGCACTTGTCATTAATTACCCCTAAATTGGCAATAGTTCAATTATGGTAAGCATTGTATCCATTATTTCTTAAATGTTAAGGTTTGAGTATTAACATCATAGGGCGCTGTTTTTCTTAGTTTTGGGTAATGCTTACCTAACTTGAGGTAATTGCCGCAGAAATTGCCAGAGGGCAACACCGACGTCGTTCCCGTGAACTAGAAAAGAAAAATATGCACTTCAAAATATTGTAAAATAAAAGACTCCCTTAATAACATTACTTTTGCCGTGAAAATATAATTTGAAGAGGGAGAAAACGTTATAAAGTTGTCTCTATATTTGCCTGCAAACTTTAGTTCAGTCATTATGACACGACAGAAATCACAAAGCACTCTAAAAAATTATATTTATATGAAAAATAAAAGACTCTAAGCTACAAAGAATATTACAGCGTATTTATAATTACAAAAAGGACCAAAAAGTAATTAACACTAACCTTACCTTTAAAAAATCCCGACTCGGATTAACCGACTCTCGCACAATGAAAAAAACCCGAGTCTTTCTTGTCGGAAACGTCCCTCGTCGTGATTGGTCGGACTTTCAAGTCAACCAATGGCAGGACCTACTTCTATTGGATTTTTCGTGGGCATTTTTTGTAACGTAAACTGAATAACAGAACATAAGAATTACAGTAAAGCACGTGTATTTTACCACAATTATATGCACTTTACAGTTTTATACACTAAATACTTATTACAGTAAGTTAGTGTACAAGTTACTGTAAAATACTGTTTAAATTACAAAAATCGGTTACAGTGTATTTATTCTTGAGACTCACTGTTTTGCCATGAATTGTAAAGGATTGCAGATCGATTGGTCGATGACACAAGAGCAACTTGACTGTATAGGTTTTAAATTGCTCCGTCGTACAAAGTTCAGTCTGCAGTAAATCAATGAACAAAAGTCACGCCACTCGGCGACAGTGCTTGTAATGCCTCTGCGCAGTCATTAGCAAGTCCACAGTCCTATCTATTTCAATGGAGAAGGAACTTTAAGGTTGTGAATAAAAGACACTCAGTATTTAGATCTACCTTAATATTGTTAACAAAAGAAACACAAATCGACTGCGTTTTGCTGATAAAACTATTATTAATTCTATTGTTTGATTCCTCGACTATACATAAATGCCACTAAATAAGAACTCAGTATTAGCTTTATTATTTTCCTTTTTGATTCACGTCTCTTTGTGTCTGAAAAACAATTGCATCTAATTCCTGACTCTGTAAGAACCCTCTCCTAGTGTCTCTGACTGGTCAAACGGTCAAGTCTACTGTTATTGGTCGACTCAGCGGTCAGTTATTGCATTACCACCACTGATGTCAATTGAATTTGGTTACTTTACATTTTACATTTACATTTAGGCATTTAGCAGACGCTTTTATCCAAAGCGACTTACAATAGTCGAGGAGACAATGAAGCGGTAAATAGCCGATACAACAATAGGTGAACAAGTGCTACAACAATGCTACCGAGTTACACAGAGAGCGAAGTTACAAAAAGTATATATATACATTTTATTTTTTTTTTTTGATAGAGTAAGTAGGTTAGAAAAGTAGTGAGTTAGTGAGTTAGATGTAGCCGGAAAAGATGAGTTTTTATGTGTTTTTTGAAGATAGAGATCGAGTCTGACAAGCGTGAAGGATCTCTGACGATGCGTCACGGAAGTATCTGAGACTACAATCCGGACATTTTCTGTAGTCCAAGAAATCTCATTTCTATCCAGGACGAAAACTTGCTTTATCATTAACTTTGAGATTTGTAACTTTACAGATTGTTTACAAGGCGTAACACAAACACACAAAATACATTTTATTTGTGGTTTCCTCTGCATTGTCTGTACAAGGGTGGCAGATTTACTTTGCAAAGGGCTTGCAGCTGAGCACCACATACCTCAGTTAAAGTGTTTTTACCAAAGCTCGAAACCCATTCTTCCATGGGTTTAAAATGGTGCCATGTTCTTTCAGAAATGCATTGTGATGGCTGGTGCTATTTGAAGTATATATTGTGTCTTTAGTGAATGAATCGACCAACTAATTTGAATGACGTTGTAAAATAAAATTATTTTACAAATAAAAACAGTCATTATTATGACCTAATATTTCTCCGTATTGACCCAAAATGTCAAGAGCTTTATCAAAGTTATCAAAATTCTATCACAATTTGATATATCATTTATCGGCCCAGGCCTTCATTATCGTCGCACAGTTTGCAAACACCTTTTTAGCATCTTTGTCAGATTTTGTGAACCTTAATCTCAATACCACAGATGTTGCGGCTGTTTTTGGAATAAGTTCCCCCTTTTGCTTGCCATTGGTTTCTTCACCAGGACTACTATTATTCCATTGCTTGGCTTTATGGTTACCGTTTTTAAGACTCAATGTTCTCTGCATCTCTGCCGTTGCTTTGATCTTTTGACCTTTGAAATAGGGTTAATGGAAATCAAACCACAGATGTTCAAAGCTGCACTCTTACACAGATGAAGCAAAAGAGAGAGCGTATCTCTACACCATTGTTGTGTAACCACACATCCCAGTGAAAGGAAGTGAGATGAACATTCTGCTTTTTCTTTCAAAATGTATAGCTCAGGGACGCCACCTCTCATGCACATTCACTGCATCGAGAGTTTTCTGTGGGAGTTCAGATATGTGATGTTAATAACATTAAACATGGAGTCATGTCTGCGGAGAACTAAGAGCCAAAAGGTTCCAGTCCTTCTGTGATTCAGCCAGAAGTGGGAGTTTTCGGTTCTTAAGCTGTCACGGATAGCCTTTGGTGAATGCACAGTATGCGCTATTATCTCGATTGATGCACTTCATACAGGGATAATACATTTTAAGAGTGATAGGAATTTGGGATAGCAAATGCTAGGAATAAGGGATTAGGAATTACAAAATGCCTGGTTTTAATATAATTAATAGTGTTTAATAATTCAGTGGCTCTTTTCATTAGTCGGGAACAAACGAATGTCTCCATTTAACTCAATAAAAAGGCAAAAATGTTCTTTGGAGAGCGATATTACAGATGTTCGTTAAACTTCAACCTAACATGAAAACCAATCGTGAAACGTAACTGCATCAAGAGCTCAAATCATTTTATTCGACAATTGTAATGCTTTGTGAAATTAATCGAAATAAAGTGAATCTCAGTCATAGATGGGATCAGCTTTTAAAAAAATGTTTAAAGCTGTTTGTTTTAAGTGCAAGGTTAGAAACAGTAGAATCACTGCAAGCATTCTTAGATGTCAATAGAAACTAAAAATGATCTGTGGTGTTCTACGGCAGGTGTTTTCTGAAAGACTGCCCACTAAACACACTACGTAGCAAGACGACAATGAATCGCTTCTTACAGACATCCACAGGGGCGTATACCGGGTGTTATAAATAACTCTGGCAGTCTATTAAACACGCAGCCCAATTAAGTTCTTGGCCACCACCAGTTTCCTCTTGCACAGACACAAACACACAGCAATACACACTCATGGCAGGACTGACTTTTCACGGTTTTTCATTGGTGAATTGGTTTTTGCTGGCTGATTATAAACTTTTGTCAGAGGTAGATAGATGTGTTGAATAGAGAATATGTCTCTGGATACGCCAAAGCGACGCATTGGGAGTACGCATCTGAAGCGTGAATGTCAAATAAACTAATGATGATGTAATTAGCGGGATGCTGCCTGGACTATTATAAAAAGGAATCTCAAATAAGCAGGCAGGGAGTCGCAGGGTTACAGACGTAATTTGAGACATTCCCTTTTGATGGAGGGCCTGCTGTCTCTTTAAAGCAACGCATTGGGTATGCAGGTGGTCCCTCGCCGCAACAAGTGAGGGTATGCCACAAGGTTAATAAGTAAGTGATAGTGCTATAGTATCCACCTATATTAGCCACCTGCAAGGTGTACTTGGTCACCAAAAAAACCCTTCCTGGGTGAACCAAAGCAACACAAAATTGCGCAGACTTCCTCCACTGAGCAGCCATGTGAATCTATGTATCAAGTGCTCCCACAGGACACACCTAAATGGGGTAGGGCAAAAGCCCTGCAGAGTGATGGGCACGTAACCAAGCCCCAGTTACAGAAAGGCCTTCGACCATCTGTGGAGCAAATCAAGGCAGAAACTGCTGCCACATAAACCAACCCAGTCAACCCAGCATTGCTGCAGCAGAAACCTCAGAACCACATCAATGGGCAGTTAACTGGGTCCCTCAAACGATTTGCACAAGACCTGAAGGTCCTCCACTTAATGGTGTAAAGCCTCCTCTTGGAGTAAGCTCTTGAATTTAGTATGCTCTCTGCCACCTCAAATGTCTCACGTGATTGGAATCTCCCATGGTGGACTATCCAGAGGAGACGTAAGGGCTAAGAACCATACTCAGACTGCCAGAAACAGCCAGGAAGTTGAACCCTGTCCCTGTGAACTCTCTCAAGAACTCTAGAGCACAGTCGTGTTCATGTCTTCACCATGGCATTCCATGCAGTTGATCTCGCCAAAAGGATTGCCCCTAAGGGAAATCCCCTTGGTTTTTAGCCACCACTTTAAAGGTTGTATTTGCAGCAGACCAGTGGGTTTTATTGGAAGCTGCTGCCATCAGACCAAGCATTGCGGCAAACTGCTTTACAGTGCGTGACTGGCTCAGCTTTAGGTCGGCTGATAAGACCTTCCTGCATCATCATGTTGTGACAGACTACCACAAGAATGTTGGTTCTCTGGACAAAAGAAAGCACACTCATCTTGACATTCAGCCATAACCTTTCTTCTCTCGTATCGGTGAGAACAACATCTTGATCAGAATAAGTTTCAAATATTTCTAAATGCAAAGATCTGAGATCTAGAAAATAACAAAACCCCTCATCTTGTGAATTTACTTCTTGTTTCATGACCTGCTTGATACTCACCACAATAGGCAGCATACCAATAAACAGAGGTGGGGGACATAGAAACTGAATGGCCAAGCAAGACACACAAAACCCATTTTGACCCTTTTTCTAAACTTCACCGCAATGAAATGTAGGATACTCAAGACTTGTCTCTGGTGTGCTTTGTGTGGTGGTGCTGGCGTCTGGTTCCCCGGAGTTCTCAAAAGGATTTGTCAGGCAGCGTATATGCCTTCAGAGATGATGCAGATAATGGCATCGTCTGGCATCGTCCAATCATCGTGATCAAAACATTGGAATATATTTGTACAGTAGGGGTGCCTCCACAACCCAGACAGCTCTGCGTGAAGGTCAGAAAGGAAGTGAAGGCGACGCTTTGGAGAGTAAATCGCTTGGCGGTTTCCGGGTGTGCTCCCAGCACGCCAGAGGGAGGAAGAGATGTCGCCTTGGCAGAAGTGGGACCAGAGCTGCTGCAGGGCACACAGCCAGGTCCCACGAGAGCTGACTGTGTGCCACAACCCCAGACACACCACACATAAATCATGCATGTTCCTGTCCGTAGTATACCGTGAAACAATCTAATCATGCTTCAGATGTATAAAGCACATGTGGCTGCCATGATGACTGTTAACATTTACAGAAGAGAACATCATGTTAATGATTGACTTACAGTACAGGCACTTGACAATACAAAACGAAAGCATACAAATAAATACAGATTATTATGTATTTAAAATGATTACAATAGGGACCTTACAGTAGCACCTAAAGCACGGGCATGACCATGCTTGTAACACGTTGGCAAGTATAAAGTTATTTACAACTATCTAGTACTTACTTAAGTACACTCCTACTGTGAATACAACTTCATCGTTAAAGTAAGTCTCTATGAACGGCTGGTGTTAAGTAAACTCTTTAAATATACTTGTGCACTGATGCAGGAACTCATTAAATTTCAGTTCTGTACCTCTCTACAGTTTGTGCCCTATTGGTTAAACGGAGGGGGGTGCTTGTCGAGATCTTAAAAGTGTAAATCATTTTAATTTCCTGTAAACCTTGGCACTAGAACATACTGTTCATGCGTATTCCCTATTTTTTTAAAGCAAGGGACACAACTGTCCTACAGTTTACTTTTCTCGGCAGTGATACGTGTTATCTTATCTGCCATCTGAAGGCCTCTGTTGAATATTTACATGCTTTTTAAAATGTTAGTTATTTCCGTACATTTTGGTTGTACTGTATTAGAGCATTCATGTTTGCTGTGCTGTGTTATGGTACAGATCAAACAGTCGACAAACATAAAGTATGCAATAGAAAGACCTTTGAGAAAGCAGTCGTCTAGTGTTTTCCAGGAGAGAAACATCCCAGTTATTACTGTCTGCTGGTGTGTTATTATATGCCACACTGGATCTCTCGCAGTGAGGAGATGTGATAGAGAGTGACTGGAGCTGGAAGTGAAAAGCACAGATTTACGGTGTGTTCCTTTACTGTGTTCAGTGTTGTGGGTTTAACCCAGGGAACACATGTGAATATATATCTGTATGAATGTTTCTTCACACCACATAATGGCATTGCGTTGTGGGACGCTACATTCACACATTTTGTGATGCTTCGTGTAAAATATACTTTGGCAAAGAGTTATGAAGTTATTTGCCTGTTTGCAAATGTGCATACGGTATGCGTACTACTTCCTTTTTAAACTAGTGTATCGAATATCAATCCAAACAAAGCTTCTGATGCTACATTTCTATAAGCGATCGACATGTGCAACTGCTTCTGTATATATCTGCCGCTGGATCTGATGTCACGCAAATGACATATAAGAGAACATAACATTTCCACCCATCAGTTTAAAGTACATCTGAAATGGGATGTTATGCACGTGTGTGATTATATAAGATGACTTTATATTCGGTTGTTTAACGAAAATTCTCTCCTGGGAGGGTTGAAATGAAACACACCTCATTTGTCTTTGGGGAAATGTGCGATCTGCATTAAAATGAACGAACAGGAGTAATTTAACATAATCACTTTTATTCAAATGCAGAGCTCCTGTGCTTGGCTACCGACAGATTTTGTGTTGCGTTTTACAAAGGCGAGGTCTTCAGAGACGGCTGGAGGGAATCTATTGTCAACCTGGCATATTTTTCTAAATAAAGATCAATTAAAAGGGCATGAGACGCACACGTCCGCCTCCCCACACTTGTGATGTGATTTGTGCTGAATAACCTTATTTCTATTCAAACAAGTCGTTCGATTTGCTAATGATTTCTTATGTTTTATTCATCATTGCAACATAAAACAAAGAGGAAGGGAATTGTAGGGGTAAATATTATACTAGGAACAGAATTGAGAAACAATTTATTTTTGTGCTTTGACATTTACAATTTAATAATTTACGGTATTAGGTTTATGTATAGGTATAATGTGACTTTATATATCAAATACTTTATATTAGATACAAAAAAGAAAGGTATTTCAAGATATGACATTTCCTTGATCATAGCTTTGACTTTTTTTAATAAGTTTCTTTGAGTTTAACTGTATATCTTTAAAAAAAAATTTAATTAAAGTTTATTAAAAAATTTTATTTTTATTTACATACAAATGGGTCGACAAAAAGTTGAATGTTGTTAAATCTGTAAAAAGGTATATATTGCTCATTTATAATATGGGTCTTTCTAAATGTATTATTTGATTTTTGCATATTTTTTATAAATAGAACTGTTTTATTACACTATGATCCACAACAGTTTTTGCACTAAAACGCTTTTTTGCACATTGATATTGCACTAACACACACTTGTGATGTAAGATGTAAGATGAAAGCTGATCAGTCCCATATTTCATAAATGCATTAAGGACAATTTGAGTGACAGCCATTGTGTGTTGTGTGTCTTTAGGCTTACCGACAGTAACAGCCGTGGGGTTTCCTGTTGGGTTTGTTGACTGATTCTTTAAGTCCAGTTAAAGCCGGTCATTTACAGCTGTTACCTCGCACACCTCAGACCATTGTCAACCCCATTCCACCTTTGCTGAAAGATAATCTGAACATGACATGATCTGTGATTTCAGACATTCGTGTGCTTGTTTACAAGTGTGTTTTTTTAATCACATGTGTGTCAGTAGTATTAGTGGCACATTCATATAGATGAGTATTCACAGTATACAGGTGTGTTTTTACCACCTCTGCGTGGGGTTTTTGGATTGGGCTTACACCTGCCCTGCCGCTGGCACCACAAGTGTAATTGAGCGTCCTGTGCATTTGACGGATCATGGATCGAGCTAGTGAGCCTTCGGCTGTCTGGATCAAATGAGGCAGCACACACGGATTAATTATTTAAATTCCCATTACGAGCCTAATGATTTCAGCCCACAGCCATGGGCTCTTACCGCTCAGTCTGTGAGGCCGAATTATTTCAGATGAGAGCCGATGGCTGAGATAGTTCACGTCCGGTTTAGTGCGTTTTAGATAAAACCTAAAACTCTTTTGGGGAAGAAAAAATGGAAGCGATATGTTCCACTGAGTTGATCCTGTGCTACAGTCCTTTATGATTATATTCCTGTATTACCGACATACATGTATACATCTGAGAGATTATTGAGAGATTGAACTGCATTTTAATATACTCATCATATAATACATATACAGTACACACAATAGAACAGTCAATGTATTTATCATATTTGAAATAATATTTTTTATTAATACGTGTGAGTCCTTTTTTACCCCTATTCTTAGACCATTAGGTCCCTCCCAATGGTGCTTCAAGCCTGGATGGCGCCCTGGGCGAAGCCTTCCTTTATCAACCTTATCAACTACACCCCCTTAAATGCTTCCTGACCCTCCAGCAAAAAAGCAACGTTTTGCTCTTGCTAGATAGAAAACAAAATGTAGAGAAATAATGTATAAATAATTTATTGATATTACACCAAAAATGTTTGACTTTCTCAAAGTGGCATGTGTTCCTATATAGTGTATCGACATGAAACCGATGCAGGTGATTGGGTCAATGCTTTTCACTAACCAAATATAATAAGATAAGTCTAAATATCTTCTATAATGGTCTACAGAAGAGAGAAAGTCATGCATTTTTGGAATTAGAGGTGACTGAGTAAATAATTGTATGACTTTAAATTCACACCCTGGAGTGTATACCCCCACATTTCCCATGTCCAACCCTGTAAAGTAGGGTTAATTGCGTGAGATCATGGTATATCTGTGGTTACGGCTCTCTGTTGTTCATGGTTAATATCATATTGGGTCCATATCATTAAACAATGACATTTTCGGCTGTGTTTATAACTCAGTTGGGTCCTGATGAGTCCTGTGATACAGCACCAGTGATACTGTCTCTAGCTTATCGCCATAGCAACATCTCTGTCGGCCGTGCAGCGTTTGTTCTACACACTCACTTATCACCTTGCTGCTATCATAATAATATCCTCACATATACTCTATTCATTACATGTAGTTGGACCTGTTTTATGCGCTGTGAATGTGGCAGCTTGTTGTGTCGTTTGCTTCCTGCACGCCATCATGCGGGTATTGTTTCCACATTGAAATCATATGCAAATATCGGTGTCAGAGTGCCGTGGGGATAACAGCTCAGATTATTTGTGTGTGAGAAAGATAACTGATCACAGAGCAGAGCCCCGGGCTTCCCACATCTTCTTCATCTGTGCTAGAGGAAAAATGTCCTGATGTTCATCAGATCGACCAGACCTCCGCCTTACTGTATATCCCGTGCTCATGAACTCCTGTATTTGTACTCTGTGCTAGGATTTATGAAACCGTTGGGTGATTTTAAGATTTGGTTTCTTGACTGAAGAATAGCTGAGATGAAGGTGCAACCAAGGCCTGATATAGAATACAGAGACCCTTGGCCTTTTAATGATACAGTATCGCAAATCTTGTGCACACTAGAAACCCTCGTCTAAACGAGAACTGGGGTTTACTGGGGTGGTTGGAGAAATGGAGAATGGACGTCTCAGATTGGAGTATGGCTGAACTTTTATTCTGCTGTGGTTTGTGTGTGTACACACACTCACAGTGGTGTTTAAATGCGGGGTATCACTGCCAGTTTCTGTCATTCATTGTGTTATTCTCGAGTACCTCTGTATAATCATTTGTTCATATCTCAGGAAAGTTTTTGGTTTACTCACATTTACAGAAGACAGATACAGCTTTACGACTGTTTCCGGATAACGTCGAGGTCTTGCGGCACATCAGTGAGTCCTGCTCAATCGCCTCACGAGGACTTCTCCTTTTTTACAAGCCAATGGCCAAATAACTTGTGATCTAATGACGATTATTGGATGAATATCTGAAAGAAACTTTATGGAGCCTTCGGCTGTATGGCGGAGATTGTATTGAGCACAGAAACACTACATCATGCATCTCGCTCGGATTTGAACAAATGGTTGAACATGTCCACTCAACATGTTAACAATCTATAGCACTTATAATGCATTAAACAGCTTGAACCCCTCCTTTAATAAACCAGCTCAGAATATGATAAAATGAGATCATGACTCACTAATGTAAATGTTCATCAGGTTATACTTACTGAAAACAAGCTTTTCTATATATTTACTCTCAATGAATCAGCTTATAGAAGACATCATCTCACAGCTTAATATACAGAACTATTCTTCATGAGGTTAAATCACCGGTTAAAAAAATATGGAGTAGTTTTTGACACTGGGATGTTATATATGGCTGCTTGGAACGATGTTCTTAAGGAAGGGGAAAGAGAAAAGAGGCCTCAGAAGCCCAAAAGAGATTAATCCCCATCCTCGATGAATTACCACCTAGCTTCACGTGTCCATTCTCTCCATTTTCACCCGAATCCCCGAAGATTGACACATAAGGCTCGGCAGAAATACAGTTATAATGAAGAACTCTAAGATCCGTTTACTGTTTACAAGCATTTCTCAGATTTCTGCAGATTTTTCATTACAGGCAATGCAGACTCTGTCTGGAGTTTTGGAAACCTGCTGGGTTTCTATTTATAGCTTTGACTCTTAGAGGCGCTCTATTTTGGTTGTAACAGTATGGACATGAAAAAATGTGTGTAAGTGTGTGAGTGGAACTGAACAGACCTAGAGATACACATGTTCGCACATTCACACACACACACACACACACACACACACACACACACACACACACACACACACACACACACACACACACACACAAACGCACGCATGCACACATTGACCTCTCCCTCAATCCTCAGCTCTTCCCAGGAGGAAAAAGACAGAGGCAGAAGATTTGATTTTCATCCGTAACAGATTCATTTGAAAGCAGGAAAGCGGATTATATCACAGAGCTCCGAGAGAGACTGAACAGATGATGAGGGAGCGAAAATGATGATTGAGAGACTTGTGGCCCTCTGCATCATACAGTTTAAAAGTCCACTAGTGTCTCTCATGGGACAAAATAACCGATGCATATTATTTCCTTTTTTATTTAGCTTTGCAGACATACAGTAATACTCACATGGACAATATTAACCCCTGTTAAATCACAGCTCTGAAACATTTGCTTTTAATTAGCTTTTCCCATTTTATATGAACTTGCACAATGGCTGTTACACAAGTAAGCGTTCGGGGACATCACATGTAGATGTTCATGATCTGCCGTACATGACATGTGTAGGCTGTTTGTGTGGCATTGCCAAATAAAACGGACGTCCATCAGGATGCAACTTTTAACTTATCCGCATATGAATGAGGAAAGTCCACGTTACAGAAAGGTGCATGTGACCCAAGAGTCATATGTTGCTCTTCAGCTGTTCTATGAGATATATCTGAACAGCTGATCCTGACACAGATGTCACACTGTCATCAATCTGCTGTATGATTCCTATCATATTCTTAAACTCTGTGTCCGGACCTGCTACTAATATGACCCCCATCCCCTTATGGGACAAACGCTTGTGACAGCTCTCTGTTAACTTTGTCATTGAAGAATGTTAAGGCAAAATAACGGTAACCATGTGATTAACATATGCCACCCATGTACAATAGAGAAACAGAGAGAAATGAACCATAATGCCATTATAGGGGTAAGGCACTAATGAAAGTGTTCTCTATAGTTGGGATTCATTAAGTGTTCCTGTACTGTTTGTGTTTCTTTACACGCTCTTCACTTGGCCAGACGGAGCGAATGCATCTGCTTTGCTTAAACTCTTGGCCTCTTCAATTACTGACAGAAACTGTCTGGAGAAAATAGCACAGTACACATCTGACTGACATATAAAACCAGCACTCAGTATATACTATAAATAATACAGCCTTAAACTGATCAACCCAAAGAGGAATGATTATTCATTTAAAATGTGTTTAATCTAAAGCCAAACGGTGTCATGTACAGTGTGTGTGATGTCACGGTGAAATTTGGGCCCATATAATTTTACGAGGAGTGTTGTTTTTTGCAGAAGAATATTCAGCATTTTTATTGACCGTTAATGTGCCGATTCTTCACAACCATTCAGAAACAACATCCATTCCAATGTTCTTTTGTAAAACAGGAAACTTTCTTCAGATGTTAAAGGTTCTTTATGGAACCATTTAGACAAAGCAAGTACTTTCATGGCATCGTGAAGAACTTTAAAAGTGTAATAAAATAACTTTAAACAGATTGTACAATCCCTTAACAACGTGAACCTTGCGATCTTTAAATATCCTCATGGTACTTGCTCTCAAACGGTGTCTTCTCTAGTCGCCCATTTACATTCAGACATTCATTCACACATGGCATTTTTAGGTCCTGTGGTGGGCACTGACACTAATGTGTTGGGTTCTAAAGTTGCCGTGGCATCCTAAACTGTACTGTAGTTTCAGTTTCAGATTGGATTGCAGTTCAGTCTCAGTTACTCTATGAATGGTCCTTCACTTGTTTTTCTTTGCTTCTCCGCAGGATCCCAGGAGCAAGCACAAGTTCAAGATTCACACCTACGGGAGTCCCACCTTCTGCGACCACTGCGGATCGCTGCTTTACGGTCTCATCCACCAGGGGATGAAATGTGACAGTGAGTGAGATCCTCCCGTCATGCCCTTAACCGCTCATCCATAAGAGCGTTTTCCTAACCAGATCTCACTGTAACAAAATCAAAGCCAGCAGGTTTCAGATGAATATGAAAGGGCATCCCGTGCCCAGGGCCTGGTCAATTTATGTCTTCCTGCTTGTCTCTCAAGATCTGTAATGAGGTCAAATGGGTTTAAGAGTGTGTTTTGCATACATGTGTCAGTCCCTGTCCAGCGCTCTGGCTCTTAAGGGAACGTTATCACAGATTTTAATGTGAACAGATTGAAGTAAATCTATGTGGATAAGCAGCGTGTTTGTTAATTACATCTTTGCAATCTGCTCACCCGCTCCTCTCCTTCAGTTTTCGCATGTCAACTTCATCATCTTGCTGTCACACACACATATTCTCTTCTGTAGCCCCTGTGATGCTGCCCAATTATCAGCCGCTAGAAAAAACACACTTTTTGTAAGTGAAGCTAACCGTAAAACACAAGTCCTGCTGTGTGTGCGCTGAAATGTCCTTATAATGAACACAGTGACACATCACAAATAACCCTTGGAGACAGGTTAGGTGCTTCCAACTATTTATAAAACTCATAAATCATAATGTGTGTGTGTGCGTGAGTTACTTACTTTTGAGATCTGTATTCCAAAGATTTGGAATAATGCTTGTAAAAGTAACAAGTCTTGGATTCCATTGAATGCTTTCAAGAATGTAGGACCACAGAAAAGCGTCGGGATACATTTTCCACTATGGTAGTAAATGTTGTTCAAGATTTGGAACAAGGCAGTTGTGAACTACCCCTTAAGTCCTTTATTTTTTACAAATGACTGTATTTTATTGTGTGTTTCAGCCTGTGACATGAACGTTCATAAGCAGTGTGTGATGAATGTGCCAAGCCTGTGCGGTACAGACCACACCGAGCGCAGAGGAAGACTCTTTCTGAAGATCGAGGTCAGCGGAGACAGACTCCATGTGACAGGTCAGTAACCCATCTTTCACTGGGAATAAATTCGGCAACAGTCTGCATTATACTGGGAGCAGAAACGTTTGTGGGTCTGGTACAACGGGCCTAGATGTCAAGACAAAGCTATCTAGGGATGCTTGGGTTTCGACTCTTGAAATGTTTATTTCTTCATTCAGCAAACTATATCGAGCTTCTTGTCATGTGCAGATTGTGTTAAACTGACCCAACAAATGTCAAAATATATTAGAGAAGTTGTGCAAGGTTGTTTTAGTTTAGCTTTATCAACCTATATTTCATCTAAAATATTAGGTATTGTATGTATTCTCAACATGTTTAGAAACAAAGTGTCCTACCAGGGGGAATCTTCTTTGGACAATTCCTTTGGAGGTTTGGAGTAATCTATCAATTCAATGTTTGAATAAACTGACACCTTGGACGTCCAGATTATGCAAAGTTGTAATCCCTGCTAATGGTGGATATTTTAATGAATCTATAAATCAAATTTTTCTATGTATAAACCGTATAATAAAATATGTTTTCTTCATTATTATTGTCCCTTATCAGTTAAAATATTTAAGTATTTTCATGAATATTTAGCCTGATTTATGCCAACATTTTCCAAATCCCTCTTTACAAAAGTGTTTCCAAACTTTTGGAGGGCAGTATCTGTTTGTTTTTTGTACATTTCACTGACAAGTTCTCTTAACTGAACGACTACCAATACCACCAGAAGCCGATGATTTTTATACAGTATGTGCTTAAAATATTCAACGTTAAACTAAAAACCTTTAGTGCTAAAGTTATAAAAGACCTGAGAAAATAAGTGAAAACAACAATGATTTTCATATTATGATATTATGCATATAAACTATTTTGCTGAATATTTTTAAGAATATCTCAAGATACTCCTTATAAGATCACAGTTGCAAGGCAGTGTAACTCCAAACATTAGAGGAATAAATACTTTAAAAATGGATGTTATAATTTGGTTGTTGCCTTAGTAAAATAATGATATTTTTTATACTTAAGGACTCAGTCAGCTAGAGCTTTCCTATGTTTAGAGTAATGATATGTGATCCTTGCGTGCGTGCGTGCGTGCGTGCGTGCGTGTGTGTGTGTGTATGTGTGTGCGTGACTGTGTGGACTCAGGGTCAGGGGGGTTCATGAATGGCAGGTTGTGTGTGCTGAAGGACTCGGGCATCTCTAGCCTGCTGTGTGTAAATATCCGCCCTGCTTATATCTGCACTAACACACACACACTGGGCTAGAGTCAGTCTGGGTTTGCTCTCATATTGGAGTATAATCTTACTGAAAATATATCTGTTTATAAAGCAAATTGAATTTTGCGTCTGCACTTTTGGAATTGGTCAGGGATTTATCTTACAACGTTTTTTCTACATTCCATTCTATTTGTAAGGGATAATTCACTCAAAAAATAAATACAATTCATAAATGACTCAACCTCATGCTGTTCCAAACCTCTATGCATTTATTTGCTTAACAAAAGCAAAGATATTAAAAAGAAATGTTTTCAAGTGAGAACGACTTGCAAAGTTCATCAAAATGTCTTATTTTGTGTAGGACAGCACAAAGTTCCATAAATCTCAGTTTCTAACATTCTTCAAAATATATCCATCTCTTTGTTCAACAGATTATAGAAATATATACAGGTTTGGAACGACTTTCATGACAGAATTTTCATCAGTTTAAAGCCATTCGCATGTTTGCTTTGTAACCTATAATAATGTCTGTAGATGTGTCTGTATTCGAGCTCTTTTCATAGATTTGCACCATCATTACTTGAAAGAGTTAGGTTCTTGTGTGGTTCTTTGCTAGATAAAAACCATCAAGTTACGTCTACGTCAAGCTATGTTATTTAAAGAAAAAAAATGTTTTTGAGTAAACGGGTCATAATGACGTTGTATTTGTGAAGGGATGTGTACAGAGGTCACCTCTTGGATGAGGATGTGATGAGAATCTTGAGGGCCTTTGTGAGTTCAGCTCTGATGTGAAGTTTATTAAATCTGCCCGGCCAGGAAGACATATACACGCATTAACACAAACAGATACACACAGAACAAACAAACAGCCCTCGGGCAGTCGGGCTTTTCTAACTTTATTCAGGCTGTAAGATGCAGAGACAGAGAAGTCTTCTTTCTTAAAACGGAACGGAGTGTCCTCATTCAGACGTTACACTCACATTTGACCTTTCTTTTACATCTAAAAGTCCATTTCCTATTTACAGAGTGTTTAGACATCCATCACATATCGCATGATTAGATATGTAAAGTTTCTTTCACTTCACTCCCCTCCGTTTGTGTTGGCTCCAGCTATCTAAACTGGCGATCCCCTCAGATAAACCCTGATGGAGATCATTTGCAATGGATGGCTCAGATTTTGCTGCGAGCCCTACTGTTGGTTTGTGCCTGAACTATGTCAGATCAGAGGTGACATTGCCTGAAGATGTGTGGATGATGGTCATGACTTTGGGTGATGCTGAAGAACTGTAGGGTTTCATGTTCTCAAAGCTTGACAGTATAGCTGTGCCCGTCTGCTGGATCTCTAGGTCCTCATATCTTCTAGAGACGAACAAACCAGGGTTTTATTAAGTGATGAAGTGATGGAAATCTCACATGAGGGGTTGCAAACAGCACACATTTCACAGCTGTATAATGTTCATCATTAAAAGATCCTACTTTTATTTTCACGCCGACCAGATTTGGTGTGAAGTTCTCGGCTGTATTTATGCGTGTCTGCTGTTAGTGACCCTTTGGGAATGAGAAATATGTATATGCAGTATGATGTTTAGGCTCTAGTAAAATGTAACTCAATGTTTTCATTGAGATGAATCGCGGTCTTTTGTTTATTCTTGGCTGGAATCCGATGGGGATCTTGGCTGACCCTTTGTGTTTTGTGGGTAAACAATGGAAGAAAACGAGCTCATTTGACTGTTATCAGATTACCCAGCATGCACTTTACTGGACATTTGGTGGTTACATAACACATGACATCTGAATTTCTCAGGCTATTTGAACTTTCGTGGAAAACCTCATGTAAAAATAGCCTTTGAAGATACCATTTCAGGAATGTATGCTGCCATCTTTCAGATCGGAACGTTTTTATAACATTTCCATTGTTGCCATTGATGTCTCAAAGTGTGTTCCCCACATAACTGTACCTTTGCAATTGTGTGATGTATGATAACTAGATTTATAACTTTATTACCACCACAGTATGGATGTGCAATCGCGTTTCATCATGTTTTTACATCATTGTGGGGTTGCCTTCTGTCTCGGGTCAGAATCGTCTCTAATATCCTGGTCTCACTACCTAGAACAGTAAAAGTTGTACTGAAACTTGTACTTTCATTTATGGCATTCCACACAAAAGTTCTTACAATTTAACGTCATGAGAAATAGCAATGTGATTGTGGAATGCGGATTGATCATCTCAAATCTTCTGGAATGTGGATACGCAGGAGGATGCAGATGAATGTCGTATCCAAGCAACAACTGTTAGAAAACCTTGATCTTTGTTGATGTTTGTGTGTAGGCGATGCGAGGACGGACAGATTAATGACCATTAACTCTTCTGTCAGACCTCTGGAGTGAAGAGCGGTTTCTTCAAAGATTTCTCCAAACATTCACCTTTAATAAAGCACTTTGTGCTCAAGTGTCCACTTGAATATCGAGAAGTGATGTGCTGCCCCCTTTTGTTCAAGTGCAGCATGATTTAATAGGCCTGAAATGTGTAGGTTTTGTCCTTACATTTACATTTACATTTAGTCATTGAGCTGACACTTTTATCCAAAGCCACTACAAATGAGGTTCACGAAAGAAGCATGTGCAACGCAATCGTAGGCTAAATTGATGCCAGTCCTAGCAAGAACAACACAACATACGAACCAAGAGCATGATTTAATGATATGAAATAATTTTATTTAGAAATGAAATGTGATTCATATAGGATATATGGAAATTTCGACATGTGAAAGACTGTGCTGTAGGGATACCCCTACCCAAACACTTTTTTCTGATTTGAAAGTAACTTCATTGAGTGTTATTTCTTTCTTCATTTCATCATTAGTTGGAGAGGCCAGAAATCTTATCCCCATGGATCCCAACGGACTGTCAGACCCGTACGTGAAACTCAAACTCATTCCCGACCCCAAGAATGAGACCAAACAGAAGACCCGAACCATCCGCTCCTCGCTTAACCCCACCTGGAATGAGTCTTTTGTCTTGTGAGTTTGTCTGTAAACGCACGCACACTTTCTCTGTGTTGCACAGATCATGTTACAAGCGTTTGTGTCTGCAGTAAGTTAAAGGGAACAGATAAGGAGCGACGGCTATCTGTGGAGGTGTGGGACTGGGACAGGACCACACGAAATGATTTCATGGGCTCCATGTCTTTCGGTGTGTCTGAACTCATCAAAGCTCCTGTGTGCAGCTGGTCAGTCCAACCCAAATCGTGTTGATTCTTGACTCATTGTGTGGTATCATGAAAGAGATTGTGACTTAAACTATTTGTTCCAGGTATAAGATGTTGAACCAGGAGGAAGGCGAGTATTATAACGTGCCTATTCCAGAGGAGAGTGATGTTAACCAGGAGCTGCGGCAGAAGTTTGAGGTGAGAGCTTTATTCATGTGATGGAGAGTTGTGTGCGGCTCTTCCAGTTGAGTTCATCTCGATACATCAGTTTCTTGGTTAAGGAGTGCGGAGCGATTGACTGAAAAAGTCTGTTGACAGATGCTGGAGCAGACTGCTGAAATGAACACATGCATGAGTTTTACACGAGATCGTGACTCTCTGAGCGTAAGGGACTGACAGGGTCACCATGGCAACTGTTGGCATGGTTATATCATATCGGATGCTGAAGAGGTCTTATATATGTGTGCTATTTTACTTTTTAATGCTGTCACTGTTTGCTCTCAACTATCTGGATTTGTATTCGGGAAAACGCAATCTCTTTTTCCATCCTTAACTCTGAGGAAATAGCTTATATGTTACCATTAAATCAACTCCTATAAAATATCAAAATCATCATAGATCAATAGGCCTGAATATTATAAAATCTTCATACAGTTGTCTTTAAAAAGTAGTGTTGAGAGAATGAAAAAAAAAACATTTATTAGAAATAAAGTAAAATAATAGGTGTAGAGGTTGTGCGTAGTATGAACATTTATTCCTCGCCATCTCCTTATTGTGGTAGTATAGAAATCAAAAATAAAACATTAAATCCGTCTTTATTTGCATGGGTTCATGTCATGATATCTTTGAGAGTGTAATTTTGTAATTATTTTAATAAATCAAAAGTAGTTTTAAATTGTGTTTGAGATTTTAATAACAAAAAGGATTTAGTTAAAGCCACGTGTAAGAGCACCTGGCATATTGTCATAATATTCAGTTTTATAAAAAGAAAAATAGGGCAGGTCGGTAGGTTCTAGGCTATTATTCGTGGACATTTCCTTGAACTTGACTTAAGACTTTAGGCTGGTATCTACAGTAATGCTTCATATCACTTTACGTTCACTCAGAAGAGGTTTATTTCCCTTTGCTATAAGTGGATGAGGAGAGTTTCTGTTGACAGATCCTCTATGCTTTAATTTAACCAGAGGAAGTTATCTGCTATTATTTATTCTTCGGATAAATCCATCTCAACATCCCAAGTATATACATAACCACTGGCATTTACAAATGACTACTCACAAATTCACAAAAATATGTAGAATTTATAATAGGGCAGATATATCTATTAAAAATTAGACTCACTGGTAGCACTGGTTTAGGGAACACGTATTCATTTTTTTATGTTTTGCACCTCTCACATCATAACCACCAGCATCATCAGAAATCACGAGACCTAAATGTGCGGGAAACATCCATCTATAATGTAAAAGTGTGTGCGTTTTTTGAATAGTGGTGTGTGCTTTATGACACTGGCTCTTCTGCTTTCATTCGGAATGTTTTCTGCTCTTCTCTATGTGACCTAAGATTTGTTCTGTCTGCCTTTATCACATCTAACATCTGAGTTCTCTTCCTCCTGTAGGCCTTTCAGTTCAATATCCACTTCCTGAAGGTAGACTGTCTATCTGTCCTGATCGCCTCTCTCTCTCATTCTTTATCATGTTTAATATACTGCCTGATTGTTTGTGTGGCTCAGGCTGCTACAAAGTAATCAGATTTACTAACAAAAATGCATTTCAATTTTTTTTTAGGGTTCGGCTTTTGATATTTTGGGTTATATCTCATCCAAACACAATCACACAAACCAAACTAGCTTATGGTGATGATTATCCAATGAATTCTGACCTCTGATTAGTGAAACACACACACCCACACAGACACACACACGCACGCACGCACGCACGCACGCACGCACACACACGCACGCACGCACGCACGCACGCACGCACACACACACACACACACACACACACACACTTACAGAGACCCCCAAGTACAAGAGTAGTCTAGAATTGGTGCTTTAGATTTATAATTAAAATATAATAACATTGAATATCTTAATTTATGTGAGCAATAGACCATAGGAACATACATCCTCTGAAACACACATTTGTTTTAATGTAATGCAAATGTTGTTAGTAAATAGTCAGAGCACAGAGACTAAAGGAGGAGTAATGAACTTTTGTGTGTCTGTGATCTGCATTGTATTCTATAGGGGATAATAGAAGTTTTCTCTCACTGAGCATGCTCCATGTGCATCCGAGATGACTGAAACACTAGATCACATCTCACTGTTCACCAGCGGAGAATAAACGTACTGCAACTGAAGCTGAATGATGTGTAAACACTATATGAACACCTCTGAAGTGCTCTAGTGTTTGCATGAGAGCTCCTGTAGGGAGCAGCACATGATAACTATTCACACCAATGAACGCTCAATGCTAGACACATTATGTAAGAACGGTTGATGTTGTGTTATTGTCAATAATTTTGTGTCTTATAATAGAGCAGAATCAGTCAACAAATTGATTTGTAACATGTGACCTGTTGCAGGACGCAGAATGGTTTCATCTGAAAGTGTCTGTGGCATGGATCATTTACATTTATGATGTTTATTTATATGAATTATAATAATACGGAGAGCTGTAACGTTACAATTGATGTTGGGCATGATGCAGTTAAGCATTCCACCGTGCAATATTTCCCAGGATTGATGTCTTTTCTTCTAATGGTGTGTCTGTTGGGGGGTTGCATCATGCATTAAAGTCCTGCTGTTTCTAAATGAATGAGCAGTTATCCCTAAGGTCCTGGCATCATTTATCCTCTGATGTGTAAACATGTGAATAACACACTAGAACTAACATTAAAACAATATCAGCCTGCCATTCATACCGTAGACACCAGATGGCATTTACTAAATTGTGTTCCTTTCACAGATTTGTCCCACACCATGAACATAAACACAAAGTACTAATAGTTTACACTGAGCATATCCCATCATTGAGAGAATATTACAGATGCTCCACATAAAGTGCGGTAAAAAACATGAATTCTGTAGCCATCTGAGATCTTGACATCCGTATGGTCCACATGAGTTATTTATAGAGGACGCTGAGATGACAGCGATGTGAGATCTCGAGGAGACCATTAACCATGTGAAATCATTCATGCCGGTATCTTTAAATTGAATAAGTATGTGTAATCTTTGATAATGCGGACATCACTCCATCACAGGCGAATGAATAAAAAAGAGAGGTTGCAGAATGGTGTTAAGTGCCAAAACATGTTAATGCATTAAAGAGAACTGTTATACAATACTAACGATGTAAGTAGAAACAAGCAACGCAGAAGTGAGACGTGAACATAGAGATGAATGAAATCTCATGCTTTAATACATTTAACTGTTTCCGGAAGTTAGGAGGGACATCTGTTTTATGTCTTATTGGCGTCATGTAGTCTTTTCTTAATCACACATTTCTAACATTCAGGCAGTGCTTGAGATGTTTTCCTAGACAATGAGAGAATGTGGAAGATTCATATAGTAGAAGGCAGAAGAGAGTGAGCGGGAGACGTTGGAGGTGTAATTACAGCTTTCAAACCCTTATTATCACGGAAACCAACATCACACCACACATCCAGAACATCCTCACGCCTAACTTGTTCCATACTATCTGCTTCCATTAATAGACCTTATTGGCATTTATCAGACTTGATAATGTTGCCATTGCAGAAGACAGATAAACAAAGTTTGGACACCCGATTCAAGTTGGGTAGAATGTTCGCAAGGTAGGCTTGACCAGCCTCTCTAAGTGTACACTTTAGAGATTAGAAAATATGTTTATCATGGCTGTTCGGTAATATGCACGTGGATCTTTTCATCAAAGGAACTCTACGTTGTCTTCCAGTCTTTTTCCAGCAGTTGTAGCCCAGGACACATTTATTCGGCATGTCTTCTCATTTCCACAAAGGCCATGCCATGTAACAGTACTTTTTTATATTGTGTAGTATGTCAGCAGAGACTTAAGTGCCAACGAATTGTGTCTGTGTGTATTGATGATTGATTTCCTTTCATCACTCTCATAGAAAGCAAAGCTGGGTCCAGGGAAGAAGGTCATCAGTCCGTCAGATCATCGGCGCTTCAGTCTGCCGTCGGGAAATATGGACAGAGTTCATCTCAATGACTTTCATTTCCTGGCCCTTCTGGGCAAAGGCAGTTTTGGAAAGGTCAGTTCATGAAGATCTCATGACACATTTATGTTTCCTTCAGTGCCGGAGTGAAATGCACCTTATTTATTTACACGGACTCAATCTGCCTTACACGTCCTTGAACGGCGGTGGAGACCATCAACTAATTTAAAGTGACAGAAAATAGAATGATAAAATACCTGTTTTTTTTTAAGCTGGAGATTCACAGATACATTCTGTTGACTCCTAAGATTTATATCACATTCGTGGTCTTTTAAAACACAACTGTACTCCCTGAGTTATGAAAGTAATAGCATTGATTGATTGAGCTTTTATTTCAGGTGATGTTGGCAGAGATGAAGTCTACTGAGGAGCTGTACGCCATTAAAATTCTGAAGAAGGACGTGGTGATCCAGGATGATGACGTAGAGTGTACGATGGTGGAGAAGAGAGTGTTGGCCCAGAGAGAAAAGCCTCCTTTCCTCACCCAACTGCACTCTTGCTTTCAGACCGTGGTAAAAATAACGTCTCTTATAACTACTATGAGTTTGTCCGTTGAGGTCTTTGTGTTGCCGGTTGTTAAGATAGCAGAAAGCAAGTGTGTAATGTCTATATAGAGCTGATGGATATGGACTAGTTGGGGAAGCTCCTTCAGTAGTCACAGTAGGACACTTTCACTATAGACATCCCACTGATAAATAATTCAACACATCCTAGCACGCTTTAACTAAACCTTCATGGGCGGAATGCAGAGGAGATGCCATGTCCACCGAATGCATCTCCAAGACGACCGACATCATGCATGCATGGTTTCCATCTGAAATGAACAGGCTAGCTGGAATGAACAAAAATGTTTTTTCCATTAAACTGAAGAACTATCGATTGCAGTTTTGTCGACTCGAGGCATTATGGGTAACCAAGATTACACTATACTGTGTTGAGCAGATATGCTTCACAGGTTTGAAATGAGCCATTGGAACGGTCAATATGAGATGGGCCAGATGATTCTCGACTTTGATTTGAGGAAAACGCATTGTCATCAATAGGACATCAATATGTGAGCATTAGACAGTGTCCTAAGTGTCTCATCTACTCTGGGATCAGTGTGGATTGATTTCAGCGGCATGGTGCTTTAACGTCTGTGATGCCTGTTATATTTATCTCATTTGTCTTTTGTCAGGATCGTCTGTATTTTGTAATGGAATTCATTAATGGTGGGGACCTGATGTACCACATCCAGCAAGTGGGCAAGTTTAAAGAACCACAAGCCGTGTAAGACATGACACATGACACATCACGCTCGCAACAAACATTTGCCTTACATATGCTGTCTTAACCTTAACATCGCAAAAATACAAAGTTACGGTCCAACTGTGATGATGTTCTTTGCTTTTCATGGACCCAGTGTAATGATGAGCCCAGTAGAACATGTGATATTACACAAGCTGCATCATCTCACTCTGCTGACATGTATTTCTTATGGGATAATGTCAATCCTAAAAATGCATGTCATCATCTTTGTAAACATAAGGGTCGTGAGTTAAAGTACTTGTAGAAAATGTACCGCAGAGCGGTGTGGTATGATGCAAAAGTCAAACCTATGTGTGCACAGGATTTGAGTCCTTACTGAAAATGCTGAAAAATGTATTGATAAGCGCTGTCTATGTTCTTATATTTCTAATGTCACTCACAGCAGCAAGAAAGCTCACATCCATCAGAACACAGCCTGTGCTCATGAATAGGCCTGCCAACAGAAATACAGAAAACCATATGTGGGCCTGTATTCATGAAAGCCTTTAGAATAACAGATCTGCATCCGAAATAGATTTCTTCATGTCTGTCTGTCTGAGCTCACAACAGAACAACATCTCTCTGACAAATCTGCATCTGATGCCTCATTCAAAGGCAGATCTTTTCTCATTTATAAAACGTAAAAACATTTTACTTTCAATTTACTGTGATATGTTTTTAAATCATACTGTATAAAATTAGTTTCATTGCTTGGAGCCTTTATAAACAAGACAACTAGTGGTGGCTCGTATACTGTATGTGCCGCGTGATGTGATGTTGTGTAATTTAAAGTGTGTTGTGTTGACAGATTTTATGCAGCAGAGATTGCTGTGGGACTCTTCTTTCTTCACAGCAAGGGCGTTATCTACAGGTCAGTCCATCAGGCCTTTTCATACACATTGAATAAAGAAGACAAAAGATCATAAGGATTATTTCCTTCACATTCAATTTATTCTTAGGATTGTGTTGCTCATATTTGCTCTTTCATAACACATTTTTGTTTAATTTCCTCAAATAATACTTAATAAAGGAAAACTGTGAAGATAGATTTTAAACTGTGATTGTAGGTTGAATTAATACCTAGGGCTTAGTCCAGAGACGACCGAGCATGTGTGTTAATCAAGATTAGTTCAAAAAAATTCCCTCGTTTTATTTTTGTTAGTACTCTTATTATTATGAATTAATGTTATTGATGATTTTTGATACTTAAAGCCAATTGTAAGATGACGTAACTTTATTTTTCTTAGGGTATATCTTTTATTCCCAATGCTATCTCTTTAATCAAAAGTGTGTCAAGGGCTTACCTAGAATTTTTTTTAAATGTAAAATCCTCTCTTTGCATGCCTTAAAAGCTAGATCCATAATAGACAATCCAATTAAATTTTCTGTGAAAAAAATACTTTTTTATTCTAGAAAAGAAGCAGGCAAAAGTATTCCCATTGTTAGTTATCATCTGCTCTTTCGGTTTATGCAAAGTGAAAGGTGTAACACTGTTTGTTAAAGATTGCTATGATATGAATCATTTGTTCTTCTCCTTTATTTGATAAAGTGATATATGTTTTGACAATTATTCCCGACTTTACAATTCACTCTTCTAAATCTTTAATATTGATTCACTGATATTAATGTTATATATGTTATAATATTTGCTGTTTATATGATAACAAGAAATAGGTACTGACCAACGTTATAAACGAGTTTTGGACGAATTTGGAAGATTGTATATTTAATTGGTGGATACTTATTGTTGCTTTGCTTAAAAGGATGATTCTTGTATTATGAAAAGAAAAGCAAAAAGGATTTAACAATCTTTATTCGTTTCCTGTTTAATGTGTTTTGTTCTGACTTTGACATTAATATTTTACAAAAAGACTGTTAAATACACTCTTCTACTCTGCTACTTTGTAATATCCCTATTCTGTACTCCTGAAGTTTTTCATGAATTCTCCTGAAATCTGACAAATGTGTCGACCACCGCATCACACTCTTGGCGGGCGGGGCACCCTTAGCTTAAGCCATAGAAGATGAAACCCCCCCTGTTTGAACGGGCCTTTACTCCTAGAGGCAAGGTTTGACCAACTGCCTCGTAGGCCAGGACAATATCATTCCTCACCCAACTTGATATAGTCTGCCTAGTTGCAGCCGCCTTAGCAAACGAAGAGCTGCTCTGACTTAAGCCACCGGCTGGTGCGGAAGTCTGAAGAGCACGCACTGGAGTGTCGTGAACGGCAGAGGACATAGGGCTTCTAGAATGACAAGATGTATGGCGGAAAAAGGAACTTTCTGACGATAGTTATTGTGAGGATGCAGAATGGCCTTGACCCAACCATAGCGAAACTCTTCGCAGAATGGTGTAACAGAGCCTGCAAGGGATACTAGATTAACCGATACCGAGCACAATATTCTGGTCGGCCAACGGGGTGCTTTCGATAAGAGGCAAGAGCCCTCTTGACATACCTTTGCCAGAACTCCCGGGAGCAAAGCGATTGGAGGATGTGCATACAGGCGCACTCTGGATGGACCATCGCGTCCAGACCCAGGTGAGCTGGAGAAGTCAGGGAAAAGAAGAGGGGACATTTTGCTGTCTCCTGTGAAGCAAGGATGTCCACCTCTGGCTCGTAAAATCTTTCCCAGATTTGTTTGATTACCTTGGGGTGGAGTTCCCATTCCCTGTTCGTCACAGCTTGTCTGGACAACAGATCCGCTCCCACATCCATATGCCCTGGAATGTAAATCGCCCTGAGGGCCAGGAGCTTGTCCTGTGCCCAAAGCAGAATCTGCTGCGCTATTCTGTTCAGACGGCATGACCGCAGTCGGCCCTGGCCATTTATGTTAGAGACTTCCGCATTATGGCCATCCGTATTCTTCGACGGCAACACATATAAGAGTGAGACCCAAAGTCAGAAACCGTGGTCTGAACCACATAGAAAAGGAAGAAGCCCCTGGCGCGTCACCCTTATTTGCCCCTGGAGATTGGCCCTTGGATGAAATCCCCTGGCTCTGAGCCACATCTGAGACGGTCTAATGTGTAGGAGATCCAAAGGAATCACTGTGAATGTAGCCGCCATGAGACCTACAATTCTTTGACAGTGCAGAACTGTACATTTCTGGCTTAGCCTGACGATCCTTTAGAGTGAATGAAATGTGTGCTCGGGATAATTTTGTGTAAAGAGAAACTCAGGTGTTGATTAAAACACCTTTATCTTAAATCTATAAATATCTTAAAATGAACAGCGTTTTTCAGGGTTGAGCGGGTCGGATAGCTGGGGAAGTTCAGTGTAAATGATGTGGAGAATGAGTCACTCTGTGAGAAAATTGTCTGCATGCGGACTCTCGCTGGCGTTCATGTCCCCGGAGGGCCGGAGCGTTCAGCTTGTATTAATCATGCTGTTTGATGATGAAGACTGAGGTCGCCCTGACCTCTCCCACTGCCCACGCGTGTACACACACACACACACAACACAAACACACACTGCTTATTAAATCATAACACCACCTTATATGAGGCAAATGAGTTGTACACCACTGAAGTATGTATGAACACACAATATATGTGTCTTATTATGATAAGGATGCAATTACTTACTTTAACAACGCAGGCATTGTGATGCATCACATTTTCATATGTTATTAACTGAACCCTCGATTTATGAGCCAATGTGGTATTAGAGATTAAACAATCCATGCGGTTAAGGCCTTGGCATTATAACAGAGCAGTGAAGTTGCTGTGAAAATGTGTGATCCGTGTGTTTTGTCTGTGTTGACAGAGATCTAAAGTTGGATAATGTGATGTTGGACTCTGAGGGACACATAAAGATCGCAGACTTCGGCATGTGTAAGGAAAACATGTTTGACAGCATGACAACACGCACATTCTGTGGAACACCGGATTACATCGCCCCAGAGGTGAGCGGGTGGGGAGGGGTGATGCTCGACTGACCCACATTAAGCATTCATACATGAAACATATGAAGAACATTGCAAAAGTCACTCCCATCACAAACCACATTTTGTTTGTGGAGGCAACAACAATTTCAGTATCGACCAAAACAATTTTATTACGTTTCCAATTCAATCAAAATGAAAGATTCTGTGTGGGCCTTTTTAAAAGTTGCTTAAACATTTAAACACATTTGCCAAAGACATTGAAACACACATGCTGCCATCTTCTAACTAAGTTTGCAACTAATTTACATCAGACACATTTTATAGTCGCGTTTTAAAAAGACCTCTTACTTTTAAGGTCACTTACTTTACGTGTAGAAACTAGACTTCGGGAGGAGCATGTCCAAATTAACAGCTGACAGCCATCAGTTATTACTCTCATATCCATCAAATTTGGGATGAATCCAATTAACATCATCCCTCCTCCATCCTGACTCTCCGTCTTTGTCAGTAAATGCCTCAGCCTACTGGGTTCCAGCTCAGATCTCTCTCCTGGGCAAGGAGATCGCTCTGAGTTCAGGAAATAATACTGACCTCAGAACCCTCTCCTTGGACAGAACACCAAATATGCTCACCATGAGAGAGGAGAAGAGAATGAAGATAGAACGCACACACACACACACACACACGCACACACTCACTCGTACACACACGCGCATACTCACACACACAAATATATATATATATATATATATATATATATATATATTAATCATCCTATTTCTTTACAAAAGTCTGATAAATGATGTGACATTTCCACTGAAACATGTTGTGTGTGTGGAGGATCTGAGGAGTGTGGGATGCTGGAACATCATGCGCTTTTCCCATCTTTAAAACACAAACAGAAACACACTAAATGAAAAGCATATTGCAGGTGGGAGGAGAGATATCAAACGTGGGCCTGATGTGTCTTAGGGTAGATTCTTATATCGGCTTTTTTCATCTCTGAGTGTTCGTGTACAGGATGGATTTGATCTTTTTAAGTCCAGCGAGTCGTCAGAAGCTTTCTTAGCAGCCAGTCTACATCTTCATTAAACTGAGATTTCACCAAAGCTGTGAGCTACTTAAAAATCCCATCAGTCTGTTTACAATCAGTCTGAGAACAGAAGTCTGGAGAAGTTCATCTACCTGTATATCTCTCCAGACTTTTCTGTTCTCAGACTGACAATAATATTTCAAAATGTTAATCATACGTAGAGATGATGGATTAAAGTAACAGTTTACCCAAAATGGAAATCTCTTTTTATACCCTCATGTCCTTTTAATCTCAGGGGAAGATCTTTTGATGAATGTCAACACTGCGCTTTACCATACAGAACACACGTGCACACACACACATGCACGCAAACACGCGCACGCACGCACACACACACACACACTCACACACATACATTGATATGCATTTTATTATCTAAAGCGGGTCACTATGACTCCATCATTTCAGTTTTCTCATAACATGAGGCTTCTCTATAATCTACAGCATGTCTGATATACTGAGTTTTCTCACCCAGAAGCGTTCATCTTTTCTGTCTGTAATGATTCCTTTCATTGAAACCCCTCCTCAACCCAGAGGGAGATTTTTAGAAACACAATAAAGTTTGTATTTTTGTGTGTGCGGTGCTTTAGATGAGAGTCTGGACTGTTGCATTTCAAGATGGGCTATTTGGAACAAATGGCTTTTGGCAGCTGACTTTGGCTGTTTACCATATTAAAGTAGCTTCACTCTTGTACTTTGATATTCCTCCCTTGATGACCACTGCTTAACATTTATGTAATAAATAATGTGTCCTATCAGACTGCTCAGATCATGTCAGACGTTCACTGTACTCAAATGACCTCTACAGGCACAACATCTCATTCTCAGTGTCCTGGAGGATTACTTCTGAACATTTATCGACATTTATAAAGAAGGGTTTTATCATCAACACTGTCTCCGGTGTTTCCTATTAGACAGTTTAAGAAATCATGCCCAACTGAGTCCTATGTGGATGCACGGTGCAAGTGTGCTGAGATTAAAGTTTAAACAAAAGTCATTTTCACAATGTACTCTCTCTGTATTCCAAACTTAAGATATTTCAAAACAGTTTTCTAACAGTATAATTTGAAACCACATGGCATAAACCACTGAGACATTTTTCAAAATAACTTCATTCAAGGGTCATATACATGTTTTGAATTAATTGAAAGAATAATTTTGGTAGTCAACATATGTATGCAGGTTTCTCACAAATCCTTTAATGTTGATATGAGTAATCTATGTATCAGTTGTTGGGTATTATTCTGTATATATGTTAAGAAGGGAGTTTAAGGTCACGTCTGCACTACATTTGAGTGAAGTGCACCACACTACTGTTGGGCTCTTAGTGTCCTTTGTCAAGGATAAAAGCCCACAGCTGCTAAGACTACCACAGGGAAATGACTTCTACTATAATCTTACTGATCTAAGGGCTTACATTACTCAAATAATACTGGTGCTGATAAAAACTCTTCACAATCTGAAACATATATTATACGATGTAGCTTGTGTCACATTATTATTCACAAATTATTTTCCTTTGATGTTAGGTTAGGGTTTGTCCTGGGAATAGGCTTTTCTCCAAAAAAAAGTTGATCCAGGGAAATCTCACTTGCAACCGTTCCTCCACCTCATACGACTTAGAAAGTCTTTTGTCCCTTTATTCATATTATGAAGTTAGGGTTCAGAGGCGGAAGGGTTGGATCCACTTGTGGCTTTATTGAGACAATAATGAGAGTAATAAACACTTCAGTAATCCAAACCAGAGCCGGCACTGTTAATTGTCTCCGCCGGTAGTGGGCACTAGGTAACGTAACCAATGCCGTACATTTCAGTTAACAAGACAGAGTGAAGGGCATAAAAATTTGGACTGGAATACAGCTCAAGACTTTTTCATGAAGCAAAGCAAATGGTCGTCTTGTTTAGCCTGGATAAAGAGTCGCAAGTGTGGGTGTAATCATGGTGCACGGGATGATGGGAGTCAACTTGCAACCGAGCGAGCACCTCCGTCATCTCCATTATCGTACACACACCTGTGCACGGTGCATTAAACAGTTTAAATGTGTACCTGCAGAGGCAACAGGGGTTAAAACTAGTGCTAAGAAATAATGGCATAAAGTGAACAGCCTAAAGCAGCAGAATATGCGCACCAATGCATGAAAGTATAGAACATACTAAGCTGCTGATGCTAGAGGGCCTTCATCCCTAAGACATTATGCCAATTCCCATGACTCCCATGATCCACATTCCCTCACCTGTCACTCATTTGTCATCACAAACCTCATCATATGGACTCTGTATATACTCATAGATTTCATTGTATGTTGTTGTGATTTACTGTGATATTCTTGTTGGTAATACTGTTCCTTAGTTTCCTGCTTGTTCTTATGTGTGATTATGTTTGGGTCCTAGTGGATTATACACATCTGTTACCCATTCATGGCAATAATAAAATTTTACTTTTTTAAATTTTGACACCTTTAAATTAAAATGTAACCATAATAACCACTATAAATGTTAACACTATGTGATGTGGCATTACCTAGCACCCTTGCAGAAGAGAGATTTTAACTATGCTAAAGAACAAGCGATTTCCGAAAAGAAAGGTACGCCAATTTGTCCTCTATTTATGGAAAGTGCTTCATGGTTTCTTTAAAAGTGAAAGCGGGCGTTAAAGACCAGGAAGAGAAAGTTAACATTAATGAAACACACACACTTACTGTTCTTAACAAAGCGTTCATTATCTCACCCTATTATTATACACACTCAATAGTGTGTGTGCTGTAAGTGTCCAGTAGGTGCACTACAGAGGGGTTGTTAAAGCAAATGATTAAAAATAGTGTCAATCGACCAGCCCTTAGACCCAAAAAAAACTCTTGTGCTATTGACTGATGAATAGAGATTGATGGGTATGGATGGCTATTCAGTTTCTTTTCCTCCACAGATCATCGCTTATCAGCCTTATGGAAAATCAGTGGACTGGTGGGCATACGGCGTGCTCCTCTATGAGATGCTGGCTGGTCAGGTGGGTCAAGGCTTATATCAAATAATTTCATATTCTTTAGAGTTCTTTTTAATGAGTCCGACTCCGAGATTTTTCAATACATGTGATTGCGGCCCTGCAGTGTTCAGTCAATGGGACTGATGTCAAGCTTACAGTCTCCCAGCAACAGAGCATGATGCTTCAGCGTACACTCGAGACTGCAGTTGAATGTAACTTGTGACGTAACGGAAAAAGTTTTTTGTCGGGTATTAAGAATGTGCCCAGTAAATGTCAATTTAGATATTTTCAGATTGTCAAGTAAAAACAGTAACCAAGGTTACATCATTGACATCGCATCTTTTCCTCACGACTCCCATTACCCAAGAGAAGAATGCTGTTAATACAGATAATGGGTTTTGTTTCTTGGTTATGCAATGTATTATTTCACATCCGCTTATGTAGAATGACAACAAAAAATGTGTATTCTTGAGGTTTAAGTGTTTGCAAACCTGCATTAATGCAACCAGTAGTTTTGTAACTACTTTTGGTGAAAATACATTATACTGTGTTAAAAAGTTAAAAAAATAAAATAACAAATACTTACTCATCAAATGTATTGACAAGTGTACAAATACTGATGTGAAAAACACTCGCTTGCTACACATATGGAATAACCATGTTATAAAAGCAATAATCCCTATAAAGCAGTGAGTTACAGGGCATTTTATATGTGACTTAATGTAATTGTGATGTGATGTGATATGCTGTCTTTTGACAGCTATGAATGATATTTCAAATTTCTAACCACAGCCTCCATTTGATGGAGAGGACGAGGACGAGCTGTTTCAGTCCATAATGGAGCACAACGTGTCCTACCCTAAATCTATGTCTAAAGAGGCGGTATTAATCTGTAAAGGGGTGAGTAGTGTATTCCTCTATTCCATCGGTCACCGCTGTGGTGTCTGAATTCATTTCTCAGCCCTGATAAATAACTGATGTATTTTAATAAAGCTGTCAGACCAAGCCATGGGAAATCATCTTATTTAATAGCTGTGTGGAGGATAATATTTCATTTCCTGTTTCGTTTCGGGAGTTTAAAGAAAGAATATGATGCATTCAATGCTTATTTCAGCTCAGGCAATATTAATTTGGAATACAGAAGGCTCGAAAGCCGTGCAAATGCTTATGAATTAACATGAATATGAATAAAACGTTATTGTATTTTTCAAGTTTAACACTTTGCATCAGCGTTCATTAATGTCTGTTTTAGCTTTAACCTTGCTTGAAATCAATTTCATAAAAAATGACTTGTTTGTAAAATAGATCATAGTTCAAACTCTCCTACTTCTCATCCTTTAAAAACACAGCTGATGACAAAGCACCCGTCTAAGCGTCTGGGTTGCAGTCCTGAGGGTGAGAGAGACATAAAGGAACAGGCTTTTTTCCGCCGGATTGACTGGGATCGGCTGGCCAACAGAGAGGTCCAGCCTCCTTTCAAACCTAAAGTGGTACGTGGGAATGTCATCTGAATGTGTGTATGAACTTTACCCTCTGCAATGGTTACTTGCATAACCCACTTTTAGTGCCCATCCATAGACTATGGTTCATACAGTACTATACACCATCACCAGTCATTCTCAGTCTCTCAAGTTACATTAAAAATGTTCTAAGTACTACCAAGAACGAAGTAAAGATACAAATAGATAAAAGTACACCAAAAGTTATAATTCATTTAATATTTACACATTTTAAACCTGTGTGACTTTTTGATAATTCAACCAAAAACCGTTGGTCCCAATTTGCTTCTATTGGGTGCAAACACAAGTGCAAGACAAAGGGTAACCAACGTTTACTTGTAACCACCATTCTTCATAATATCATCTATTGTGTTCTTAAGAAGGGTTTAGATGACAATTGAAAACATGGAAAACATATACACTGTCGTAGTATAACTTAAGTGAGCTTTAATTTTGGTAAAATGTTACATTTACCTTATGATATACAGTGAGGTCAACAAGTATTTGATCACCCTGTGATTTTGCAATTTTGTCCTTAGAAACAAAAGTCAAATCTAAAAAAAAACATCGGATATCACATTGTATGATTTTGTTACAATTTATTTGTTAATTACTGTGTCAAATAGGTATTTGATCACTTGAGTCAAATATATTAGAATTTGGTATAGTAGCCTTTGTTAACAATTACAGATGTCAACCGGTTCCTGTAGTTCTTCACCAGGTTTGAACACACCACAGGAGGGATATCAGTCCCCTCCTCCATACAGATCTTCTCAAGATCTGTCAGGTTTCGGGACTGTCGCTGAGCAACACAAACTTTCAGCTCCCTCCAAAGATTTTCAATTGGCTAGGTCCCTCCAGAACCTTGACATGCTTCATACAGAGCTCTCTTTGGTTTTCTTGTTGGTCAGCTGATCATTTTTGGTTCATATTTAGCTGCCAGCATTCAATCTTCTTACACTGATACAAATAGCGTTTTGGATGGAGACAACAGATCTTCAATTTTGCTTCCCCAAATCATGAAAAAGAAGACAATTTCATCTTAATTGGTTTGCCTGCAGATATCTCAACCTTAAAGCATAGTTCTTAATATTTCAGTTTACTCCACTGGACGCATGACATAAATTACGTCAGCAGTGATAATGACTTTTCTCGCCGACTCACTGCCAACTCTTGATCTAAAAATAACCCGGATCTCCTTCTTTTCACAGTGTGGCAAAGCGGCAGAGAACTTTGACAAATTCTTCACCCGCACGCAGCCCATGTTGACTCCTCCGGACCAGCTGGTCATCGCCAACATTGATCAGAGTGAATTTGCTGGATTCTCCTTCATAAACCCAGAGTTCGTCCACCCAGCAACGCTTCACAGCGTAGTATGAGACGGCCAACTGGAGCAAACCACCAACCGCATCCACGTTATTTATAAACTCACCAAATCTTTGTAGAAAGTTGAATACCCTTTATCTGAACATCAGAACTGAGGTGGAAGGGCTTTGAAAGGCCGAGTGGAGATATGTTATAAAATATCATGTAGATGATTGAAACTCTGTTTCAAAACATAACTAGGCTGCCTACTTAGACATCGTAGTCAGCCATCAGACATGGAGCCCCGGAGAACGGACTGTTCCTAAAGTCAGTTATCAGTATTACGCTACCTTTTTCCAAATACCTTCCTCATAGGTAGCATCAGATTTATGGAGTCTGCATCCCTCTTGTAAAGAACTGTTTATATAGGCTAGCTGGCTATGTAGGCAACTTATTAGTTTTTGGAGCAGATCTATAGTTTCTCAAATATTTGGAATGGAGGAGATCCCTTTTCCACACCTCAGATTCTTGTGTCTGAAGCATGCTGACATGAAACAGGTTTTTGTGTCCTATTCCTACAGTATATCCTCTCTACTGCCATTTCTTATGTTCCTGAATTATATATATATATTTGTATCTATGATATCTTGTTATAGGAGTGCCAAAATATAGCTGCATCAGAACGTTTTTATATCTAGCTCTATATATGCATATTGGTTTCCTACTAGATATTTTGGCTGTGTCCCTTACCTTTGACACTTGAACCGTTACCACTCCATGAGTTTAAGCATGACAGCTTCTGATCCTGTCTCTGCCTGCTCGCCTATATTTTTAACATATTTAAACTTTCTCTTTTACTCTTTTTAAGCGTTTAAAGTGTGTTTTGAGCGATTCCTCATTGGTAACACAGGAATCTAAGCTCAAAGATGTTTAACACAAACCCTTACCCTTTCTTGAAGATTTGGGCTAATCTGATAATATCATCAGCTTCCAAAATGTGTAGCACTCTTTGCTTACTTGAACATCATTTTACCAATGTTTACACCCATTCTGCAGATTTTCTTCAAAAATCAATTTTGTGCAGTCTTCGCCTTGGTTTAGCGGTGAATAGTCAGTCGGATATGTTGTAAAATCAATTGAGTCGCTTTACTTAGATTTGTAAAGATTAGAAAACTACAACATCTAGATATACTGTAACCCGGCATTTCTTAATTTTTTATTTAATGATGCATATCTCTTATACCTCTTTTTTTAGTTTGCTGATAAAAAGTCATGTTATCTTTATTTGAATGGGGTAAAAATTGGAGATGCACCAACACTAAATTTCTTAATTGATACAGATAGCCGAATATGAAGAGTAAAATCGGCAGGTTCAGTGGTTATATGTACCTGCATTAACTAATGATTAAGTTAATGTTTCTTAACTTTCTAAAAGTATAAATATCAACATCACAGAGCAGAAATTTCTTGCATTTTTCTGACCTTTTCTATCTGACAGGATAGGTAATCCTGATTATCTGCTATTTTTAAATGAATGCAGATTATTGGCTATATGGATTGTTGCATTTGAAGAAAAATAACTATACATTTTAATAAAATCATTATTATGTATGAAGTGCTAAAATATCAAATATCAATAGCCCATCTTGCATCGCGGAAGGTAATAATTATGTTTGAAAATCTGCTTCATTTTAGGAATTCTGCAATGCAAATATTGATTTTATTATCTCTGTTTAAATGCGTTGCTTATTCTGTTTTATTTGTTTAGTGAAATGTGACATGTGAAAGGACACGTCACATTTCAAACTTGTGTTCCGTGATATGTTGCGAGGGGTCAGGGGTAAAATAAGTATAACCTTTATACATTAAAGCCCTCTCAGTTTATGTTCTTTGGTGATGAATACTCTTTGTGTTAAACTGTGTTTCCAGTATTCTACCTTTTTAAAGTTTTATGTTCGTTTATGATCATCTTGTCAGTAACCTTCACTTATATAGAGCTACTGTTACACAAAAGGTACATACTATACACCAAGACTTTTGTACATACAGCGAACGTATACGTACAGACCCTACGAATTTTATACCAAGAACTGAATGTGCTTTTACAAAAGTAGATGGTTTCTATGTTTAGATGAATGAAGACCTTTGTTTAATGTATTTCTCTGATATGTTTTAATGCTAATATTCTATACTGTAAGTGGAGGAGCGGTTTGTGGTCTGAGCGGGTTACATGGACAGTGTCAGAGCTCCTACACGTGTGTGTGTTTGTGTGTTTGTGCTGCTGCAGTGTGCATGTGGAGTGTTAGCCAATCAGCGCATGCATGGTAGTGTCGCATGAGTCCAGGAATCCAGGATCCTCCAGCATGGAATGACTGTCGCATTGAGTAAAATATCTGTCCCCTAACTTCTCTTCCTTGTAGTTTTTCCTTTGTGTCAGTTGTTGGACTTCAACTAGCAAGTAGACGTCATGTGCAGATTCCACCTTCTGAGTTATTTGTATCTGACAACAGATGTGAAATCAATTGAAACACCCTTCAGATTCTAACTGTTTAAGGAATACTCTAGTCTTGTGAAACTCAGAAATGTTCTTGTATTTACACCCAGATTTGCCCAGTATGGGCTCTGTAGTTCTGTGCCAACCTCGGTGGAAAAATCCAGGTGCTTCAATCTGGCTTCTGATTGGATCAAATGAGCAAAATTATCTAGATCTTTTTTTACTTTAATAGACCTCATGTTTGGTGCATGTGGCCAGTGGTCTGGAAAAACAGAAGCATGGATATTCTAGGTGGATTTTAAGGAATTTAATTGAGCAGAAACAGAAGGGATTCACAAAGTGTGGAAGACATCGTCTTACATCTTCAAGCAGGCAAACAAAGTGTCTCACATTGAGAGTATTGGGGAATGTCAAGTTTAGCATTTTTGCATGTGAGGTGACATCCAACATTCCCTTGACATATATGATATCTTATTTCAACATTCCGCCAAGCCAGTCATATATTATCATATAGATTCTACCAGAAATTATATTTATTATTATTAAGTTGTGGATTCCAGGACAGTGTTTTAGTTCGTAAATTTATCCACTCTTTGTTTTTCTTTACAAATAATGTGTCCCTCTGTCAATTGTGAAAGATAATGTGTATAAATAAACGTATAACAAAACCAATGTTGTTTGTGTTGCTTTATTATTATTTTTTGTATATGTTCATGATGAAAGGGTGATTGTTTAATTGATTAGATGGGACTTGTTTTTATAAAATTGGTATTCCAAAAATAAGGAATTAAGGTTTAATAAAATAATTACATAGAAACAAATATGATACTGATTAATGGTGATAATTTCAATGTGGTCCACTTGCGTATCATACACCAAATTGTACACAATTCTATAGATATATATTTTAATGGCCCGTACACTAAAGCTATAACAAATTCTTGATTTTAGAAGCTATGTACATGTATATATTAACATCACAGAGTAAATATGTTCTGAAACATAAATAATGTTTCCAAGAAGAAAAAAGCCTGTTTTAGAACTAATGAAGAGGATTTTTCAGTAATTTTGTGATGATCCAAATGCCAGCTTTTTTTGAATATTATTATTTATTTATTTATTTATTTTTTGTTATGTTTTTTATTTGCTAATGTTCACGTGATAGTTTTTTTACAGGATTAGATCTATATCTGATTTGAAATAAATGCTTTTATGACAGTTTTTTCATTGAAAAAGGTTTATTAACAAACTAACACTTCTACCACATATTTTCCTTTCATTCACCTCTCTATTAATGGGCTTTGTCTGTCTCAAATCAGTTTGTGTAGAGATGACCAGCACTATGTTTGAAAAGCACTATGTTTCCAGCAAGCAGAAACACTATAGAGAGATCCAACCCATTCTCACGGCAGTTTGTGATATTGTGACGTAATATAAAACATATTAATGATTGTTTCAGGACACGAACTTCCCCTTTTTTTACCAGCACTACTTTCAAAACAGAACATGTGTATGACGTCAAAAGAAGTCATAAGTATTTGGCTAATCAGTACCCTACCTCACAGAAAACCCCCACAACCAGCTGGAAAGACTAATTTGGCTAAAACTAAGAATTCGAGTTTCACAAGGAGGCGAAGGAACTATTACTCTTACCCTTCCCCTAAACATAACATCATGGGAAAAAGTCTTATGCTTAACCCACCCCTAAACTCAACAATAAAGGGAAAAGCCTTACCCTAAGCCTGCCTCTAAACCTAACATTTCAGGGACAAGCCTTACCTAACCCTGCCTCTAAACCCAACATCCTGGGACAAAGCATTACCCAGCCCCCAAACCTTACATCCTGGGACAAAGCCTTACCCAGCCCCTAAACCTCACATCCTGGGACAAAGCCTTACCCAGCCCCTAAACCTTACATCCTGGGACAAAGCCTTACCCAGCCCCTAAACCTCACATCCTGGGACAAAGCCTTACCCTGCCTTTAAACCCAACATCCTGAGACAAAGTCTTAGCTGCCCCTAAATCCAACATTGCAAGTAAAATTCTTACCTAACCCTGCCTCTAAACCAAACATTACACGTAAAAGCCTTACCCTAACCCTGCCTCTAAACCCAACATCCTGGGACAAAGCCTTACCAGTCCCTAAACCCAACATTTCAGGGAAAAGCCTTACCTATCCCTGCCTCTAAAACGAACATTTCAGGAAAAGCCTTACCCTAACCCTGCCTCTAATCCCAATATCCTGGGACAAAGCCTTACTCAGCCCCTAAAAC
The DNA here is from genome assembly GCA_033220385.1 of Triplophysa yarkandensis. NCBI lineage: Eukaryota > Metazoa > Chordata > Actinopteri > Cypriniformes > Nemacheilidae > Triplophysa > Triplophysa yarkandensis. The sequence goes on along the minus strand of CM065661.1, from coordinate 16,604,304 downwards.
CAACATTACATGGAAAAATCTTACACTTTCCCCCCCTAAACCTTCACTATCCCCCCCTAAACCCAACATCATGGGACAAAGCCTTACCCAGTCCCGAAACCCAACATTACAGGGAATAATCGTACTCTATTCCCCCCTAAACCCAACATTACAGGAAAAAGTAATTCCCAGTCCCTAAACCAAACATCGTAAGACAAAGCCTCACCGCCCTTAAACCCAACATCATGGGACAAAGCATTAGCTTCCCCTTAACCCAACATTACAGGAAAAATCCTTACCCAAACCCTGCCTCTAAACCCAACATTACAGGAAAAAGCCTTACCCAAACCCTGTCTCTAGACCCAGCATTACAGGGAAAAGCATTACCCTAACCCTGCCTCTAAGCCCAACATTACAGGAAAAAGCCTTACCCAAACCCTGCCTCTAAACCCAACATTACAGGAAAAAGCCTTACCCAAACCCTGTCTCTAGACCCAGCATTACAGGGAAAAAGCATTACCCTAACCCTGACTCTAAGCCCAACATTACAGGAAAAAGCCATACCCAAACCCTCTAAACCCAACATTATTGGGCACATCTCGCCTCTAAGACCAACATTATTACAGGTACCCCGCCTCTAAACCCAACATTATTGGGCACATCTCGCCTCTAAGACCAACATTATTACAGGCAACCCACCTCTAAACCTAACATTATTATGTGTACTCCCGCCTCTAAATCCAAAAATTTTTTTGTAACCCGCCTCTAAACCCAACATTATTATGCATACCCTGCCCCTAAACCCAACATTATTATGCATACCCAGTCTCTTAACCCAACATTATTATGTGTACTCCCGCCTCTAAATCCAAAATGTTTATGCGTAACTCGCCTCTACACCCAACATTATTATGCGTACCCTGCCCCCAAACCAAACATTATTATTGATACCCTGCCTCTAAACCCAACATTATTATGCATACTTTGTCTCTAAACCCAACATTATTATGCGTACACCGCCTCCAAACCCAACATTATAATGCTTACCCTGCCCCTAAACCCAACGTCATTATGCATACCCCGCCTCTAAACCCAGCGTTATTATGCGTACACTGCCCCCTAAACCCAACATTATTATGCGTACCCTAACCCTAAACACAAAATTGTTATGCGTACCCTGCCCCTAAACCTAACATTATTATGCGTACCCCACCTCTAAACCCAAAATTATAATGCATACCCTGCCTCTAAACCCAACATTATTATGCGTACCCCGCCTCTAAACCCAACATTATCATGCGTACCCCGCCTCTAAACCCAACATTATTTTGCATACCCTGCCCCTAAACCCAACATTATTATGCGTACCCTGCCCCTAAACCCAACATTATTATGCGTACCCTGCCCCTAAACCCAACATTATTATGCGTACCCTGCCCCTAAACCCAACGTTATTACACGTACCCTGCCTCTAAACCCAACAATATTATGCGTAGCCCGCCTATAAACCCAACATTATTATGTGTACCTGCCTATAAACCCAACATTATTATGCATACCCCGCCTCTAAACCCATCATTATTATGCGTAGCCCGCCTCTAAACCCAACATTATTATGCGTACCCGCCTCTAAACCCAACATTATTATGCGTAGCTCGCCTCTGAACCCAACATTATTATGTATACCCTGCCTTTAAACCCAACGTTATTATGCGTAGCCCGCTCCTCTAAACCCAATATTATTATGCGTACCCGCCTCTAAACCCCACATAATTATGCGTACCCGCCTCTAAACCCAACAATATTATGTGTACCCTGCCCCTTAACCCAACGTTATTACACGTACCCTGCCTCTAAACCCAACAATATTATGCGTAGCCCGCCTATAAACCCAACATTATTATGTATACCTGCCTATAAACCCAACATTATTATGCCTACCCCGCCTCTAAACCCAACATAATTATGCGAAACCCTGCCCCTAAACCCAACATAATTATGCGTAACTCGCCTCTAAATCCAACATTATTATGCATAACCCGCCTCTAAACTCAACATTATTATGCATACCCCGCCTCTAAACACAACATTATTATGCGTAACCCGCCTCTAAACCCAACATTATTATGCGTAGCCCGCCTCTAAACCCAACATTATTATACGTAACCCGCCTCTAAACTCAACATTATTATGCGCAACCCGCCTCTAAACCCAACATTATTATGCGTAACCCGCCTCTAAACTCAACATTATTATGCGTAACTTGCCTCTAAACCCAACATTATTATGCGTAACTCGCCTCTAAACCCAACATTACTATGCATAACCCGCCTCTAAACCCAACATTACTATGCATAACCCGCCCCTAAACCCAACATCATTATGCGTAACCCGCCCCTAAACCCAACATTATTATGCATACCCCGCCTCTAAACCAAACATTATTATGCATACCCCGCCTCTAAACCCAACATTATTATGCATATCCCGCCTCTAAACCCAACATAACTATGCGTACCCTGCCCCTAAACCCAAAATTATTATGTGTAGCCCGTCCCTAGATAATATGTCAAAATTGTGCTGAGTGACCCAGACAAAAGTGGAAAAAAACTTGTTGAGTAACCGGAAACAATATTTTTCAGAACGTGACAATATCTTGACATCCACGTGAGACTGTGTTGCCAAGACACATCTCATAATTTTGCTAATATGTTTCAAAAAGGTTTAAATATTTGAGTTGATCAACTAAAGAATTCACATCAATGAATCAGATGTGCCAGCTACTCTCTCTCTCTCTCTCTGGTCTCTCTCTCTCTCTCTCTCTCTCTCTCTCTCTCTGGTCTCTCTCTGGTCTCTCTCTCTCTCTCTCTCTCTCTGGTCTCTCTCTCTCTCTCTCTCTCTCTCTCTCTCTCTGCACACACACATACACACGTTTATTCCAGCTTTGAGCGTTGAGCGTGTGCAGCTGATGTCTTCATCATTAATATTCATCAGGTAAATCATCATCTGTTTTAAATTTAGCTACAGATTTGTGTCTTATTTCATGTATGAATTGTATTCATGTAATGTTTATTTTGTGTATTTTACTGTTTATATTTCTCATATGTGTATTGTTTGCTCATATATCTCAAGCATGTCATTTTTGGGATATTTGCTGCATTTAATGTTTAATTATACATATAAAGTATTTTTTTAAGTTTGTGTAATGCTTAATAATATCCAATGCATGGAAGATAATGATGAATAAAATCTACTGAGTGTGTCTTAATAGGGATAGTTGTGTATGTAATGTCAGAGGAAAGTCAAAGGTATCTAAACCATTCATTTGCCCTAATCATTTTCTATAGAACTTTAGTTTATTAGGATTAAGAACACTAAAAGTTTACTGTGATTTTACTCTTATTTCTTGCTTTTGGTAGATTTGATGATTATGAAGTTTCGGATCGAATATAAATTGAATGTTGCTTTTAACTGCTTTATCACATTTTGTTGAATTTATTTGTGTATCAGTGCTGCTTGTAAATATGTGTTTTTTTTACAGGTCTGTCAATATTTATGTTTTAACCCCAGAAGCTATGGATGTCCTGCCGTTGTGATTGACAGGTAGAGTTTCTAAAGCATCACAAGTGTGATTTGTGTGTGTTAACACACTGATGCTCTGCTGCTGCAGCTGTGTTCAGATGACACACACACGTGAAAAGCCTTCATTAGTGCCCTGAGTCAATGCATCCGTGTGTGTGTGTGTGTGTGTGTGTGTGTGTGTGTGTGTGTGTGTGTGTGTGTGGTGATGCTTTGACCTACATTGTGAAAATGGGGACGAAAAAGCCACATAATGTAGGAAAACCAAACATTTGCTAGACTGTGTGTACAACAATCTGACCCTGTGAATGAATCGGCTCAATAAATGTATAGGATCAGGTTTTCTAGAGTTAGAATAAAAACCATAAAGCCAATGCAATTCAGCTTTAAATCAATTTTGGAAACTCTGTCTTGAATAGTTCTTATTGTGTGAATTCAATCTTTGCTGTCAGTCTCATATTGTGAGCTGTATTATTAGTATTCTAACAGCATCCGTGTGCCTCTGGAGAGGATGTTGAATCTCAGTTATGTGATTCATCATGTGTCAGTCCTGCTGGTTTCTTGTTGTGCGCTCTTCCCAGTAACACATCTGTTTCCCGGTTGTGTAGATCGGTTGTGTAGTGAGGACGCCCCCTGTTGATGCTGAGTGGCATGAGTGGCTGCGGGAGGAAGGCCCTGACCCTGCTGAGCAGTGTGTTTGCGGTGTGTAGTCTGGGTCTGCTGGGCATAGCTGTCAGCACTGACTACTGGCTCTATCTGGAGGAGGGCGTCATCCTGCCTCTCAACCAGACCACTGACATACGCATGTCCATCCACTCTGGTCTGTGGAGGGTCTGTTTTCTTGCAGGTATGTGTGTAAGTGTTTATCAGGGGCAACACGTTATTGACAGCTTATGATGTTGATTTTGGTCGACACAACTTTGTTTTCAATATTTTTTCCGGACTGCAATCTAGAAATTATGAATTTAGAATAACATCATCAGAATAACAGTCTGTGATTAATTCCATATTATATTTCAGGTCATGTGGTGTCAAATAGTTATCATTTCAAATGTATAGAGTTTTCTTTTTTCCGAAGATGATGTTTTGAGAATCCAAACCCATTCACTTTTATTGCACCGACGCAAAACCATTGAAAGTTAATGTTTCCCATCACTGTTTGGTTTCCAACAGTATTCATAGTGTCTTCTTTTGTGTTTTGAGAAACAAAGAAAGTCGTACAGGTTTGATATGTACATAAATAATGACAGAATTTTGGGGTTGAACTATTACTTAAATAAATAGTATATAAATATAAACAATGATATAGATGTATACTGACACCATTAAAGTCAGTGATAAATAAAAAAATTTCTCTTGTGTGATGTGTCTGACATTATGATGGAATATAGTATACTGGAATAGACGACCGTGATGTGACAATGTTTTCTGTCCATATGGTTCAAACACATTTTTAGGGGTTTAAATGTCAAAATAAATTATAGCGTTTTTACATTTCACCTTAAATTAATGTTGTTTTCTTGAAATTTGATCAAAGTAATTTGTACTAACCTAAAAAGTGATGTATTAATACACTTTTCTTCTAGGGAATGTGAGAGTCACCTCTCAAAACTGAGTCTGGTGTCTGTAAGCATCGCTTGGGCCATACAATGACCATACAAAACCAACAGTACCTTGGCACCTGTATATATAACACCTCTAGTTCCTGATGAAAGATACGTATAGATTTTATATAATGGGCACCCTGGACCCTTGGCTGGGTAGGTCTGAAAGCCTTGGATCCATTAAACAATCGACACTTACTGAGAATAAAAAGTATTTCATTCTGTCAGCTCAGGCATTCTAGGGCAATGACTTTATAAATGCTCACACACACACACACACACACACACACACACACACACACACACACACACACACACACACACACACACACACACACACACACACACACACACACACACACACACACACACACACACACACACACACACACACACACACACACACAGACACAATGTGAAGGAGTCTGACGTGTTTGTGGGCGAGTGTTTGGACCGGGTTTGATCCAAACCCACGCTGTGTATAGCCGGTGAAATTGAGCGTGACTGTTAGCAGATGTGAGGAGTCATTGGAGCTCCACAGGGATGAGTTTTGATTCCCCTGTGACTGAACGCCTGAAACTTTGTTAAATGTGAGAGGGAAGCATTGGTGGTGTTATAACACCGTGTGATCTCAGCATATGATGGATCTGTCGGTGGCAGCAATGACTAAGAGCTCTAACACCTCACTCACACTACATTTGACAAACACGGAGACATGCCGATAAAGTGCTGGGTGCTTCTTTGTTCGTCTAAGATGAGATCTTAACATGGTCACAAATTTGCCAAGGAACAGTTCGAAGCCTGCAAGTGAAAATGTAGCTCTCCATATCAAGACATCCATACAAAATCATTGTAATGTAATCAAGTCTTTATGCGAGTCCAGAGGCATTCAGAGATCTACAATGAATGAACCACTTAAAGACTTACCGTGCCCATATATTCATGCTCATACATATGAGAATTCTTCTGCTAGCTGTAATGTAACCCCGATAAAAAAAGACTTATACATGGGATATTTTTTCAAGTATGGGTTTGAACATTTGTTCTGGTTATTTCCAAAATTTCGCAAAGTTATTTCTAAATTTGTCATAAAGTTCCTTGTTAGTTATTGGCCATTCGCCTGTAATCACACTCACCTATCAGAGAGCTCGGAAGAGCACGAAGACCGGCTTGTATATTCCAGGAGAATCCCTCAGGAGAAGATTGGTCACCAGTGCCCGCAGGAGCTCGGCTTCGTCCGGGAACAATCGTGAAGCTGTATCTGTCTTCTGTTAATATGAGTAATCTCAACACATATTGTAGATATTAACAACAGGATTCTACACTACAGGTACTCAACATTAACATAAGAGTAGCAGGAACAGCGTGTGATACCCCTCCTTTAATAAATCTCTTATCTGGATTATGGTCTTGAAAGTGCTTGTTGGATCACCTCTTGTATATCCACAAATCTATTTTCAATTCCAAAGAATTTCCCTAGAAACATCTTGGACAAAATCGATACCTTCTGTAAAAACGCAACAATTCTCAGATGGGTCTTAATGCATCATCTGAGCATTAAGATTGTGTATGTGATGTGTGTGTGTCAGGGGAGGAGAGAGGACGCTGCTTCACCATCGAGTATATGATGCCTATGAGTGTCCAGCTGACCAGTGAATCCACCATCAGTGTTCTGAGTAAGTGTTCAAGTTAACACATCATATAGACACATCAAATAAAATATCTTCTGTACTGTACAAACCGTATACTACATCCCCTACACCATAACCCTCACATAAAACAAGGTTCCGTTGTCTCTTTGACATGATGTAGTGTCATCTCTTTTCTGTAATAGTTTAGTGTTCACAGTTAATACACATGTGTGTCATTTAAAAGCATCATTTTGTTTGAATTTTGTGATTTCAATAATTAAGAATCATAGCTCAGGGGATGCTTCTGGATAAATAAAAAGGTTTGTACATTTCTCTAAAATACTGAAAAGTATCTCTTTTCATATTGTGGGTAGGCACAAATATTATGTGTCAGAGGCTAAAACAAATTTTACCAACATTTGGTTGTGTAGTAAAATGTTATTCAACAAACAGTATTACTTTAAAAGATTCATTACGTATGGTTTTAAATATCAAGCTTATTTTGTTGTCATTTGCCTGTAAACAGATGAACAATTAAAAGCGAAATCTTATTTAAGCCACAAAATACAAAAGGGAGCCATAAGAGAAAAATACCCTGCCCGTAAAGAACAGTTTGGCGACAGTGACTCACTGCCGGTCTAGTTTCATCCTGAGACTTTTAAACTACACGCTGTACATTCATTAGAACGTGTGTTCTATGACCTCTTGATCTTGTACAGTATAAATCTATGAGTCGTCGACAACTATTCTATATGTTGAAAAAATGGCATGAGATCCATGCTTGTGGTGTCTGTGCAGAGATGATTCGTTCGTCGACGCCGTTCCCCCTGGTCAGTTTATTCTTTATGTTCATCGGCTTTGTGCTGAACAACATCGGACACATTAGGCCTCATCGCACCATCCTGGCCTTCGTTTCTGGGATCTTCTTCATCCTTTCAGGTACTGTGTGACCCAGGTTGATGATGCCACGTGGTCTCAGGACTCAGACTGTTGTTTGTCTGCCACACAGGTTTATCTCTGGTGGTGGGTTTGGTTCTCTACATCTCCAACATTAATGATGAGATGTTGAACAGGACCAAAAGTAATGATGCCTATTTCAGTTATAAGTATGGCTGGTCCTTCGCGTTTGCCGCCTTCTCCTTCCTCCTCACAGAGGTACATGACTGTCATGGATCCCTGTGAATCGGGCATTTTGCATTACATTAAACTGAAACGTGTTTTTGTGCTGTGTATAGAGTGCAGGTGTGATGTCCGTCTATCTGTTCATGAAGCGCTACACGGCAGAAGAAATGTATCAGCCTCGCCCCAGCTTTTACCGGCCCCGTCTGAGCAACTGTTCCGATTATTCGGGGCAGTTCCTGCACCCTGACGCCTGGACGAGAGGCCGCAGCCCGTCGGACATCTCCAGCGATGCCTCGCTACACATGAACGCCAGCTACCCGGCTCCACTCAAGTGTCCAGACTATGACCAGATGTCCTCTTCTCCCTGCTGAAGGACTGGACGCCAGTATGTAATGATAGGATTGTGCTAGAGTTTCTAACACTCTGTATATGTGCTATATGTCTGTTAGACAGGGAGGGATCAGAGAGGTGATGTGTCCTGTAGTGAACTTTCTTCTGTTCTGTTGTTATTCCTGTATTTCGTTCCAGCAGGCGGCAGTGGAGAACTTCTGCTGTGTGCTCTATGATTCACATACAGTTGTGTTGTCTGTACTATGATGGACAAGTACATACTTAGTGTTGATCAGTGTAAATATATATAATAATCATATAATGAGATATTCAGTAGCCACACTAGCCATCTTATCCAAAATGAATGTTTGGTGTTTATGATACAACGTATCGGATCATATTGTTCTCATTGAGAAATCCGGTCACTAAATAGAAGATATAAGTCCATCAAAATAATTGAATAATACAAGTGGCCAGTTGTAGCATCACAGGTACACTATGGATTTGTTTTTCGCAGATTAGAAAAAAAACATTTATATTTGTAGTTGACAAGTAATAAATATAGCACATGACCTTGCACAGCTTACATTATATTTGTTTCATTGCTGATTTTTGTGTACCATTCAAACATTGGTACCCCAAAAACTAGTTTTACACTTAATATGATTTTCTATATTAAACCAATCCCTAGTTGAATATATCTGCCATTGTTTATTATAGGGTTATTAAGATGCTTTCAATTTCTTTTTTGAGCATGTATCTGTAGTTTGGTATGTTTTCACAGCTATAATGTATACTTTGTATGTTGATATTTTGTAAGTATCACAGATTCCGCACTTCAGCATTTCAGATCCATTCTGCTACTGCCCACCAACTTTTCTAATGTACATATTAATTATATTAATAATTCAATTAAAATAATACTAAACCTGTTCATTTTAATCTGAAACATTTCTTTAATGTAAAGTAAGAATGATGTAAATACTTTTAATACTCATGAGGGGCCCTTGACCAAGATACCTGACCCCTGTTTCTCTCCTGGCGCTGCCCACTGCTTAAAGTGTGTGTGTGTGTGTGTGTGTGTGTTCATGACTCAATGGATGGTTAAAGGCAGAGGTCCCATTTTAGATGTGGGTCACCATATAGGTCACTTTCACTTCACTGATACAAACAAAAAACACTCCAAACCTTTAGCCTTAGAAATTCTTTATGTTTAATCATATTTAATATACAATATGACCAATAGCTTATATAGACATAAAAAATTTAACCTGGAGCCTCAAAGGGCCCCGAAGATAACATTTTAGCCCCGGACAGGGCTTTTATTTTACAACACATATAAATGGCTACTTGGTTTTAAAAAGTCTTCATTTTCCATAAGGACATGCTCATTTTCCCTGACAGAAGTACATTATTTAAGGCTATTGAGCAGACAGCCCTAACGCTATAGAGAACCAGTAGATTTATATGCTACAGATTGTACTTACACAAAGAGAAGAGGACAAATGTTTACAGTATGTACACATAACTTAGATTTCTAGCTTACAAATCGAGCCAAAGAACATTTCAAAGAAAATAAATATCAAAAGACTGTACTCGTAAAGGGACCACAAAGGCAAGCAAATTCATTCATATTACATCAAAACATCAACTGGAAAAGCAGTGTCTCCTATAGTCAACATCAGAAAGAAAAGGTTAAATGGATGGTAATGTACAAGAAAAACTACACATGTCAAACGCATGTCATTTCTCTGTCATGAAATCAGTCCAGCTGACTCAAGATCTCATTGACATGTCTTGAAACTTCGTGTGAGGCCACGCACACTGGAAGTCTTCTAGCACCATAAGAGAGAAATATGTGAATGACTGTAAAGCAATTCATCTCATTCATCTGAAACAAAAGGCTGTTCTGCGACGTGAAAATTCTTAAACTTCAGGCTCTTGAGTGATTTGTCCAGCTAAACAAACCAGCATTCATGCAAACACAAACAGCTTATGACAGCTGTGTTTTTACACTAGCAGTAACACAAGAAGTGAATTATAAACATTGAATTCTTCAGCTGTTGTAAACTGTGAAACACACACTCGCTTTGGGAGGAAGGCGGTTTTCACTTCTTGTTGGCGATGCGTCTCTTCCTGGTGGCCAGCATGTCATAGAAGGGGTCCCGGCTGATGCTCGCTCTGAAGAAACCAATGAGAGAGCAGATGTTAGACACTTTCAAGCATCTTTGATAGGAAAATTCTTTAAAAATATCAAGAATATCATCTTTAAAAAACTCCTAAAAACTCATCTTTTCCGGCTACACCTAACTCACTAACTCACTTCTTTTCTAACCTACTCACTCTATCAAAAAAAAAAAAAAATATCTTTTGTAACTTCTCTCTCTGTGTAACTCGGTAGCATTGTTGTAGCACTTGTTGACCTATTGTTGTATCGGCTATTTACCGCTTCATTGTCTCCTCGACTATTGTAAGTCGCTTTGGATAAAAGCGTCTGCTAAATGACTAAATGTAAATGTAAATGAAAATTCCCAACATTAACTGCAACATGAAAAATAGTTTGTTCAGTGACCTGGTTTGGTTACCTTGGTTACGTAGACCATACCCTTCCCCCTTCTGTAACCCCGTCTCTAACACTATATTAAAGCTTGAGTAGCGTTTCTTGCTTGTCAAGAAACATTATTATTAATATCTCATGGCCCACTATTGACAAACCTTCTGAGGATCACCCTTTCAAATATAACAGAATGAACACAGAATAACAGAAAATGAAAAAGTCAGGTGATAAACTCTACAATAATATATTAAAACGAGAACAAATGTTTGAAACCAAACAGTTCTTGGACCCTATTGACAACAAAATGTCCCCAGAACTTTTTGTGGTCCTACATTCTTCGAAATATCTGATTTTGGGATAAACAGAACAAAAGATGATTTTTCCTACTTAGGTGGTCCTATAGTGGTTTCTCTGTATTCATCAGAACAAAGCTTTTAGATAATGCATCTTCCCTTGACGTGGATGTTTCTGATGATATTATTTATTAGAACAATTAGAAGATAAGATTAGTTATTTGAAAATGAATACACATTTTTTGGGAGACAGTCTGCAGTCCTACATGACCAAAAAGCCCACTAGAGGGCCACAGGCCGCCAGTCCAGAATCGGTGCATTAAATCATTATTAAAAGAACAGGAGGGTTTATTATCGGTCCTTCAGCAGTAAACGAAGCACACAACAGAGTTTCCGACGGTTTCTGAACGAACTTCCTATTTCTACATAAGAACACATTGTTTTTAATCCCCAGTTGGCAGTTGCAAACACTCAGAGCCTGAATGAATGCTCCCCTTTATTCTCAACATGTGATGATAGCAGATAAGAATTGTTGGATTGTGACATACGCTGTGGTGTGCTGGCACACACAGTGAACACACGATTATAACCCATCGGAAAACATCCGAGTTATCTCCACTGATGCCCTTCATTGAAACACTGAGCAGATCCTCATCGAGTTTTATACAAGCTTAACAAGTTTTTGCTTTAGTATGGATTTATGATTATTTTAAATACATCTGTAAGTTTCTGTTTCTTTATTTGATTTCATTTGTGTACTATGTGTATTTTTTGCTTTATAATATCAGATGTATTGTTTGTTTGATAAATATAGAGGATTGTGTGTTGATGTATAATTAGATATTTGTAATTGGAACAGTCTACAGTCATGGTAACATGTTTCCTGTAGTATTTTGATCTGCCATTTAGTTCAACTTTCATTGTGTGCATTGTGTATGCAGCATCGTGTGTTCATGAAACACTGAAGTTCATGAAGTTGAAAACACTGGACTGATCATAAAGTGCAGTGAATATAAGATGAGCTCAACAGAGTTTGGACTGAAAAATAAAATTGTATATTATTTGGGAAGGCAGGTGTAAAGCAAAATAAAAGTTGTGGTTATTTTTGTATATTGTCTGTATGGGATGCCCAAAGATTCAAAAAGAACAGTCAAATGATTCATCTCATGCGAATCCAGTATTCCCAACTGCACGTCTTACTTGATAGATTTGATCCATTCCTCTTTCTCTTCTGGTGTGGGTGCTGATATCCTGTAGACGACATGGTTCCCCTCCACCACCCGTCCATCCGCCTCTGTCTTACACGCCTTGATCACCTGTCCTTTATGGTTTGGGTTGTACAACTCAAAACAGTTCTGTAAGAGGAGAAACGACATGAGGCACAAGGTCTACTCCATTCTGTACAGCCGGATGTTTTGTTGTTAGGGATGAATTGAACACTCACAGGTTTTCTGGGTTCCTCCACCTCTCTGATGCTGAGGTTCTCCAGAGGGATGATTCCACGAGGTTCCTTGTCCTGTAGGCAACGGGAACACATCAATACACATCCATCATCCAAATGCACTGCCTTTATGCTATGTGGCTGCGATCATCAGTATCAAGCGAGGAGTACGTCTAGTGCATCTCAACAAGAATGTGAGGAAAATGGATTGACTTACTGTTGTGTACTCGAAATAGTACAAGCAGTTGTCGGTCAGAATAAACCATCTTCTCTTCCATGTTTTGACTCTTCCACCTGCACAGAAAATCCCATACAAAAACACTGAACCCGCTGAAACAAGCCATTGTCATTGAATGTGACAGTTAAATATGAAGACTTTAAAAGCAAAAAGAGAAATGTTTATAAATCATGTAATTGATGTGTTAGTTAGCGATTTTTTATTTGAATGGTGTTGAAGCGTAACTGACCCTACGGGCACCATCCCGATCTGACTTTATTGAATGGAATACTTATTTCTCTGTTTAAAATTACATTTATCCATTTGCCTGCTACAGAACCTTTATAATTTTTTTATTTAAAATAATAATACAATTTATAATTATTTTGTTCCCCAATATGAACACATTTGGGAAACACTTGGCATAATGTAAATAAGACTATGTGAATAACTCTTTTTTGACCAAAATATTTGAAACAACCTTATAAGTCAAAGGCAAGGAAATGTCTGGGAGCGATGCGGCTGTGATCAGATCATTTGTAAGGAAGAGGTTCGGATCGCTGTTAAACTTATATTCCTGGAAACATTCAGGCAACAGTGCTTTACAAAGAAAAACACTACTGTAACAAGAGGTCTGCAATTGCAAGTTGTGATCAAATTAAATGTAATGTCTTTTGGCAAGCAGCTATCCTGCTCTGGAAATGTTGAGTAGATTTGAGCCCAAGAAGCCTTTGGATCACACACCCACACTTCCTTTATGAGTCATCCACAGCCCTATACATTGAAACATCTCTGACAGATCCCCACTGCTACTGAACACTAGTGGAAACCTACTGAGAGACCTGCTATCTGTAGGTGACATCTTCGTTGTCTCGACAGTGTTTAAGGACTTTGGGGTGGGATGGAGATGGTCTATGACAGTACCCGTAATGGAGACATGCTGGGTTTAGATGTTCTCTATATGGCAAGATCAGAGTATCTTATGTTGTGTGAATCTTCAATAGATGGAACATTTCTGTTTCTTGAAATATTCTATTTGTTATTGCTAAAATGTTCAACTCAACACATTTAGGGCTTTGATTGTTCAGTCAGTGGAAGACAACGTCCACCGAATCTAACAGGGATATTTTTGGTATTGGAAAACTGCTGTAAAGCTGTGAGGGTATAATGTATTCCTTCATTATTAACTTATTTATGGCACTGCCGGAACGAAACACAGAGAAACAGGAATGTGGACATGACCTCTGACCCCAGCGGTGGCCGATTACACCAGAGCGACCTCATCCCTCCAGACCGGAGGAGGATGAATGAAAGCTAGTGGAGGCTGAGGTGAGAGCATGATGGCATAGATCTGTCCTGGTTACCTACCTCCTGTAGAGACAGCCGGTCACAGGACAGAAAATGAGGGCAGAGGTCAAAGGGCAAAGTGTGCGGGAAAACAAGAAGGACATCAATACACAAACACACGCTTACGTACTGTACAGTACATAAAAATACACGTTTATGAAAAATGAGAGATGAATGATGAGATATCAGAATCACATCAAATGAAGAACCCCCCCACCAACATTTGTATGTGACAGACAAGAAGATGAGTCACTGTAAATCTGGTGAGGGCATTGGGTACTGCTGCTCTATCGGATTTGTGAAAAGTCATTATTCTTCTCAGATTTTGCTGACCACCTACAGAGTTAAATATGTTTCTGAATCTGCTGTAGTGTTCTGCAAGGCTGGGTGATTCATAATCGCATCCTGGCCTAATGGTGAGTGTGCCAGACTTGTGAAGATTACACACTTAACCCAGATGAGACTATCGAGAACACGAGTGTCTTTTATATCATAAACCTCTTTTAAGTATCTGCTTCAGGTACTTATTTTGACATGATTCACATAGGTTCACATCACGCATCCTCAGAAACGCGACCTCCGGAAGACACAGCCAAGCAGGCGGTGTCGCTGGCAAAATGCACGTCTGGTCACCCTAATGCAGCACATTAGTATGTCAATACCTGTAATACTATCCATCTGTCTAGGCAGTGTTGCCAACTTTTTGACATGTTCGCTAATTTTTATGACTTTTTAGATAATATTTTTCGAGACTTGAATTATCAAATTTTTCTAATCAATCTACGATTTGTGTTTGTATTTACATTATAACGCTGTAATGTCTATTTTTTATAACATGTATGTATTTATTTAAAAATATAAAAACAATGCCGTTTGTACAACTGTAGATATAACAGTAAATGTGATGCAAAAGAGTGCTGATGTGTATGATTCAAACCTAATTTAAGTAGCCATCCCTCTCTGTCCGGGTTAAAGAATGTGTGAGTGAGGTCATTCCCGTCGTCCTCTGGGATTTTGAAAGGTTCGCTCTTGATGCTCTCATACAGGTTCTGTAGAGTCCAATAAGAGAGAGGTGGACGTTAGTGAAGGACTGCAAAACTCACAACATCATCGCAGTAAAAATGTCTGCCCACTCTTCTGTGTTCACTTGTTCACTTCATTTTCAGAACATGACGTATGCAGTTGAGAGTGAATGACTTAAGCATTGAAAATAAATGTCATGAGAGGTGTTACCCTGAGCAAGTCTTCTGGCAGATCTCCCCCTTCGTTGATGCCTCTGTTCATAGAGATGAAGCGCTCTACAGCTGGTTTGTCTCTGACGTTTGGATTGTGAAGGCTGGTGTTCAACATGATGATGGCAAAGGACAGCACATAACAGGTGTCTGCAAACATAAAAACAGAAGGACGTCTTTTGGCTTTTTAGTTAAAACTATACCACAGCAATGTTGTCTTCAAACCTGAGATGTGAAACCATGTCAGCATGACATCCGTCTGAAATGCTGTTGATGCTTCTCATAATAGTCCGCCACATTTGTTCTTTTCAACTAGCAAAAATGACCACGGGAAAATAACCTTCCCTTGTAATGTTTCAATATAAGTCTGTTATTGCATTAAGTAACTGAAAAAACGGCAATGCAAAACACTGTATTTGAGACAAACGCTGACATGAGCGTGGGTTTACAGTCTGAGCCACAGTGACAATGTGGGTGGGAAAGCGGTATTTCATTCGGCCACAGGCTTGTTTTCTTAAAGCTTTGGTATGCAAGAACCCCGGTTTCTTTCTAAACAAATCGTGACATGAGCTCTTAACTCCAACAAATGACACTGAATAAGTGTCTGTACTGCCAAGAGTCACATCCAGCATTCTTTCACAGCTGACAGTATGAGACCCACATTAAACCTTAAAGAGGTAAATCCAGACAGTTTACCCAAAAATGTAAATAACCTTCTTCTGCAAAACATTTTTTTACATGGCAAACAAACATCATTGAATCCCATCAACAGTATAAACACAAAACCACTCAAAATATCTGTTTTGCGTTAAGGGAAGAATGAGTCATTTACAGGTGTGAGCGAGAATGTTTTTGGGTGAGCAAACATTTTAACATTACACTACAGACAGCCCAGTTCAGACAGCAAAATGACATCAGTGACATCAGTCTTAAAAGACGTAAGGCGTAAGTTAGGGGTACGGGTTTGATTTAGAAAAGAGAATAATCAACCTCATCTACCATCTGACATTTAAAGAACTCACTTGAGCAATTATCATGCATATCATACAAGTTTTAAAATGTCTGTATTAAAGCAATATGTCCATTCTGACCTGTGGACTGAAAGACTCCAGGGTTGCATTGGCAGTAGCGGGATGCAAAAGCCTCCATCATTCTGTCAATCTTCTGCGCCTCACCAGGCAATCTGAAGCTCCAGAGAAACTGCCTGTGTGAAGAGAGCAAATCCATCGTAAATCATCTCAAACCAAGGTGTCATGGTCACATTATATCCCAATGTCAAATAAATAAACCAATGTAAGGAAGAAAATATATGATGCGCACACTTGTGACCATAATACATCCAGATGACAAATGACTTTTTATTTATATTTCTATAATTGAATTTTCAATGGGGATTTATTACTGTGATCTGTAATTGATACCGTTTTCTTATGACTATTTACTTAATTTAAATCAGCACAAAATAAGGTTAAATTGCAATATAATGTAATGAAAATTGTGATATAATTGTAATATAATAAAAAGTGATTTACTTTTTCACATAAAAAGAATTTGGAAGACAAAAATATAAATATGCACAAACAATGACCAAAATCTTAATTTCTGGTATAGATTTAAAAATCTATATAGACATGTGCATTTTTTCACGGTTTTCCTCGAGTCAAGTTTGAAAGAATTACACATGAAATATCTAAACGAAACAAATTCTTATTCCGATATGTTGATATAAACGATTGTTTTGTCTCTAGCTGTTGGAGAAGATCATATGTGCTGTTCTCACCTCAGAGCCTGAACGAGGTTGAGGTCGGCAAATTCATGAAGTTCCACAAAAGCCTGAAGCACTTTGATGTTGAAGTCATCGCTATAAAAAAACAAATGAACAGGAAGTGAACCTTGATTATTTTCCTTGAAAGAAAAAATCCACTTTTGAGGTTCGCCAGATGTTGGGGAACAGTCTTTGTGGATGACTTAACTGTTTATATGTGGAGTTATGAGCATTTCTGAGCGAATACATTGATACATAATTGAATCAAACAAAAAAAAAAAAACAGAAGAGGTTTACCGTTCTCCTAAGTAATCCCCAATAACTGTTTTGTTCAAGCCCTCGCCTTTATAGAGGAACTGTGCGATGTCTTCAGCGGTCTGCTGAAGGAGGTCATTTTCCAGAAGAAACTGGATCCCCTGAAGATTTAATTCATGATACGTTAGCTTTAACCTGATAAACGTCAGGGAAATATCTCAGAAGTTTTCATCCAAAGTGACTTAATTAGTCATGGAAGTACAAAGGTCTTTACACATTCAGCTTGAAATTTTCATATGCGTTTTGTCGTAACAAAACACTGTCATGCACATAAGTACAGCTCTCAAGAACAGCATAAAATCATTCTAGGTACCATTTATTTATTTAATTATTAAAACTTCAGCGCAATGACCTTAACAATCAAACTTACTTTTTTGGGGTCCATGTTGAATTTTTTCCTCCCCATAGCTATTTGTTTGTTTCTCTGGGTCATTTTGCTGTGAAAGCAAGTTAAGAATGTCTCAATAACAGTTCTCCGATAGGACTGAACATAGACCAAAGAACTTTGGGATCGTCTGCAGGTACAAGGGGATCTAAACTCTAAACAATCCTGTTCCCATAAGAATCTTATTCCTCTAGAATTTGTATTTAAAGAAGGAATTCTATTTGAAACCTGATCAAGGGAAACGTTCAACTACAAAATCATTTACATTTATTCATTTGGCAGACACTTTTCTCCAAAGAGACTTGCATTGCTTTATATTTTACATTTAATTCTGAGAATGTGCAATTCTTAAAATCAACCAATGACTCTGGAATTCTCATTATCATTAAAGTTATTGCACAGGTCCTTGCATTTGTGTTGCCATAAGCACAAAGAGACAGCGATCAACACATCAGATGTGTCCAGTGGGAGCAGGTGATACTCTCAATGAGCTTCAAACTAATGTGTACATGAGGACGGATGAGCGTGGACCAGCAGGTGTGTAGAGCTCCAGTTGATCTTTGAGAAAACATTTCCCATCATTCTCTATGTGGCTGATCACTCACCTGTCACCAACACTTGTGAGCTGCTCGATTTCTGTCATGACTTCAGCAATCTCACACTTCAGCCTCTGTCAAATAAAAAAGTGTTAGTCATAGTCACCTCAACAGTCCTGTAGTGTAAATATTAACAGTTGTATTCATATAACATCACATAGTTTTCAATACCAATAGCTTCAAATCTCTTCTTCAATATCTCTTAAGAAAATACAGTCAACTGGTCGTGTAGTCATATTATCATTTCATTTCTCTTGGATTCAACTTTGCTATACAAGCTGGCTTTTTAAAATCCTGTTGTTTTATTTTGTGAAGGTATATTAGACAAAAATTAAGCCTACAGTGGATTGGGACATACAGTAGTACCCATAGCATTCATCTTCTTCCTTTAAGAGCCAAAAATGAAGCAGCCTCACCTCTATATCATCCAGAAGTTCTTTTTTCCTTCTGCGAATGCTGGACAGTTCCTCTCTCTCCTCCAGGGACAGGTCTTCAGGTACTGTATCAGAACACAAGAGCGGGACACCTGTAAATGTGTGTTTGCATGAGCAACGGTCAACTCCACATCAACACCGAAGAGCTGGAGGTCATTGCAGCTCATATTCAAATCAACCACAAATGTGGGTCAAACGTTTCCCTTAGCGCTTCAGCTCCAGAAGAATGTTCACAACAAACTCATCGCCAGACCTCTAAAAGACTTCTGGTTGAGTTATATAAACCAGCTGAACAGCCGAACCAGTTTGCCATTTACGTTTGTAACATGCATGAAATAACAAACCGTGGGTTAAAACTGCAGCAGTGAACACACCAGCCATGAACTTTGGACCTAAATACTGACATCTGCTAAAACTAAGATTGGGTTCGTCCGCGATGTATTCCATGTGTGTCTGTTTTTAGCATCTTCCTTTCTTTCCCCGGCTATTAGATACTTTAAATACAAAACAACAGAAAAGCAGACGTGTCGGTGTTTGGATCAACCATAACAGGCTGGTCTGCACATGGAGACTAAAGATGGCTTTGATTCCTCCACCAGTTAGAGGAAGTAGGTCACTTGGGTATTTCAGCTGAAATAGATTGTGGCACTCTTTCTGCCAACTTTCTGTATCCATTGCATGGGAAGAAAAATCCCATCTGTCTCATTGTGTTAAGCTGCTTTGATTAAAATCTTATTTTTCACTTATATTCTGTTGACAATCCTCACCAAAACGTCTTCTTTTTTCTGGCCTGTGACAGCTATGGTGTTTTTAACGGAAACCACTCAAAGAAATTCAAAGGTCAAGAACATGTGAATGAAGATGCCACCCCATTTGGGCGAGACACAATGGATTCTGGGTTGTCTTGGGCAAAGCAAATAAAGAAGTGTTTATTGAGCCATGCCCCACAGCAAACCTACGTCTATGGCGCAGAAATTCCACATCTCATGGCAGATCTCATGCCACAGGAAAAAAGAGGAAAACGTCTTGGATTGTTAGGCTGTTGAGACAAATCCCCACTGTGTCTCAGAAAACACAATGTCATGTGATATCACTGAGACTCTGATGCATTAAACATGACTTACTGTTCAGCGAAACAAAAGTGAAGGACCTCTGCGTGACAAAACAGGTTCTTTTATGACATGGTGACGTTAAGGTAATTTTCCTGAGAAGCCTATGAATAAGAAAACTCTTATACAGAGCACTTCAACTAGATAGGATACAGTCAGCAGTCAACATGAGCTGAGCGATGTGATATTTGGGACGGCTCAACAGTATGGCCTGCCTGCTGGGTTGAGATAAATCCATCTGTGAAAGCCTCACCTCCACAACTGAAAACCACAACCGAAAAACCACTTTGAGATATAATATAACATGGGCCTAAACAGCGGAAACAAACATCATGAGCTGCTTTTGATGTAACTCTCATTAAAAGGGATCCATAACCTTTAAGGCTTTAAAACAATTCATTTCAATATAAATATGAACGTTTTATATTCGGTAGCTAGGATACAAACGACACACAACAAACCATGACCTTGAGCTACAGTTACATGGATACAAGAAACACATGTAAATCCTACTCAACATGCATTTCATTTCCAATCTCTTGACACATTCAACACAACTTCCCAAGCTAGATATTAATCCAAACTCTGCTGACCTTGCGGATCAGCTGTGCCAACATTGGCTGTCTTGTGACTCCTAAAACTGCTAAAGCTTAAATCCCAAGTGCTTTATACAATTTTGAAGATTAATAAAGGACAAAAAAAATGTGGTTAATCTAATACAATCCTATCAAGAACTGTTTCATCAAGTAAGGGATTTATAGTAGGGATTTAGCAGCACGTATTATGTTTCATGGGAATATTCAACGGGAACTAGATAGCCGCTAACTAGTACTTTTTTAATGTTATATTTTTACTATTTATAGTAAATCAAAAACAGAAAAATTTAATCAATTGACTAAATCCTCATGGGGTGGTGGAGATTTGCCCAACGTTCATTAAAAACTAGTGAATGAGGCTCGATTGGAGAGTGGATAAAGATTTAAATGCACTATTAAGCATATTCATAATGTAACTAACCATATTTGTAATCAATTATAGATAATTTTTTTTTTTTTGGACGCATTTGCCTTGCCTGAAGTTAACTTTAAATCAGTTTTTGTTTCCCAATCTGGTTGGTGGCCAATAATGTGCCGACTACAAAAGCGGACGAAGTTAAAGGGAATAGTAAGCTGAAGTTGGGAAGTCTGTTGTTATTGATTCTATTTCATGAAGTTTTTAAAGATCTACATTACATTTAAAACATATTTTATGGTTATTTTTTATTGAGTTGATTCTCTCTTCTTTGACTACAGCAGACATTTTTCTCGGTAATCTTCCTAGTAAACCCTTTAAGCTTTGCTCATATGCCGAGCCTTCTTACAATCTCCTCAAAGCTGAGCTTCAGTCTATGCGACAAGAACACACCAATGCAACACGAAAACAAAGCTTTAAATGCTGCAAAATCACAAAAAGCACATTTAAATGAAGAGAGACGACACTCATTTTCTTAAAGTAGGACATTGTTTGGCTACAAACAACTGTGTACAAAAAGTCGAACATCTACAGGTGCCAATGTTTCTTATTACTGTAAAGATGAAATCAAATCTATTGACGTGACATGTTCTCTTTGGAGTCTAAAACGTCTTTTGTAATAAATTCAGATCGACATCCTGATATTCTCCAGCGTTGCCTCGGGACAATGGAGAGGATGTATCTGCCATGCTGATTAGATAACTAACAGCAACCAGAAAATCACAAAGCGCTTATCACGCTGAAAGCAACGTACATGCCATACTGGGGCCCTCTTCCCGAAAAAACAACCCTGTCCTGCCTTACAGTCACTATCCAAAACCTCTTAAATCTTTTATTATGCAGTACTTACCATCACTTTCTGTCCATGTTTGTTGTTCTTTATGTGGCATGGCAGTCGTTCAAAGGGCACCACATCATAAGGCAGATTTTTTTAAGATGATGTGTTCAGGTGTGAGCGTGATATGACAGAGCAGACTGTGTCTATATCCATACTCAGTTTCACCATGCACATAGTTTGCATACTTACATGGACCAACCGTTCAGGTAAAACCAGTTTGCTCACCAATGTTCTGAAACACCGTCAGCCTGCAAGTATGTTTGATCTGAAATATAGGCCCAGTGTGTTCTGTTTTTATGTAAAACACACAGGTTGTAATGTGAAAATGGAAAAAGAATCAGCGATTGAACCAGCAAACCACTCATGAAAAAATGACAGCAACAAGATCCCAGTTTAATACAACTTATTAGGAATACATTTATGGCATATATCAGCATTTGCTTAGAATACCACACAAATATGGCATTGACCAACAGTGTACTGTGTGTGCCATTGATCCACAATTAATTTTGCCAATGAGTTTGTCCATATCCCAAAAAAATGGGATATGCTCCCCATGTCTTAGGCAGACATTTCACAACTCATTGAAACCTTTTCGCATGAGACCCTGGACCTTCACAATGTCTCATTCATCGCATGCCACTCAAGCTGGCATCTTGAGTTCATTTAAAAAAAAGAAAGTTTTCTTTTTCCTAAAGCTGAAATATCCTGGCAGCTATTTTTAGCTCATTCTGTGTCATGCTCCCGTTCACAAATGAGATTTGTATTTCTGGCAGAGGCTGCGTGCTGTTTCTCATAAGATCGGAGCTTCATATCTCATGCTGGTTTCCTTTTCACTACAGCATCTGGTTAATAATGTGAATGAAATTAAAGTGGCTTCAGTGAAGCCCACATCTGCATCCAGACGGCATCCGTTACACTTTACATGAGGACAATAACATGCAAGTGTATCATTAGATTAACAAACATCACCAGACGTTATGGAAACTCTTAAGGACAAACCAAAAGAGACGCGTCTTTTTGTGATTCTTTCTGTTGATTGTAGACTGAGAATCACACCAGAGTGTACAAAAAATGCATATCAGATCATACTGATGTGAAATGAGATTGTCGGAATTCAAGAAAAGAAAGTTACAACAAAGCATTGATGGCTGCAGATGTTAATAAAAAAAATTCATGAAAAACATGTCTCCTACATCTCGGACGGTGAGAGGATGAGTCTATAAACAGCAAATTTTCATTTGGTAGTGATGAGTTTAAAGGCCCATGCTGAGTGTTTCTCGGTGACACCAACCCCACGCTTAAAGGGAAACTGTGGACTGGGGTCAGAGAAACCTCCAAGTCACCTTGATGGTGACTTACCTTTATACGCAGCAGTTTTATATTGTGATAACATGTCTAACTGAAAGTAATAAATCCTGATTTTCAGGCCAGATGGTTCTTCGGATTGGGAATGCATCTGAATCTTTCCTTTAGTAAAGTATTTCCAAAAGTGAAATAACACATTCCTTCTGATTATCGAATAAATCCAGTCCAAGTCTGAGGTTCAGTTTTATCTAGATGTTGTGTTTTCATAGGCAGTCTAGAAGATGAGCTGACAATGAGATGTCTTCTCTGAAACCCTTCAGGCCGGAGGTGACTCACACAGGAAATGAGCCATCTGATAGAGAGGCACGAATTAGACAAACTGACCTCTAATAGACGTGTTTATATTGGCCACGGCTGTCCAGACACACCACGTGAGAGCGAGAGAGTATCACTAGAAATGCCAGATGATTCTGGACTCTGTAGGCCCAGCATCCGGTGCTGGCAGCTTTTGATTTTTCTTATTCAGTGAGTCTGATGGTTGTTTTATTCATTCTTTGAGAATTAAATTCCTCAGTTCCGTGGGACTTTGTGTTCACTTGCAAACTTAAGGCCATTTATGTGCAGATGTTGTCCAGGAAGAGACCCGAGAGAAGAATAAATAAAGAAGTAAAGGAGAATCTGTTGCTTTTTAAGAGAGTCTTGTGAGCTGCGTTGCAGCATACTGCATTCTTTTAATAATCTGCCAACAGAATATAAGCCGATGTGCCATTACATTTAATTGTTAGGAATAATATTTTCTTAAAGGTTCAGTAAAATCAAATTAAAACTGAGAATTAATCTGGGAGAATCTCATCTGTGTATTTGTGAGGCTCTTTCAGACCTTTGGTTGTGTAGAGAAGATTTAGAGAAATATGTTATCTTCCATATCTTTATGATGAATGAAATGTAATAAAAAATTCAAATGATCTGTTATTTGGAAAACCTGGGGGTTTCAATCGCTGATTTAATCATCCTAATTTAAAATTCTTAATATGGAACAAGTGATCAATTAATATGATGTTTGTTTGATTGACATTTGGACAGTGGATAAAATTGGGGTTCATGATTTTCCAAGAGACCTCAACTCCAGACCTCCATGCACAGAGATTAGCTCCAACATGGATTAAACACACTTATCTACTACTTTGAAGTAATCCTGAAGACCTTGTGCTGGATAAGGGTTAAAAGTGGGACTCAAGGTTCTCTGGGGAACCATAAGAAGAAAAGGTTCTTTTGGGAACCATAAACCCTTCTAGCGTATTATTTCTAAGCTTGCATGTCTGGCTTGGGACAAGATAGGCCAAAACTTGGTTCATGTTTAAGTGCAGTATATCATGCAGTTTATTGGAGCTAATCTATAATCCAACACCACGGAGATTCATTAAAATCTGACCTACTGTACTCTACTGTTGAAGGCAATGTACTGTTATACCTCTGTGGGATATGCACAGTAACACAGGTAAAGCCCTCGATTACTGCCACGCACGGACTCAGTAAAACCATTTAACAAAACCGCAGCTGTCAGGAGACCATTTAACAAGCCTCATCTGAGATCATAGCTGTTGTTTCATTACTGGGGATCTGTCCCAAAATCTTGCATTAAGGCCTTCTATGGTACAGTTCATTCGCCTTGTGGATTTTAGTGACAGCTTCAAATGGCCTTGCTTTAAGACTGGTAAAACATTCTATATCTGTGTGGCATAGGGCACAATAACACACTCCAATGCTTGCCAAAATGGAGATCAGATAAGCAGATTTAACATGTATATGCCATGTTAAATGAGATCTAAACTGTGATCGAATTGCAATAAATAACTTTATTACTAGTAATTTATAAAGTATGTTTTCTACATGATAATAGGCAGCAGTTCCCGTTAAGAATAGGATCCCAGGGGTAAATTATGAAAGGCCGGAGTATTCATAAGCTTCATCCTTTTGTAATGGAAAGAAAGGCAGATATCCAAAATGTAACCTGCGTCTCGAATGCTATAGTGCCTGTTTTAAACATATGCTTACTTTAATCTGGGGAAATAACAGTAGCCATATGTAAGATTAAATATTTAAAATGTTATAAATCTGCACATACTGCCTATGTAGTAATATATTACATTGAGGATAAAAAAGTCCCTTTATAAATTCTTAAAGTTCGTTGTTATTATGCAGGTACAATCAATCCACTCCTATTAATACTGGTCCGAGCCAAAGACAATTCATCTGACATTTTTTAGAAAACAAAGCAAAGAATTTATATTTTTACCGTCTTTTTTTACTTTTGTTGGTTTGTTTTTAGGATAAGTATGCTGTCGTGTATAGAGAAGGGACATGGGGTCAGTTGTTGTATGGTGGTCAGAGAGTTGGACTTGTAAGCTGAAGGTTGCGGGTTCGAGTCCCAGTGCCCCCACACAATAACTGAAGTGCCCTTAAGCAAGACATCTTACCCCTGTTTGCACTGCCGTAATTGTTGGATAAACGCAGCTGCCAAATGAATAAATGTAATTGATATCAGCTGTATATAAATATATGCTCACAATGTTTGAGCAGAATTATAAATGTTCCTTATAGCAGAACACATAATATAACTGGCAATGATAACAGCAGGAAGTGTGTCACATAAGGAGAATTAGGTAGACTCTATGACCAACAAAAATTATTAATCGAACCCATTTACAGACAAACAAACTCAATGTAAAATAAATAAACGACCATAAACCTGCCTGACACATCAGAGTGTAAAAACTAAAGCCATGTCAGTTGTACCATGCTGCAAAATGTGAGAGTGCAAACACACTGTTACAGGGTGTTACCATGGTAACAGTGCTACCAGATTGTGGGTGGTTGCCAGGGGGTTGCCATAGTGGTACCAGAATGTTTGAGGGGGTTATCAGGGCTGTGGATGGTTGTCATGATTTCACCATGGTGCTGCACATGTTCTCACATCATTTATCGCATATTATGGATCTTAAACAATTACGTTTGCATCATTTTAGGGTTAAAGGTTTATTCTTGCTCCTATATGAGCTGAAGTAACAATATTGCCAGTATTATTTTTATATGTATCATGTATGTATCATGAATGTTTGTTGATTAAGAAAATCGATTTACCTATTAGTTCTTTCTAAAGACAAACATTGAACCACCAAAACCTGTGATAAAGCTTAAGTAAAGAAAAAGACCTGTTGCCCAAGACTGTTAGGTAACTTCTTGCTCCATTGTCGGCTTAAATACTTAGCGATTCTCTACATAACGTATTTTCCTTGGCCCATTCCTCCATCCGAGAAAATACACTCTTTTAAAGAATGTTCCTCTCTTTTCCCTGGAATGCATTTTGCCACATGCTCAAACACTCCAGAGACTCGTCTGCAGTCTGGTTTCCTTTATGAGCGATGAAAGAAGGTTTCAGTTTTCCACACGCCGACCTAAATTCCTGAAACTGCTGCATTATTTGTGTTTCTAATTTTTGCTTTCTCAAAATATTAACCCGTTTAATAATATTGTTGTCAGATGAACTGACTTTATCTGGAGTCTGAGAATAATATTAGTGAACGAAAAGGTCATATTAAGATACTATAATTGGACCAAATAACCTAAACAGTGCTTATGTTTTTAATGCCCCAGATTTTTTTTAATTAAGAAGTTCAACTTTAAAGAAATGTCTTACAAGAGCATGTGCTATGTGTCTCTTCCCAAAGGCGACATCACATTTACACTTTCCAGAATGACAATAAATTGCAATTCCACGAGCTCATTGAAAATTTCTAAATAGTGGATAAAGGAAGAAAGATGTTGATTACATACATTACAAAGGTGAAGAGTTCTTAAGCGGGTTTTTTTTCAACTCAAAAACTTTACTTCATAAGAGTGTTCTTTATCAATTTATAAAACATAATTTAGTTTTGTAAGACATGGATTTATTTGGACCTTTAATGTTTATTAGCCCAGCAAGCTCAGTAGAATCTTACAGCTTAAAGTCCTCAATATCTTCGAAGTTGTAATAGTTTTATTTATAATGCCAGAGGAGAACTGGTCCTCTCGGTTGAGTCTGTCTCTCTTACTGGACCGAAATGTATAAAAGTGTTCGCCATATGAATGATTTGAAACCCAACTCCATGCTGATACTTTCTGAGTTTTCTCCGCATATTTTCTATAGGGTTCAGGTCGGGAAACTGGGATGACCATGGCAGAAGCTTGGTTTCTTGTTCCACATTATGTTTTGATGATTCTTGTAAGATCTTGTCCTCTTGAAAGATTCAAACTCGTCCCACTATGTGAATCCTTTCAGAGACACTCAGGTGTATATTTTTTATCCGTTAATATTTGCTAAAAGCCATCTATCTGAACAGGATAATTGAACAATTATCTGAACAATTTAATTTGATACTAGGGGTACTTTTATTTGCCTGTGTGTAGTGCACCAAACCCATCTAGGGTGATGCAAAAAAGTTAATCTGACCATAGAAATAAAATATACAATAATTTTGGAGTTTGGAACTTCAAACAGACAGGTTCTACAGGATCATACTTGTATAAGCATAAGATATATTTTATAACACTTTAATCATTATTTATAATTATGATGCATGGCAGTAAATCACTGCTGGTTCATGTGTGGACTGATGTGTCATTGTGCTGGTGGTTCTCATGCCCACAACACAAGTGTAAAGTTAAGCAGTTTGAGAGATGTGCCCTCCAGCACAAAGACTCACTGTACTTCTCAAGAAATTAGATAATCTATCCACTGTACTACTACAGTAGGCGGTAAATGACTGTCACTTAAGACGTCATCTTCTAACAGTTTGGCATTAGCTGACATCTAACCACAATAAGCCTATTTGACATAAGATGCATTCAACATGATCAAAGTTTGACATTCAACAATAAATACTTGCATGCAAAGACGTACACTTAATCACATGACAATCTTACTAAACAGAAAAGTCAGAGCTTAAGATATTACACAAAACTGTGTTATACTCTACAAATCTATACAAGGTGTTTGTCTGTATGATTGTGAGGTTTGCTTTAGACTTTCATGACTCTAGTGTCTAAATCCACCCGACAGTGTGTTGTCTGTCAGTCTATCTAAACTGCCCTGGCACCGGGCGTGATCACCCGCAGTGGATCACAGCATTGACACTGTAACCCGGCAGGGACTCAAGTAGCTCTAAAGGACTCGGCATTAAATACAGCGGATCTCTCTGTGAGGAGCTAAGAGTTGACATCAGTCAGACAGAACCACCAACTGTGTCCAAAAACCACAGCTTTATGGTGGCTGCATGCGGCATGAATTTGGTTTTTCCAGCGAGCAAAACACCACTTAAAATTATGCACCGCATGCACAAAATACTAATGCATTAGTTATGGGATGGGTAACCATGATCTCAGTTCTCAAACAGGAATGGTTGTGTTTGCTGTGGGCTGTATAATACAGTTAGATCACGCAACTGTGTAGCAATGCACTGAAAGAAATAAACACTGACATCAACCGTCCATCAATGTCCTGAAAACCACCTACACCAGCCCTACATTGTGGGAAAGACATGAAAACTTTTTTTATATGAAAAGAAGGGAAGGGACGTGACATACGGCCAAGTATGGTGATCCATACTCAGAATTCATACTCTGTATTGAACCCATCCAAAGTACAGAAACACAGCAAACAAACACACACACACACACACACACACACACACACACACACACACACACACACACACACACACACACACACACACACACACACACGCGGCAGTGATCACACACACCAACAGTGAACACACACACACAGCAGTGAACACACACACACCGACAGTGAACACACACACCGACAGTGAACGTACACACCAACAGTAAACACAAACACAGCAGTGAACACACACACACCGACAGTGAACACACACACACACACACACACACACACACACACACACACACACACACACACACACACACACACACACACACACAGACAGTGAACACACACACACACACACACACACACACACACACACACACACACACACACACACACACACACACACACACACACACACACACACACACACACACACACACACACACACACACACACACACAGTCATATATGCAGGGGGGTTTGGTGTCCAGGACAGTTTAGTGATGTTATTATATAATAGAGTAATACTTGAACCCACAAGCCCAGGGTTAGGAGCCAATCTCTCTGATTCCGTGTAGTTTTTTCCCTGTAAACAGACAACAACTACATGGAAACTTTCCAACAACCACCATGCAATATCATGGCAACCATCCATAACACCCTAGCAACCGTGTAGTAATCCTCCACAATTCTACCATAATAATACTCAACTCTCACACTTTTCCTCAATGCTGTTTAGCATTAAGATATTATTGCTCATTAATTATATTTTAATTACACTGCAGATCAACTTTAAATAATGAGTGAAGTCTGAACAGAAATGTGTCTGATGATGATAAATATATAAAATCAATAATTAAATCAGCTCAGTCCCTTCAGACAGACATGGGATCATCTGATGCTTCAGTCACTGCAGGAGCATTTCTCTAAATATCTCTTTAACCTTTGTGTTATGTGTTAGTATAATAACAGCATCAGCACTTCTGTCCATCAATCATTCATGTCCACATATATCAGATATATATATATATTCACTTATAATATAATAAAATGTGCAGATCTTTATATTCTCTCTGCATTATAGAGCTGCAGATCTCACCTTGGCTGTCCTCGTCCATGTCTGCGGATTAATGTCAAGATGAAATGATGTCTCGCGATATTCACATATATTCTTTATCATAAAGGCTTTAAAGCTGTATTTACGGACACGACCTTGTGGAAAAATCCTCGTGTCAATCCCAAATCCACGGACGAGAGGACAGGTCGTGTTTATTCACAGTCGTGGATCCATAACACAGTGGAAGAAACACTCGACACACACACACACGCGCAGGCACGCACACACACGCGCGCGCATCATTGGGAGCGCTGACGTCATCAGACATGCCCCGCCCTCACACACGCGTCATACTACTGTTTACTCAAAGGCAATTCGCGAGTGAGGGATTTCTTACTTTGGTAATTTATTTATTATAAAGAAGTATCACATATATATATATATATTATATGAAGAACTATAAAGGTAATATTGAATAAAATTACTTCCATAGTTTTTCATTTATTTTGGATGTGTCTGTAGAACTAAAATATTAGTTAATTTATTAATAATAATATCCATCTGTATGAGTTATTACTTTCAAAGAAATAATTTTTAATATCTCTTAATCTACTGAAAACAACACTTATTTTGTTCTAAACTTAATTCATTTTCTCTGTACATTTTATATTCATAAATAAAAGTTTATTAACAACAAACCATATTTTCTTGAAGAATTTAGAATTTATTTAAATACTATTTTGTTATCAAAGAATAAGAAAGAAAGAATAACTTTGTCGTTTTGTAATGACTTTATTTAATGATCTAAATGTTTAAGTGTCTCACCCTAAACTTTTTATTCTTTTGACCTCAGTTTTTGTGTCTTCTTCCTGTTCTTCTTTCCATGCGTTTTCTTGTATTCTTTACAACAACAAGTGGACAAATTACACATTTGTTTCTGTATATATTACGTCATCTGTAAACTCTTTATTGTATTTTTTCCTGATTTAATAAAAATAATCCATGAATATGTAAAGATGACAGCATTTGGTTGTATCCGCGTGAATCATATTCTATTACATTTTATTCTATTTCATTTTAATAGAATTATTTTTTTCATTGTAAAGTTATTGATATTTTCAGGCTTGTCACATGCATAACACTACATTTTGCTCATAAACAGACACATGGTTATTAAAATATTATATTTATAATGTATGTTCTCTAAAGACACCATCTCTTGGATATCATTGCTTCTGGTTTGTACATTTGAAATTGACATAAATCTTAAGAAGTTTGTCATCTTCCAAAAACGGTGTCCTTTTTATGCCACGTCCGTAAAGCAGTTTTATTTATCTTTTTAAACTAGAAAGCATGGTCACAGACTGCTATTGTTCTAGTGTTTAAACACTATCAATAAGGGTTTTAAAAATACATCAAGTTGGTTCAGTTTACCGGTGACAATTAAATTCTGATATTGTTTTTATCCATAACACTAAATGTCCCATCCTTAACACTGGAATTGCCAGCATAAAAATCTACGATGAAGGCTTGTTGAATGAATATTTATTAAATCTCACTTAATGCACAGTTGCTCTACATTCTAAAGCATCATTTTTAACTGACACAATCATTCCACGAGCCAGATTTTGCAGACACTGTACTTATTAATGTCTGTTGTTCTTTTATTCACTTAAACATCCCATTAATATTCTCATTCATTCACCCTCTTTTCATTTCAAACACGCATGTTTTTTCACAAACACGCACACCATTCTAAAGTTGTTTAACACAACACTATGAGTATAAGAGGAAAACCTGAGCTGAGAAGAAGTGTTTGCTTTACTTTAAGGTACAGAATAGAAGTCTGGTACACTTTTGTACTGTTAATAGAATGGACATTCACACAACAGCGCGTCTGTTTCTCCAACACATGGATTCAATTATGGCATGGCTGCCTCTCTGACGCAACGGCCTGCTGTCTTGTTCACATTATCAAACTGCTCAAGAATGAAGTTAATCGTGTGTTTTCCTGTCTCAAGGAATCGTCTCTAATAATGGCTATTCAAAATGCGGACAAGAATAGAAGTCACCACGATAAGGAGAATTTGCGTGCATTGGTGAATGTCATGAATCCTCAAGTGATGCATGAATCTAACAATGATCTTGACACAGCTGTTACTTATCATCGGGTTTTATTCATTATAACTCATTGATCATTAATTTCTGGCTGATCCTATGTCCATGTGTTAAATGTGTGTTGGTGGGTTTGAGTTGAGGGCGCCTGGAGGTTTTGGGGGAGTATTTCCTGTTCAGGGAGCAGATGTCTAATGCAGTCCAGGAAACACTCTGTGTTGCTTGGGTGGGACGAGCTTTACAGACACAAACCCTGATCTGAACATTTCAAAGCTGCAGAGGAAAAATAGGTCGAATGCATAATGTTTGCTGTATCTCATTTGTCAAGTGACCTTCAAGCTACTACCACTCTCATTTGAGAATAATAATTGTAATTTCGGTCTGCAAAAACTGTTCTCTCGTATATTTAAAGACACACCTGTCAGTTGTGAGTAATGGTAGGGCAGCTTGGATTAAATGTGTGATGGGGAAAATATTTCCCAGAATGGCGGTCACCCTCAGGCGCCCCATGTTTGGCATAATGGCCCCAGTCAGGAAAGGAGACGGCATGATGACCGACTTCATGTGGCCTGATTGAGCATGCAAACAAACACGTTCAACTGCTCCTGTGTCTTCAATCGGGTCAACCCTAACCCAACGCCTGCTTCATACACCCTTCCTTTTGGATTCTGAACGTTAGAATACGCAAAAGTGCAGACTGAACTCTGTAGAACATGCAAAGAAACTTGACAACCTGTGTTATGATTTAGCATCGAACCACAATCTAACCATTTATTCTGTAGTATGTTTAAGGGATTTGAAGCTGATTTTGGATAGGGGTTAGGCCCGAGGGAAGATGCAGGACAAGAGATTCCCGAAACATCTCATTTTTTTTGCATTACTAAGAAAACAAAATCTCAAACAACAAAAAAACAGATCATTTTAACACATGAATCATCTCTAATATACAGTTTTGACATAGTTACGTTAGAAAAAATAACTGAATAAATGTTTTATTTACCTCCAGTGAAATAAATGTTTATAGCATGTTTGGTGCATAAAGCATTAAAGAAGATGAATTGTTGGGAATTAACGCACACTCCATTACCTTTCGGCATTCACTGTGTAATGTTTTAAGAATGTAAAGGCTCAATAATCACACATCTGCACACAACAAATTATAATAAATATAATTTAGTCAAACCTGGATAAAAAAATCCAATCTGGTTTGAATAAACACGTGAATGACGATTTACCATTTGAATTAAACAGTCCATGTTGGATTACTCGTTAAAAACACGCTGTTGGTTAAATCCTCAACTGTAAATCCTCTCTTCCTTTCAAGTGTTCAGGGAAAATCCTGTATGTGTGAAACGGGGTTGATATACAGTATAATGAATATGACGGTTGCCTTGGCAACAGTATTTCACAATAGCCTTCAATCAGACAAACTCTGCTTATGTTACAAAGTCAAATCTGGAGACATTAGTTCATCATTTAAATATGTGATCATGAGGTCTTATTTCAAACACTGTCATTTGCTTTATCATTACTTCAACACTTAAACTGGTTATACAGTCAGTCATAACATATTTTTTGCCATGCCGGTGATAACATTAATGGCTCTATTTCATTCTTTCATGTGATTTTATTTTATTTTATATAATATTATTTTAGTACATGACTTGTTTTTCCTAAAGAGTCATGAATATTTTTTTTCTTAGCTTAACCTGATCTTTTTAAGTTTAAAAAGCAGCAGATTGAAACCTCTGTTCAAAGCTCCGGCTTGTTTTGTAGGTGGGTGGTAAGGGTTGACTTCTATTCTTTGGTAAGAGTGCAATTATGCCATCTTGTGTTTTAAAAATAAACTACAAATTATTAACTACAATTAGAAACCTTTCTTATAACTTCTACCATAAGACCAAATACACCACTTTGAAGTGAAACACTTGCAAGTGTTTGGACACTTATGCTACCCATTAAACTTCCAGACTGTAATATGTTTGATTATATTGAGCAAAAGGTTTTTTAGACCCAAAAGTAAAAGCATTTGTGGTGTGATACAAACATTCTCACTGTAAACCAAAATTCTCATAATTTATTGCCAAAGCTTTTATCACGTTACACTTTACAATTCTTCCGGTTTAAAATGCACTTGCAAAAGAATAAACATAATGCATAATAACACAAAAATAAATGCTTTTCACCATATATAAATCCCTGCAGTATTCGGTAACAATAACCCCGGTTTTAAATAAACCAATAGTGGCATATTCCTCTTATAGCCACTGTGATGTAGGTAACAGTAGTCCAACTGCATGACTTCAAATAACTAATATTCTAAACTAAAAGATCCCCAATATGATATAAGAACGTGCAAAGAAAGATAACACAACACTGTTGAATTCAAGTTTCACATTCTCTCTGTATCCAAACATATTAATGTACGGGAAGTACAATTTTGTCATCATGAGTTTAATAGTGAACTTAGGGTTGTTTGGTTATTCAAGGAGGACAATCATTTACCTCTGCAAAACCAGAAAACGATTAAGATCCTATGAGAAATGTCTCATCATGTCTGCACATTCTATCGGTGTCCCAGTCAGATGTGTGTCAGCAAAGCTTCAAGCTCGGGATAATCCACGGACGCAGAGCGTGATCTCGGAGTGTCCCAACAGGTGAAATGGCATTATCATCCAAATCTGTTCACATGTAAAATCAGTGGATCTCAATGTGTACCTGAGAATCGAAACAGAATATAATGTTCAACTTACAGTTTTACTAACAATCTATTTAAAACAACGTGAAACACACAAAATGCTGCTATAATGTATACTGATGTCATGAGGCGTAAATGATATTTGTCGTGGAAGTTAGCAAAGTTTGAAAGTTTAAGTTGGAACATCTTATTGTCCAATGATACAATAATGTAGCATGGACTTTTGCATATTGTAACGAAATATTATAAAACAATCAGTAAACAACAATGTCAGCCCTTGTTTGATCAACATTGACTGTAGCATAGAAATGACTGATATAAAAAACATCTATAAGTAAATGTTGACAAATATATAAAGTACAAAGTACACAGACATTAGAGCTCACCTAAAATCTGTATAAAATATAGTGTGAATTAATACATGTTATGATGTAATGTGATTAATCCAAATTAAGACTGTATATAATTGATAATGCTTTTGGTAACTGTATAAGAGCTATTACAACTTCAAAGATTAATTTGCTTGATAAGAAATTACTAAGGTGTGTTCTATTAACTTTTGTGGCCTTTCTAACACATGTTAGCAATAGACTTGAACTACATGAATCAAGGACCACAGTATCAGATCTTCTGCTGAAAAAAACAATGTTAAACTATGCCTTGTAGTATAGAAACCAGATTTTTCTGATGATGATGAAGACATAATGTTTAACCTTGCTCATAACAATCTCCATTTCTTAAGATCTTAATGACAAAAGTGAGCATAGATTTCATAAATGAATGGCATTAATGCATACAATCATATAGTTTTCTATCATACAGCTTTATTGTTATGTACTGTAAATGTGTTACACGAATAAATATTTATGTTT